>BTPG01000002.1:238006405-238343905 GCA_036245525.1 Semisulcospira habei
CCCAAGTCATTTATTTAATTTGCATCCAACAAATTAACTAATGAATTCAAAACAAACAAACCTACCATCAGACAGTGAAACAAATTAACCCATTCAGCCCTGACGCACTACAGCAGCAGATGGGTAGGCGCCAAGCTACTCTGGTACTGCCCTTGAATTATCATGGTCGATCCATCTCCTGCAACTGGTGCATAGTCATTAGATGAAACCTCCAAACTTTGGGAAATACGACCGTCTGACTGAATGAGTAATTCCAATCAAGATTAAGTTGGAACTAACAAACTGATGAAACACCAAGACAAATATTTATTTAATCGCAAGCTGGTCGGCACAACTTGGCACAAGAGCACAACTTGGCACAATCCTCTTGGGAATAGTGCCGGAATAATTGTAAACTGTGTATACTTATGTGTACAAGCTCTCGTTAGGCCTACGTTGATGGATACACAAACGAAACGCCCCGGTAGCATACATCATAATTATAGAAAGTCAGCAAAACGAAACAGCAAGCAAACAAAAGACCAGATCCATACCCAAAAGATCTGCCAACATACAACATAAATCACAGTCAAATGGCCAGCCGATATCCAGGCAAACCAATGATAGAGATCGAAGCAGATAAGCAATCGTCAAACACTGTAACAGTGCATTTAAAGCGTTATGGTGCGTCTCAATATCCCGAAGTTTTCCTTCGCGAAGTGTCCGAAGGGTACATCGGAGATTTCGGCGAAGCCACTTTTGTCAAGTGCCTTTGAACATAGCTGAACCTGCTCATCAAAGTTGCTTTGGCCTTCGGCCTTCGACTGATCTGTCAAACCGAGACTATTCGAACGGGTGACACTCAAAATGACGAATAGGTTGGCTGCTTGGTGTTGTTCAGTGATATTATGTCTCAGTTACTGCAGAGGAATTACCTTTCGTGACTCTTTTGTGATTTATGGGATTGGCCGTCATGTAATGTTGAAGATGAAATATGACTGATGCTGGATACAAAAGTGAAACGCCTGGGCCAAAGGTTATCTACAGTCAGTTTGCTGATTCGGAGATCGGAATATAGCGTTACATCCCCGGATACAAAAAGGCATTTTTTTTTTTAAACAGAGGGGATTACACAATGACACACGTATTGAGCAGGTATTATATGATACCTAAGGTACTCACCTCACACCAAAACAACACTAAAAATGTGATAGTATTGACAGCATCATCGAGAGAAAAATCGAATCGAACCGGCGTGCAAGGGAAGTCGCCGCAATATAGCGGCCCTGGGTGGACTGCGGGTGAAGAGAATGCTTCGACATATTAAGCTTGGCGATGTCCACTTCGCGACGTAAACTTCAAGATATTAATACGGCCTCTAAACCCCATAACTCCCGGGGCAAAAACAATGCTACCCAGCTGCAAGAGACATAAAATCCTCATGAGCCTCCCCACCCACCCCCCAGCCCCCCCTCCCCCTCCTCGTCACGGGGGCTCATGAGAATGTATGTCTTTTGTTAGTCCTAGTATCTTAATGCCTATTGCTGTACTATTTACATCTGTGTTTCCACGCGAATTTCGGTCAGTGTTCAGTCGTTTTCAGAAAAGACATTCGTGATCACTGGCAGCGAAGGGGTTAAACAAACAAAGGATCAGACAGTGAAACAAATCATTATCGCTCCAGACTCTCAAACAGCTGGACATTTCCAAACAACGAAACACTTCCTTTCACGCTAACAAAATTCTAGTTTGAAGGTTACAACCCCCTTGCTTGTTTTTGTCGATTTGTTTGTTTATTTGTTGTGGTTTGTGTGTTGCTCCCCATATTGTTTGCAAGCTGATATTCAAATGCACCTGTGTCAGCTCTTAGAACAGATTGGTTTTTAAAAAAAATAGAGTTTAATACTAGTACTAATAATAATCATCGTTTTTATCATCTTATTCATATGATAATAGTAATAATAATAATAATAATAATAATAATAACATTAATCATAACCATTATCATCGTCATCAAAACAACAACAACAATACAAGCGATAGTAATAAACGCTTTTACTTGGTGTGCACTCCTTGTACAGGTTAAATGCACTACGCCAAAATTGAAGAAGAGAGCAGTAAACAGGGGGAAAAAAACTAATTTCAAAACAGGAATAAAGTGATTAGAATCAAAATGAGCGGAGAACTGTTAGCATTCACAAAACGAAATTTACAGATTTGTTAAACCCATGCAGCCGACCATATGAACTTATGATGAAAAAAAACCCCCACCAACACCCTTAAAATAGATGTGTTTCCGGTTGGGCTGTGAATGCAGGCAGAGAGCGACCAAGCTGCAGCTGTTACAAACTGTGTAACCCACTCACTGCCAAGAAAAGGTGGACGTGGTCCAACTTCAAGTGGCATAGATCCTCATGAGCCCCGGTCGCGGGGGCTCATGAGGATATATGCCTCTTGATGAGACCACGTTGCGTCAATGTTCTTTGGTCGTTGAGTGAACACAGATTTCAGAAACAAAATGTCCGTTGGCAGGGAAAGGGTTAATCTCCTTGTGCTTGTAGCCACCAGTACTGTAAAACAGTACCGGTGGCTCCAGCATACACAGGGGTTAAGTGATCGAAGCAAATATATAATATTAAGGAGGCAATCGTGATAGCACAATGTGAATATCTGACTCATAAAATAATAAAGAAGTGTGTTACGCTTACCTCTCCAGAACTCTGTTGCAACAATGTTTCAGTCATTGCTCTGGGAAACGCTCGCTGGTTTCATGCACTGGGAAGATTCAGAAAGATTTTGTGACTACGGTGAGTTCTCTTGTGGCTCCAACTTTCTTGTACTGGAGATGACTCGAGGATCCTGACGCCCGGTAAATGATAAGTCTGCAAACAATTGAAGAATTACTTTCAGAAAACCTTGCTACAAAGTTGAATAGCTGAAGTAATTCTGACCGCAAACAGTTGAAGAAATTCCAACAGTTTTGCACCCAACAGCACTGAATGAACAATTGGAGTCCTTTGAAAATTGTAAGTCTCAAAACGTGTTTTAGTTGTGTGTGTGTGTGTGGGTTTTATTTCTGTATAAGGTGTTTCCGATAATTCCAAAAATGTCGCATTTCTTTTGCTCGTCAGTACATATTTTGAAAATATAATATTTTTTAGCGGCTTGACACTTGCATCAGAGAAGTCTATGTCTCAGCTGAAGCTGCAGTGGACTATTTAGCAAGTTTGTATATCAGTTGCTTTGGTAACTGGACGCTTTATCTTTTCTCACTGTGTCATTCTATCTCTCACCTCATCTCTCTGACAGTGCGCGCGGGTCCAGCACACACGGCATCGTCAAATGTCGCGGGTCACAATACAATGTGCCAGCGCAGCCGTTCGTCTGCGCAACGCACAGATCGGTAGCCTAGTACTAGTACCCGCGCTCACATCCACATGTACGCTCAGCAAACGAAGAATGATTTGGGGGAAACAGACTTATGCATGGTGACCTGAAAGCCAAAGCGAAGCTTCTTTTTCAAACATTCTCGTGGACTGTTATTTGGACTATGGGCTTAGTTTGTTTCAGTAAAATATATTTCTTTCTTTCAGCAAAACATTCTCTGCGGTTTTTTTTTTGTTTTTTCTTCTTCTTTCCTGCACTGCCTATGTAGCCTTTGCCAGAACGTGCTCTAAGAGAGACCCACCCTAATTGTTCCACTCTCCTGACATCTTTATTAAAAATAAAAATAAAAACACCATGAATTATTTCTTGAAAAAAAAATATTCAAAAAGATAGTTGAAGGCCCACTACCGCCGTAACTGTCCAGAAATACACAGATGTAGCAGATGGTTACGAAACGCTACACACAGATATAGATATAGTTCATTTAGGCACAGAAGAATCCAGTTCATCACACGTCGTCTTTATATCAAGCAATTTGACGATGACTCCACTCCGTTCTATAAAGACAACGCTATCAGTACAAGACACAGCTAAAAATAGATTGACACGCTAACGGCTGCGCAGAATAAATAAGTGCAATTACGCGTGTGCTTTTGCATGCATGTCCAAACTGTTGTTAAAGTTCACTAGGTGTGTCGACAAGGCATAACAAACACAATTGGTGCTGAAATGTGTCTTCAGATTTATGCGTAATGGTACTTTAAGATAAAGTAGGCGTGCTAAATGACCTTTTGCTGCAGTTAAGAGAGAGAGAGAGAGAGAGAGAGAGAGAGAGAGAGAGAGAGAGAGAGAGAGAGAGAGAGAGAGAGAGAGAGAGAGAGAGAGAGAGAGAGAGAGAGAAACAACAACAACAACAACAAAAACACCCAGCATTTTATTTGCCATGAATTGGCTTGCAGGCGTGGGACATTTCAGCCGAATATGTCCTTTTTACAAGTTTCACTTACATTTTGTTGAAAAATTAAGGTATGAGAGATGGTTAGCACACACTATAGGTTCGTTTAACATTGAATGTGAATTAAATTATAATGAGTCATCAGCCACTGGTCCACTATTGGTCCATCCATCCATCATCCTGTGTATATCCAACTGGGTGCCGGTGGTCTGCATGTGGTTGTATTTTGCTCATTTCCTTTTGTCAGAATGCAACGTTTTCTGCAAGATGATAAATAAACGTTAAATCTTTCACATTAACCAGCAGAAGTTAAAACATTCTAAGTATTTGTTTAGAAACTGGGGTAAAAATCCGTGCCATTCGAACGTTACAAACGCCGAAATGACAAAAACAAACAAAACCCGTCGTCTGCTGTTTCATCATGGAGTTATATCACTGCTTGAATAAAACAGTAGCTGTAAAATATAAATTCGACATGCAAAATTATTGGAAGAATGTCTTTAGCAACTATTTGTCATATTTTGTTGTTTTTTTTTAGTGTGTCGGGCGATGAATTAAATAAACTGTTTAACAACTCAATCTGTGCACGCCAGCAAGAACAGAAGTGCTTGAAGACTTACTGCCATTGAATGTTTTCAGCAAATAAATTGTAGTCCCCGATCACTTTGTGCCAGTGGGACAATTAACGGAATTTAACTAACTAATAGCAAATAAATTTAAAATAAAATTTCTGTTCATCATCACCATCGTCTTAATCATTTTTTGCTGCTGTTTATCACGATCTTTCTCTGAGTTTTTATTTTCACAGCCTTAAAACCTGCACATGTCCGTACATCTCAGGGTATTTATTACACAGAAGCACACTAGTAATGTTCAGGACCTGACACGCATGCACGATAGAAGCTCAAGAATTGCCTCTGATACGGGTGTGATGCCTCCACCACGGGTCGTGATTATTGCATTTGTTGTTGTTTTTTTAATTTAATTTTTTCGGGGGGGGGGGCGGGTTCAGTGGGAGGGGGTGGGGGGAGGGGGGGTGGGGGTGAGTTAGGGGGTCTTTCTGTGTCCGGCGGATTTACTTGTTATGCTACAACTGCTCAATGACTATGGTGACACGGACAGGTGGTGAGTGGGTCAGCTGAGGGACCGAGTGCGGGTACATTTTACAACCAGAGCTGACAAGAATCCTCTCCCCCCCCCTTCCCCCCACAAACACCCCCCTTTTATATGTCATGACTTTTGAAACTTTCACTCCAACCATATGTTGTGATGTAATCGTTGTAACCGTTTGTTGGAGTGAGTGTCATACGTTTGTTTCGTGTCATACGCATATTTACGGACCCTACGCATACTCAAACGCAGAGATGAAAACACCGGCGCGACCCCCGATCCGTCCAGGCAACAGCAAGGGTTTTCTTTTTGTCTACCATATTGAAAATACGGTAGACTTTGAAATGGGGCTGGTCGGAGCGCATTCCGGAGCATGTACATGACGTTTTGGGTGTGCGGGGCAGAAATTCTGGCAAAGAAGTAACAAGATAACAATGACGTCACGTCTAGCTACGCAAACCTTGCTAGAGAACGTCTTTTTGGCGCCAAAGCGCCGTGTGTGTGTGTGTGTGTGTGTGTGTGTGTGTGTGTGTGTGTGTGTGTGTGTGTGTGTGCGGTGTGTGTGTATGTGTGTGTGTGTGTGTGCGTGTGTGTGTGTGTGTGTGTGTGTGTGTGCGTGTGTGTGTGTGTGTGTGTGTGTGTGTGTGTGTGTGTGTGTGTGTGTGACAGCGACTAGAAGCAGCGTTTGAGGACGGACAAGCTTGAAATTTTAGGATATTATCTAAAACAATTATCTCGATATCTTTTTTCGATGTTTTGTTTAAGATTCCTAATTGGCGAAAAACCTGTTGATCCACACTGGAGTCCGTATTTTTTTCTTATTTTTACTAGATATTTTGCATATAGCTAGATAAAAGGGAGATATTGAATGAGTTTGTTAACCAGCATTGTACCTCTAGAACCTTTTGAGTGATAGTTATATATATATATATATATATATATATATATATATATATATATATATATATATATATATATATATATATATATATATATATATATATATATATATATATATATATATATATATATATATATATATATATATATATTCCACGTTTTGGGGATTATTTTCACGAATTATATGGGTTAATCTTAAAACAATTGAATCTTTGTTAAGAAAAACAAATCAAAACAAAACCATTCTTCTCAATAATAATCCCATAATTTTTCGTATACGGTTTTATTTACACAAACCTACAGTTTGTCTTGGCTGTCGGGTACGATTAGGTCAATGGTGACCTGTATGCCCTAGATGTGAAAATCAGACAATTTTCTGCACCACTTTTTCGGAGTCATTTGTAAAACAGCTAACATAACTTTAATTTTTCTTTTACGATAAAAACTACCTTCTCATATATATCTGCATGATTTTTTTTATGAGCAGTGTTTGCATAAGCCTGCTGTTTGTCCCGGCCCTAGGGTAGGATTAGGTCCAAATTTTGACATGTAAGCCCTAGGCGTAAAAAATCAGCAAGAAAATTGCAAAGTTGATCCTCTGATACGTCAAATGTTATTACTGCGATGAGTGACGTATAACGTCGAGTCGTCACTTGAACACGGCGTCATGGGACTAATGATGCCGTGTCTGATATAAGCATCATCTCATTGTTGGTAATGACCTCTGTCAACGCGTAGGCCTGTTATTGTTTGTGGGGACTTACTCGACTGGTCCACTAGCCGCGCGACAGGTAAGCTAACCGCCGCAGCGAGCAGATGGCTTAGGTTGCAGATGAGTCATCCTAATTGCATCACCCCTCAGCTGAAAATGGAGTATGCGGGCTGAGCTAAATTTACTCGCCGGGATGGGGCAAAAATGTGACACGCACACCCCAACTTTCCACGGCTGTACAGAAAAACGCTCAAGTTTTTGCGATTGGTATACACCGGATACGTAACTAGGGGTTTTAGACAACAATAATCCGCTATAAAATGTTGTACTTCCAACAAAACACACTTCGGCATATTTGACATAGACCCACTCCCGGACTATTGCTGTTCTTAGAGAGACAAGTAATCCATAGATGTGCGCGCAGGTACTAGTATTAACCCCTTGCGTGTCGGTAGCGGTTTTCGTCGCTATGATTCCTGTAGGAATCATAGCGACGAAAACCGCTACCGACACGCAAAGAGCTGTTAGGCTAGCTGCAATCTGTGCGTCGTGCAGACAAATGGATGAGCTGGCTCGATGACTCCTGGCCTGCGACAGTTGGCGATGCCGTGTGTGCTGGACCCGCGCACACCGTCGGAGGGGTGGGTTGAGAGATAGAATGACAGAGTGCGAAAAGGTAAAGAATCCAGTTACCTAAGCAACTGATATATAAATCGTCCACTACAGCTTGAGCTGTGGCAACAGCGACTTCTCTGATGCACGTGTCAAGCCACTGAGAAAGAATATTTTCAAAATATATAGAAGAAAAAAGTCAAACGATCTGCCATATACACAAAAATCGACTGACTTTACAATTCTGAAAGGGCTCCATCTTTTTCCACCCAGTACTGTCCCAAAGCTATTAGAATTGCAACTTCGGTTTACATGTAAACATTTTGGCATTTGGCGTTTGCGCTCAAAAATTCTTCAGCAATTCAACGTGTAGGAAGATTTTCTGACATTCATTCTTCAACTGTTTGGAGACTTGTCATTTGCCTGGCATCTGGATCATCAAGTCATCTCCAGTACAAGAAAGTTGGAGCCACAAGAGAACTCACCCCAGTCAGAATATCTTGTCCGCGTTGAGTCTTCAGTGCTTGAAACCAGCCAGCGTTTCCTAGAACAATGACTGAAACATTGCTGCAACAGAGGTCTGGAGAGGTAAGCGGAACACACTTCTTTATAGTTTATGTTTCAGATATTTAAAATGCGAAACAACTACTGCTTTCTTAATATTATTTATTTGCTTCGATCACTTAAACCCCTGTGCATGCAACCACTAGTACTGTTTACAAAGAAATAAACAAACAAAAACTCACACAAAAAACACACAAAACAAAACAAAAACAGAAAAAGACAAAAACAAGCCAAGGGGGATGTTACTTTCAAATTAGAAAGTTTCGAGCATGAAAGGGAGTTTTCTCGTTGTCTACAAATAACTGTTTCAGAGTTTGGAACGATTATAATTTGTCAGTTCACTGTCACAAATTTCGCGTCTGAGAACGACTGAACACCGACTGACATTCTCGTGGAAAATACAGATGTAAATGGGACAACAAAAGACATGAAGATCCTAGGACTAACAAGATACATAAATCCTTATAAGATACATAAAGATACATAAATCCCCATTGACTGCTTTTGTGTCTCTTGCATGCAGCTGGGTAGCGTTCGCCTTGCCCCTCAGTTAAGGGGTTAAGAATTCCTTCTTACAGTGTTTGCCAATTCTTTATCCGATGTCCTCTTCGGACGTTCTCGATGTAAACTTCGGGATATTAAGAGCACCATATGACGCTTTAAATGCACTGTTACAGTGTTTGACGATTGCTTATCTGCTTCGGTCTCTGTCATCTGTTTGCCTGAATGTCGGCCGGTCATTTGATTGTGATTTATGTCGTATGTTGGTAGACCTTTTTGGTCTGGGTCTGGTCAGTTGTTTGCTTGCTGTTTCGTTTTGCTGCCTTTCTAGATAACGTTTGCTATCGGAACGTTTCGCTTGTGTATCCAAGCACAGTTTATCGGGGCAGTTGCGCAGTTCATCTGACAATAAAACCCTTCGGATTCCTACAGTAAGGACTAAAAGATTTGGGCAGAGATCTTTTTCTTACCAGGGTCCATCAGTCTGGAATGATCTTCCTAAATCCTTGAGACACAGTGAGTCCAGTGCCAGTTTTAAACACAGTCTTAAACCCCATATTTTCCCATCTTGATTATCAGTGTTGATGTATTTAGTCATTTTCTGTTCTTTTGATGGAATTGTAATGTGGTTTGGTTTTGCCACTTTTTGTGTAATATTTTTCTTGTTATATGTACGGCGCCTAGAGCACCTTACCATGTATAGGCGCCTTATAAATACTCTTTATTATTATTATTATTATTATTATTATTATCCATCCACTTAGGCCTAAAATCAGCTTGGACTCTGAAGAATGATCATTTTAAAATTATTCTGGCGCTAGTTATTTCTAAGAGGAATTTCTCTTGTATTTCTGTCGACCAGCTTGCGGTTCATTTGTTGTGGTGTTTCATCAGTTTGTTAGTTCCAAGTTAATCTTGACTGGAATTAATTTGTTTCAATTTCTGATGATCGGTTTGTTCGTTTGGAATTGAATTGTTTTAATATCGGAAAACTTGTTAGCTCCAAATTAACCCTTTGTCCTTCGGTAGCGGTTTTTACTCGGGATGATTCCTTCAGGAAAGCCGCTACCGACAGCGAAAGGGTTAAATTAATGAACGTCCAAGATGAGGTAAATAAAAATATTACACCACTGAGGTTAACTTACCGCAAAGTGCGTGCGCTCCACCACATTGTACAATATCTTAATCCCCAATCAACAGTTTTTTTTTCTTCAGAATGCTTTTTGACAAACCTGAAAAGCTTTCAGAAATAGACCAAATATAGGAAATAAACTGCGCGCCATAAAAAATACAAAGATTTGCCGGTTGATATTTTGCAAACGGCATAACATTTTGAAATCTGTTTTCGTCACAGTGAAGTATTTGTAGTCCTCTTTACGACACTCTCAACAGCATTTTTGTCTATTGTGTAGCCTTTACGCTATGACCCGGTAGAGTTACCTACCCCCAAAATAAAAATAAAAATTCGGAAGACGGACATTTCTCTGTGTCAGTGCTGCGTTGCTATAGCACACATCTCATGTTTGGCCAAACACTCTAAAACGCGGATAACGCCATTTTAAAATGCTTTCATTTTTCTTGAAAATCTGAAGATGAGGAGTCATTTTATCAGAAAACTTTTTTTGTGTGTGGCCTTTTTCACACGTTCACCCTCGAAAACATCGGACATGTAAGGTTCAGCCGAGAATGCCTCGCATCTGAGTGCACTCAGCCTATTTTTTTTTTTCTGCACTTGTAGCCAGAAGAATCATTTTCCATTTCAGCTGCAACAAGAAAGGTTGACTTTGAGTGAAAAAAGTCGTTGTCACATGCGTACGTGTTTGTTTTCTGTTGTTTGTTTGTTTGTTTGCTTGTTTGTTTCTTTTGTCTTGTATTCTCATAATGTGACAATGTGAATGTGTGTGTGTGTGTGTGGGCGGTGTGTGTGGGGGGGGGGGGGGGGTAGGAAGAGGGTGTGTGTATGGGAGGAGGGGGGGAGGGTAAGGGTGGGTGTGTGTTTGTTCATGATTCAATACGTGTGTTTTTTAAGGTGGTCTGGGGTGAGGGGGGTGGGGGTGGGTGGGTGCGTTTTGGTTTATGATTCAATACATGTGTATTTTAAGGGGGAAGGGGGTCTGCTGGTGGTCTGTTTACTTCAGTGTGTGTGTGCTTGCATGCGTATGTGTTAATTTGTTTTATGTTGTTTGTTTCTTTGTTTTGTCTGTATTCTCGTAATGTGATAATGTGAGTGTGCGTGAGTGGGGTTTTTTTTTTTGTTTTTTTTTGGGGGGAAGGTATGTGTGTGTGTGTGTTTTGGTTCGTGATTCAATACGTGTGTATTTTAAAGTGGTCTGTTCACGTACTCAGTGCGTGCATGCGTACGTGTTTATTTGTTTTATGTTGTTTGTTTGTTTGCTTGTTTGTTTGTTTTGTCTGTATTCTCATAATGTAATATTGTGAATGTGTGTGTGTATGGGCGGGTGGGGGGAGGTGCGTGTGTGCTTGCATGCGTGCGTGTTTATTTGTTTTATGTTGTTATGTTTGTTCCTTTGTTTTGTCTGTATTCTCTTAATGTGATAATGTGAATGTGCGTGTGTGTGTGTTTGGGGAGGGTGTGTGTGTGTAAAGTGTGTGTGTGTATGTGTGTGTGTGATGGTGTGTGTGTGTGTGGTGTGTGTGTGTGTGTGTGTGTTGTGTGTTTCGGTTCGTGATTCATTACGTGTGTATTTTAAAGTGGTCTGTTGATGGTCTGTTTACGTCAGTGCATGTGTGCTTGCATGCGTACGTGTTTATTTGTGTTCTGTTGTTTGTTTGTTTTGTTGTTTTGTCTGTATTCTCCTAATGTGATAATGTGAATGTGCGTGTGTGTGTGTGTGTGTGTGTGTGTGTGTGTGTGTGTGTGTGTGTGTGTGTGTGGGCGGGGGAGAGGGGGGGGGGCTGGGGTTTGTGTGTGTTAACCCCCTAATTTCTTTCAGTTCTGTGTGTGTGTTTGTCTCTATGTGTGTGTTTGGTTTTGTTTGTTGTTGATGCTTTTGTCTTTTGACATCAGTACACTGTATGAAATCTTTGTTTAAACTATGATTTTGCAGCTGTTTTTTTTTTTTGTGTGTGTGTGTTAGTAAACACTGTTGACACTAAAAAGTTGTGCCTTTCATTTGTTTGACTTTTCTGGTGTTTAGGGCCGAAATTTACTTACAAACAAAAACAAACAAACTAACAATCCTTTTTTGTTTACAAAAGCTAATCCTTAAAATACACATGTACTGAATCATAAAGGAACACACACACACACACACACACACACACACAAACACACATTCGCATCGTCACATTATGAGAGTACAGACAAAACAAAGAAACAAACAAACAACAGAAAACACATAATATATTCGCATGCAAGCACACCCACACTGACGTAAACAGACCACCAGCAAGTAATCAAAGCAATCAGTTTTACGTTTGGAGGGTAGGCGCATACCTGTGACACTCAGAATCCTCCTTTCTTGCTGCAGCTGAATGGAAAAGGATTCCTCTGGCTACAAAAGCAGAAAAACATTAGGTTGAGTGCCCTCAGATGCGAGGCATTCGAAGGCTGAATCTTATATGCCCGATGTTTATTATGTTAATTCCCGTTAATAAATAAATGTCAGATTATAGACAAGGAAGTGGATGCTAAGTGTTGGGAAGGGGTAGGGTGGTTAAAGATAGTGCATGATTGTGCGCGTGTTGAGGAGAGAGTCTGTTTTTGTGCATTGTGCATTCGCAGTGAGTCTAGTGGGTTTTTTTTTATGAAGAACAGCGCTCTGTTAGAGCTATTTCTTCTTCTTCTTTTTCTTCTTCTTCTTCTTATATTTATTATTATTATTTGTTACGTGGTGGAGTTGTTGTCAAATTATGATAAACACACCAGACACACACACGTAGAGTTCTTTAAAATAAACCTCGTTCAGCTGCAATCCGTCACACGTGGCTTAAGGATGCAGACAATACTGGAGTAACAGTTCCAACAATATTTAATTCAGCGATGCGATATCCACACAGTAATGCACTTTCAAATGCACAAACTACTGAATACAAAGTCTCTTCTGCTATGTCCATACTACGACTCAAAGTTTCTCATACACAGCGTCTCTCGCAATAAACTGCGTATCTCTACAACTGACAAAGCAAGACAATGTACTAACGGGCTTTCCCAGCGCCCTCCTTATATACACTATCAAAATCTAGAATCTTCTACGCAAATCATGAACTCAAACAACCAGAACGAAACAGGCAGCTGAAGCTCATTAACATAAACTTTCCAGAAACAATATATCAGGCTACAAAAACACGGCTGCTCACTTCAGCTCTAAATTCTAGCGTATAATAAAGACACATAAAAGTATGGTATCCCTATCTATGATAGCTCAAAAAGGTACGAGAACATTCACCAAACAAAATAAAGGCTGCTCGATACACGCGCACAGGAAAACAAAAAGTAGCGAAAATGTTGCGATGTCAACTAACCGACGTGACACTTACGAGGCCACCAGACAGTGCGACCTGTCTACAACGTTCCGGACTAAACTTAACAAAACGAAATCGGCTCTACTCACGAACAAAAGAAAATCTTATTAAAAAAACACGTGAAACGTAACCGTGATAGCTCAAATAAACATCGGGTCGTTACCTACGAATAACACATGTACGCTCTCACAGGATAACACAACCACAATCGTAACATTACCCCCCTCTTAAGAATGAAATTTCACAAAAATTTCTTCTCAAATTCAAAAATACGGTTGTGGCTGTGTAAACCTACACAAAACCCTAAACAAATATAATTTCACATCAAAAATCAAATTAAAATAAACGTCTTACAGTTCCTGTAAACAGTCCTGAGCATCGAAATGTTTCATACAAAAGTTCTGGACACAGAAATGTTCATTTAAACTGCTCGGCTCAGGTAGTTCGCTCCAAAGTTCTGTGAATCCTCGATTAAACTAAAATCAATATCAAAGTTCACTTCTGGATATCATCGAATCATGGGGTACAGTACACAGTTCACATAGTTATTGGTCCTGGGTCAAACACTGTCGGCTCAGGAAAAGTGTCACAGTTCATACACACCAAATTGGATCTCTCTTGTTCCTTCGTGATAACAACTGACGATCTGGAATCCATGTCGACTCTCAGGTCCGACGTCTCTCGAACATTCTTTCTCGGTCCTTTACTCGTGTAGCGAAACAGACGACACGACTCGTCGCGAACGGGATTGTCGGATGTAAGATTAACCTCGGGCTGGATGGTGTCTGTTGTCCCTGGGTCAGGTGTAAACCGATGCTTGAATTCTTGAGTCAGAACGTGCAATTCTTCTTCACGTTGAGTCTGGGTCAAATTCTGACCGAACTGGATATCTTCTACATTTTCTTTATGTCGGAGTTCATTAAGGTCAAATAGGTTCTCGTCGTCTAGTCTTTCGTCATCAGCAAGACGCACCGATTCCGCCAATTTTTGTTTGTCTTGACCTCTCTGTAGCTCCACCAGCCTGTCCCTATTCACGACAGCTGCTTCCGTGTTGTCCGCCACTTTTAGAGGGATGGTCTGGTGACTCTTCTTTGCTTGACTTCTCGTGGTAACAGAACATATTTCAGGTCTCCACTCTGGATCTGGGTCGTCTGCGTTTCTGGCACCATCAATATTTCCGATGATGAGGTGGTAGACTGGCGTCTTCACGCACAACGCCTTCACCTCTCCTGTCAAGTATGGGGTGTCGACACTGACTTTGGCAAGGGGGATAATCCTTACAGTTCCGTCAGCCAAAATGAGGGTGGTCCACTCCTGTAGCTTCTGGTCTTCAGCTACTAGGTCCTCTCTCACGATGATGCAGCTACAACCAGTGTCTCTCAACACTCTCACTGGTGTGTCGCCGACGAATCCTGACACCACCGGCATGTTCGGCACTTCATTCTGAGGCAGCGCGATGTTTGAGACTAGTAAAAATGTAGTCCCATCTCCTACTGGGATGCGTCCATTCTTTCTGAAAGATTCAATCAGCTCTGGTGTAACTCGCTTTTCCCTAGACTCAAAGTCATTGGATGACGTCACATCATTTGCTAATACAGCGGCAGCTCTGTGTTGAGACGTGGTACTGCTTCTGCCTGCTATCCCACGATCTTGATTGGATCTTCTGATGTTGTCGCCTCGGGGAATGTCTTTAGAAGGACACCGTATCGCCTTGTGGCCTTTCTTTGCACAGAGAAAACATGTCAGGTTCTCCACCGGCTTGTATCTCGGGGTGTCTCTGACATTGTGGATTTCCTCTGCTGGTGCAGACACACGCTGTGGCTTACTGGACCCGAACTTCATGTTGTGAGCGTCAAGGTATCTTTGAGCGAGGTCGGCCAGGGCCTTTAGTGACTGGTCTTTTTGCTCTCTAAGGTGGGCGGCCAGGTCCTTAGAACATGCGCTGAAAACTTGTTCTTTGATGATGAGGTCGCACAGGTCTTGGTACTCTCTGTTTAGGCCAGCCAGCTCTATCCATTTCTCCAGGTAGCTTCTGATTCTCTCAATGAATAGGCCGGGTGTTTCTCCTTCTTCAGGCTTGCAGTTCCGAAATCGTCGCCTGTAACCTTCTTCAGTGAAGTCGTACTGTCTCAACAGGGCGGCTTTCAACTGAGTATAATCTTCGGCTTCTTCTCTTGGCAAACGGGTGTAAAATTCAAGCGCTTTGCCAGTTAGAAGTGCGCTCAGTTTAATAGCCCAAGTCTCTTGTTTCCAATGGTTGCTATTTGCGAAGCGCTCGAATCGCTCCAAATAAGCATCCATCTTATCTGAATTTTCAATGAAAGGTGGAAGTTTTGGCGCACGGGCTGTTTGTTCTCTGCTCGCTAATGCTGTTGCTTCATTAGTTCTCTGGCTCTGTGCCTCTATCTCCATCTGCTTTAGATGAATTTCGTGTTGACGTTGCCTCTCCGCCTCTTCTCGCTCCTCTTCTCGTTGTTTCTCTGCTTCTCTTCGCTGTTTCTCTGCTTCTTCTGCTTGGATTTCGAGTCTCCTGATTTCACGTTCTTTGGCTCTTTCTTCTCTTTCCAGTCTCTCCTTTTCTTCTTTCTCTCGTTTCTTTTCTTCTTTCCCTTCTCTCTCCAGTCTCTCCTTTTCTTCTCTCTCTCGTCTCTTTTCTTCTTTCTCCTCTCTCTCCTTTACAAACTCGAGGAGTTGAGCTCCTTCGAGTCCATATTCCTTTCCAATTTTCAGGAATGTCTCCAATTCCGATGTCGTCATCTCTGCTTTTCACTGCTGGCTGTTTTCTCCTGCTACCCTTTCCACTGAACCAACTGAAGAGGTCTCGTCGGGGTCGCCAAAATGTTACGTGGTGGAGTTGTTGTCAAAGTATGATAAACACACCAGACACAAACACGTAGAGTTCTTTAAAATAAACCTCGTTCAGCTGCAATCCGTCACACGTGGCTTAAGGATGTAGACAATACTGGGGTAACAGTTCCAACATGAATTCAGCGATGCGATATCCACACAGTAATGCACTTTCAAATGCACAAACTACTGAATACAAAGTCTCTTCTGCTATGTCCACACTACGACTCAAGAAGTTTCTCATACACAGCGTCTCTCGCAATAAACTGCGTATCTCTACAACTGACAAAGCAAGACAATGTACTAACGGGCTTTCCCAGCGCCCTCCTTATATACACTATCAAAATCTAGAATCTTCTACGCAAATCATGAACTCAAACAACCAGAACGAAACAGGCAGCCGAAGCTCATTAACATAAACTTTCCAGAAACAATATATCAGGCTACAAAAACATGGCTGCTCACTTCAGCTCTAAATTCTAGCGTATAATAAAGACACATAAAAGTATGGTATCCCTATCTATGATAGCTCAAAAAGGTACGAGAACATTCACCAAACAAAATAAAGGCTGCTCGATACACGCGCACAGGAAAACAAAAAGTAGCGAAAATGTTGCGATGTCAACTAACCGACGTGACACTTACGAGGCCACCAGACAGTGCGACCTGTCTACAACGTTCCGGACTAAACTTAACAAAACGAAATCGGCTCTACTCACGAACAAAAGAAAATCTTATTAAAAAAAACACGTGAAACGTAACCGTGATAGCTCAAATAAACATCGGGTCGTTACCTACGAATAACACATGTACGCTCTCACAGGATAACACAACCACAATCGTAACATTATTATTATTATTATTATTATTATTATTATTATTATTATTATTATTATTATTATTAATGCACACATTCCTTCAAATGTCAAAAATATCATAAAGCAACTGTTGTATAGTGTATACTTATTGCCAGGAGTAAGTTTTATATAACATAAGTTAACATTGTGCCCGCACAGGCATGAAATCAACATAACTACAAGATGGTCGATACCACTTTCTTTTCCCACATCATACCAAAGACATCATATTGTACTGTCTTTGATCATGCCTAGGTTAAACGGGCTTGAAATCTGTCTGCCGGTTTGGTTAATACATCCACGGGCACATTTTACGTCAAAAGTGAATATGTAGGCCTACGGATCTGCATAGAACGTTTTCATAACTATCGTAGCCTTTGCTCTGTAACGCGTATATTTATATGAACAAAATTTCTTAAAACATACATATTTTAAAGAAGCCCCAGCCATCTGTGTAAAAGTGTTTATTAGTTTTTAGACATAAAGGAAAACAAACACAGATAGGTTGAAATGTTCATAAAACATTTGGAAATGTACAGCTAAAAGAAATGTTAACGATGCAGTCACTAATCGTGATGGAAAACTAACATAACTGCACTTTTTGTCTATCGTATTCCGGAGCGTCACACGACGTTTTTGGCGTGCTGGGTAGAAATCAGTTCTGGCAAAGAATTAACAAGATAAAAATATCGTCACGTCTAGCTACGCAAACCTTGCTAGAGAACGTCTTTTTGGCGCCAAGCGCGCGCGTGCGTGCGTGCGTGCGTGTGTGCGTGCGTGTATGTGTGTGTGTGTGTGTATGTGTGTGTGTGTGTGTGTGTGTGTGTGTGTGAGAGAGAGAGAGAGAGAGAGAGAGAGAGAGAGAGAGAGAGAGAGAGAGAGAGAGAGAGAGAGAGAGCGACTAGAGCCCCCGTTTGAGGACGGACAAGCTTGAAATTGTACGATATTGTCCCTAAAAGAATAATCTCGAGGCAGTTTTTTTTTTTTTTTTTTTTTTTTTTTTTTGGTAAGTTGCTCATTAGCGAGAAAATGGCGTTTTACAAAAACCGGTTGATTCACACTTGAATCCGTAATTTGTTCTTATTTTTACTAGATATTTTGCATATAACGAGATAAAAGGGAGATATTTAATGACTTCGTTAACCAGCATTGTACCTCTAGAACTTTTTGAGTGATAATTAAATATTTTTTGAAAAAACAAATGTTTTCACGTTTTGGGATTAATTTCACGAATTATTTGGGATTCATCTT
Source organism: Semisulcospira habei (assembly GCA_036245525.1). NCBI lineage: Eukaryota > Metazoa > Mollusca > Gastropoda > Semisulcospiridae > Semisulcospira > Semisulcospira habei. Next base: position 238,024,566 of record BTPG01000002.1, read on the forward strand.
AAAACAATTGAATATATATTTACGGAAAAAAAATCTTGTCATTAATAATCGCATGGTTTCTTCATATACGGTATTTACATAAGCCTACAGTTTGTCTCGGCTGTCGGGTACGATTAGGTCAATAGTGATCTGTATGCCATAGGTGTGAAAATCAGACAATTTTCTGCACCACTTTTTCGGAGTCATTTAGTAAAACAGCTAACATAACTTCTTTTTTTTTTACGAAAAAAAATCTTCTCATTAATACCCACATGATTTTTCATGAACAATGTTTGCATAAGCCTGGGGTCTTGGCTTGACTTCGCGAACGAAGATTCTATAGGGCTTGCCCACGTCGTCTGCAGGCATTTTCGTGGCTGCGGAGGCCAATCCGGGACAGGCAGGTTCGACCGCAGTGGCTGCAGGAGAAGGTCTGGTCAGGGTTCTGAGTTACGACAACTCTGTTTTTTCTTCTAAGCCGCTTGTCCTTAAGGTTAGCTCTGCGAGAGTCCTCAAAGGAGACGGCTGCCTTGTGAATGGTGGAGCGCCAGGTGTCACGGTCCGCAGCAAGCGAAGACCACTGGCGGTGGTCGATTTGGCAGGCACTAAGCGACTTCTTGAGACCGTCTTTGTATCTCTTCTTTGGTGCCCCTCTGTCTCGGTGTCCAGTGGCGAGCTCGCCGAACAGAGTGATCTTGGGTAGGCGATGATCCTCCATTCTGGAGACGTGCCCCGCCCAGAGAAGCTGTGTCCGCAGCAGCAAAGCCTCGATGCTCACAGTTTCCGCCTGTTCAAGGACCTCGACGTTGGTGACATAGTCACTCCAGTGAATGCTGAGGATGGTACGCAGGCAGCGCTGGTGAAAGCGTTCGAGGAGTCGTAGTTGGCTGCGGTAGAGGACCCAGGACTCGGAACCGTACAGCAGGGTGGTGAGGACGACAGCTCTGTACACGCTGATCTTGGTACCTTTTTTCAGCTGTTTATTGTGCCACACCCGCTTGAATAGTCGCCCGAAAGCACTGTTCGCTTTTGCCAGCCTGTTGTCCAGCTCCTTGTCCAGCTTGGCGTCTGACGTGATGATGCAGCCAAGGTAGGTAAACTGGTGTACAGACTTCCGTTCGGACTCGCCGATGGTGATGTGGGGAGGGCGATGCTCTTCCTTGGGTGCCGGCTGATGAAGGACCTCTGTCTTTTTCAGACTGACCTCAAGTCCAAAGAGCTGGGCAGCATCTGCGAAGCAGGACGTAATGCGCTGCAAGGCTCTCTCTGTGTGTGCAACGAGGGCAGCGTCATCAGCGAAGAGCAGCTCACGAATCAGTTGGTCTAGGGTTTTCGTGTGGGCCTGCAGTCGTCTGAGGTTGAACAGGCTGCCATCGAGACGATACCTGATGTACACTGCGTCGTCATCGTCGAGGTCCACTGTGGCCTGCTTCAACATCATGCTGAAGAAGATGGTGAAGAGGGTCGGTGCCAGCACGCAGCCTTGCTTCACGCCGTTGCGAATGGGGAATGGTTCTGAGAGGTCACTGTTTAGTCTGACCTGGCCTTGCTGGTCCTCGAGGAGCTGGACGATCATGTTGAGGAACTTTGGGGGACAACCTAGTCGCTCCAGGATCTGCCACATACCTTGCCTGCTCACAGTGTCAAACGCTTTTGTTAGGTCGACAAACGTTACGCACAGCCCTTTGTTCTGCTCGCGGCACTTCTCCTGAAGCTGTCTCAGCACAAAGACCATGTCGGTGGTACTCCTGTTGGCTCTGAAGCCACACTGGCCCTCTGGGAGGTGGTCTTCAGCGATGGCAGGTACCAGCCGATTCAGGAGCAACCTTGCGAGAATTTTCCCGGCAATGGACAGCAGGGTAATTCCACGATAATTAGAGCAGGCAGACTTCTCTCCTTTGTTCTTGTACAGGGTGATGATGACTGCATCACGGAGATCCTTTGGTAGTGTTCCTTTTTCCCAGCAGCAGAGAAAGAGGTCGTGGAGCTTGTTGTGCAGTGCTGGGCCTCCATGTTTCCAGATCTCTGGCGGGATTCCGTCAATGCCTGCTGCTTTGCCACTCTTGAGCTGGTGGATGGCTGTGAGGGTCTCTTCGGCGGTGGGCGGTTCGTCCAATTCAACCTTTAGTGGAAGGTGTGGGATTTGGAGGATGACTGTTTCTTGAACAGTGCGTTCAGCGCCGAAGAGGTCCTGAAAGTATTCCGACCAGCGGTTCAAGATGGAGGTATTATCTGTGAGGAGTGCCTGTCCATCAGCGCTTCGCAGGGGACTTTGTACCAGGCGCCTAGGGCCATACACTGCTTTCAGTGCTTCGTAGAAGCCCCTGTATTCACCGTTGTCAGCGCAAAGCTGGGTCCTCTGTGCGAGTCTGGACCACCACTCGTTCTGGAGCTCTCTAAGCTTGAGCTGGAGACTGCTGCAGATGAGGCGGAAGGCAGACTTCTTCACAGGGCAGGAAGGCTGGGCTAGGTGGGCCTGGTGGGCGGCTCTTTTTTTTGCTAGAAGTTCCTGGATCTCTACGTCGTTTTCGTCAAACCAGTCTTTGTTCCTCTTTCTAGCAAAGCCCAAGACTTCCACAGAGGATTTTACAATAGCAGTTTTCAGTTGTTCCCAGAGTGTTTCAGGGGAGGAGTCTGCTGGATCAACTGTGTCTTTGAGCATGCGCTGTAAATCGGCCTGAAGGGCAGCTTTCTTGTCGTCACGCTGAAGGCTGGCAACATCAAGCTTTTTCTTGGGAGGGCCCCCTTTCTTGAGTTTCAGCTTGAGGCGGAGCCTGAGTTTGCAGCGAACAAGGCGGTGGTCAGTGTGGCACTCTGCGCTGGGCATCACTCTGGTGAGGAGGACGTCACTGCGGTCCCTCTGACGCACTAGGACATAGTCGATAAGGTGCCAATGCTTGGAGCGAGGATGCATCCAGGTGGTCTTTCGACTGTCCTTTTGCTGGAAAGTAGTGTTGGTGATGACAAGTTGCTGCTCTGCACAGAGCTCCAACAGTAGGCGACCATTGTCATTGCAGTTCCCAACGCCATGCTTGCCGAGGACTCCTTTCCAGGCTTCAGAGTCTTGGCCCACTCTGGCGTTGAAGTCGCCAAGGATGATGACTTTGTCGTCTGCAGGGGTGCTCTGCAGGAGGCTGCGCAGGTCAGAGTAGAACTTGTCTTTTTCTACAGGCTCTGCCAGGAGGGTTGGGGAGTACACACTGAGAAGGGTGACGTATTGCTGGTGTCTCAGTGGGAGGCGCATGGACATGATGCGGTCGGAGTGACCCGTTGGTAGGTTTTCCAACTTAGTCGCAATGGGGGTCTTCACCATGAAGCCCACTCCTGAGAGCCGTCTTTCTGATGCAGGCCTGCCTGACCTGGGGTAGGATTAGGTAAAATTGTGACCTGTAAGCCCTAGGTGTAAAAATCAGCAAGAACATTTCAAAGTTTGATCCTATAATACGTAAATCGTTAGTACTGCGATGAGTGACGTATAACATGGAGTCGTCACTATGAACACGCGTCGTGGGACTAATGATGCCATGACGTGAAGCTTGAAGTGACGTCATTTTGCTGCTCGTGCTATTCTTCTTCTTCAGAATAGCTATGCTACGCCAGACCACAGAGCTTACGAATGGCGGGAATCGCCGTGTGTCCGTCTTTATTTCTGTGCGCCAGTGTGTGTGGATCAGAGGGTGGGTCAGGGCAGAGAGAGAGATGGATTCCTGTCGCTACACGAGCCCACAGAGCGTACTAATGGCGGAAAGCGCCGTGTGTCCGTCTTCATTTGTGTGCGCCGACCTGTGTGTTGATCAGAGGTTGGCTTAGAGAGGAGGGAAATGGATCAGCATAATAAGCCTAAAAATATGAACAACTCTGAATGTTCCTAAAAGATAAACGCATCTGAGCTCCAAACAATACGGTAGACTTTGGGATGCGACCCTCATCTTCTTGTTTTTTTGTAAAAGATACTGTTTAGATTTTGTGCGGTCGCTTATAAAAGCACACAACAGAACAGTAAACCCATAGAGTGGAGCAAAGAATGTGCAGTGCATTATGCTGTCTTCTTTCAGCCTCTTTACACTTTTTCTCATTGGCCTGGCTCTATTCGATTTTTTTCTCTGGTCGGCCGTTCTCAAGGCAACGGGAGTCCCCTTGTCACATGTTACCGTGGTAACATGTGACATGTTACGATGACAACGTTATTCGCTGAGGAAAGTGTTCTCCCCCAAATAAATCTTTGACCAATCAAATTTCTCGGTACAAACATACTCTAATCTTCATTCAGTTAAACCTTTCAACAAACACATGCCAATAAATAACAATAAATAAATAATTTAGGGGCCTACACAACAAACAGAACTATATAGTGTAGGCAGTACCGCCATGAAAAGTGCATTATCCTGCAAATTCAGCTTACGGGCACCAAATTTCAGACACAGCTATCCGTCAGCACCCTTTGGTAAAACCAGTAGGATGTCATCGAGATTTTGCATTGGAACCGTTAAAAAAATGTTTGTGACGTCATCTCTTGAATGAACATTTTACCACCATTGCTTTTTAACCGAAACTAAATAGTTTCATTTGAGAGTTAGGAACATTTAGTTTTCCCTTTTGATTAGTTTGATTATAGTGGAATATGACAGCGATTGCTGACACGAATACCAATAACACATGGCCGCCGAGATGGCGCCTACACACGCTATGTTTTGTTTTTTTATCGTTTGGGGGTGGTAAACAATATAGGGTACCAGTCGGCTGATGTTATCCCAAGCGATAAAATAAAGATATATTTGGATAGCCAGATAATTGCTCTTTTCCAAGCCAGTAGGATGTCAGAAGGAAAAATGTACATGTTTTGCATGAAAATTAATTATTTCTTGTCCACGTTTTCGTCAGTCTCTTTTTTGAAATTATTCAATATACCATATTTGAGAGCACAGTGAAGGAAAGTGTGTGAGTGTTGTGAGACACATTTTTTAGGAATAAAACTAGACCGTAGTATTGATATAATAACATGCTTCTTATTGGACATCGGACAAACATGACCGCCATTTATAAATGGCCGCCAATCACTCATCTGTAGCCTCAGGAAATAGGTTGCTGTGCACAGTTTGCAATCAAAATGACTTTGAGCCAGTTATTTTTAAGGAAAACAACGTGAATATAAACTAGGCGACCCTTGTTCACTTTTGCGAGTGCCACGGATGTTGTAACAAGGTGTTAATGACAAGCTAGATTCATCTAGGCATCAATTAGACGGTTCGAAAGAAATAAGCACATACTACCATTGCAACACAAGACATAAAAGACGTTTCATTCTCAACTGATTTATTATTCGTCATTGTATTATCAAGCAGCTCTCTTATAAATATAAGAACCCAAACACTTCCCGTTTCTCGACCGTTACGTCGGACAACCTGCAGTCTGTTTTCAGTCGGCTAATATGACACGTAACATTTATTTTGGAACACTACAAGATTACAGCCACATATACACCTGTTGTCCTAGTTTGTCCTATTAGATAACTAGGAACTGCCGTACGATTACCTAATATAGTTCAAGGTCACTGCTGCTCCATGTTTTTTTTTAAAATATATAATTTATTGTATTTCGTAAATCTTTCCTCAGAAAAACAAAACAAAAACAAAACCGATGGAACTTACAGATTAAAACAGAAACGGTATTGTCAACTAACAATTTACGCTATTGCAAGATAATATATTATGAACCTGTGTCATGCTGCATCCTATGAGGTAAAGGTCATAGCTGCCATATTTCCTCGAACTTTTGAATATGTCATGTCTCTCAAATTACTGAATAATTCGCTACAAATAGTTTATGATGATATTATGTATTTGAACAGAAATATAGGAAACGAACAAATCGTTGCTAATGTAATAAAGATCAAGGTCACAACGGCTTTAAAAAAAAACAAGTGCATGCGAGAATTTGAATCACAGAACCAATTTAATCTAAGTTTAAGATGATGATAGTGCTGCTTATAGCAGATTGTTTGATGTTTAAATCAGGTTGTCATCCACAAGGTCAAGGTTATGGCTATCATATTCGTTTGGCATTTACTGCAGACTCCTGCTCTCAAACGACTTGACCGATATGATTCAAATGTAAGGCGATGATACTCCAAATAACGCCAAAGCGCCGTGAATAGAAATCCGGTCTTTAAGCTCAAGATCAAGGTCACAACTATCAGATATTTGCTAGAACCTCTGCGCAGTCACTATATCTCGCAACACTGATCCGACTATTTTCAAACTTTTGTCACCTTGCCTCAGGACAAAGTACTGCGTACAAAAGCTACGTAAGCTTATATTGTTTCGTTGACATTTTTATGATGAAAATATCTTAAGAGATGGGAAAGCCAACCCCATCCTTTAACTGTCAACCCTTATCCTCTATTTGTTTTATCGTGTCTGAATCATTTTCTGCCTGTGTTTTGTTTACTTGCTCTTTTTTGTGTTTTGTTGGATGTACTATCGGATTTGGAAAAACCAAAACAACAACAAAACGACTACAACAGTGTAGTAGGACTTTTAATATACTGGTCATACCTCATCTGGCAAATTAGGATGAGCATGTTTTATCATTTAACGACTTCCTTTGACCTCCACACCTGTAAAATGTTATTTTAAAAATGCACCAGTGTTTTTGTTTCTAGCCTTCTGAACTGGAGAAAACTGTAATATGATGAACTGTCGGAATCAGCCATAACGGTGTCAAGCTCAGCTAAGTATTAGCTGACATTATTGACCATTGTTGACCTTTTGGTGACTTTGATCTACAGACTGGTGATATAAATGTGCTTTTTTAAAATATAAAAGCATATCAATGGCAGGCATTTTCGAACCAGTCTTGAAATATGTATGTACATGAAATGGTCTCAACTCCAGTGTATATTATTACTACAAGATGATAGACCGACTATAAATGGGTGGTTGGACAGAGAATGCATATAGCCAAGGAGGACCTGTTACTTTACCAAGAAGCCACGAGACAGGAATAGGAAGTTCAGACTGGAAGTGCACAACAGCTAACATACAACTGTGAAGACGTTTGTATATCTACACCTAGGACATGCTGGAGTCCTGGGCAATGATGGAAACGGAAATCCTTGTTGGCACGTCAGAAATGAAATATGGTCTACGAATATGCAGATTATACGTGTTAAGGAACAGTGTTATGGATACCACACAAACCATCGCCTCCGATTTTTAGAGGCAGGCAGCGGTCACTGCAGCGGGCAAACTTGAAAATGTTGTGAAAGATCCATAGTAAATGGTCCAGTAATGACACAATATCAACAACGACATCAACAACGACCAAAAAAAAAAAAAAAAAAAAAAAAAAAAAAAAAAAAAAAAAAAAAAAAAAAAGAAGAAATTGGCCTTTTCAACCACAGAGATCCCACCTTTAAGTAACTAAGTAAGCTGAAAAAAAATGACCTTACATTAGGGACATCATCAAAACTATCATCAAATCAAGTTTATGTCCAGTCAAAATATAAGAAGTTTCAGAGATATTACTTGGAATAATACACAGTGTGACATAGCTGCTAGGTCCATGACCTTTAAGGTAGTGACATAGTTCTTTCATCAAACGCAATTTTCACTAATATCTCACATCATACCAAATTTGAAGCAAATCGACAAACTAGTCTGGGAGATATATCTTGACCTTGACCTTAAAGACAGCAGCCCGATTTTTGTTTCTTACTCTTCTTACATCCTGGACTGTTATCAATTTACGTTTGAGCCAAATCAGTCTGATAATTTAAAATATATTTGCCCGGACAAGAATATATTACTTACAAAGACACATGACCATAATGACCTTGACCTTCGATAGTGAGTCATTCCAGCATAAAACACACTCTTTTTTTTATCATTCCTATCAACCCTTCACATTTGATTCAGACTGACTCTGTCGTTTCACATATGTCAAATATAAGACCAAGAGCAAGTGTTTAATTAATGTGATTACCGTGACCTTGACCTCAGAGGAAGCAACACAATTCTTGTCTGTGACACTTCACTTAATGTAAAAATTATCGTCACCTAAGGTTTGAGGCAAACCCGCCCGCTGGTTTCCTGAGATATTTGAGGGTCTACACACCTTCAAATAAAACATGGCTCCCATGGCCGTGACCTTCAACCGGGAAAGTAGTGTCAGAATGTTTGCATATAATATTTTATTTTCTTATCGCCTATCAACATACACCATTTGAAACAAACCAGTCAATTACTTTCTGAGATCTTACGTCAAAGACAGGACAACAAATACGGCCGCTGTGACCTTGACCTTAGCTATAGCCGCATAATCCGTTTGACGGACACGTTATTTAGCAAAAGACCATCGTCAGCTTAGCGTTTATCTAAATCGATTTCATGGCTGAGAAAAGAAAAAAGGCATGGACAAAAAAAAAAGAAAAAAAAGAGTACAAGATCACAAAAAATTAGACACGTTAAATCTAGCATAACCACTTCTCACCCTATGTAACAAGAGAGGGTAACAATGGTCCGATCAGGGGATTCTTTACATTTTATGTGTTGCTGTTGTGTCCTCTTGCTAAATCCCTCGACTTTTACATACGACACAGAACCGCTCCCTGATTGGACCCTCGAGGTGACAAGAACCACTGGCACACACAGTCTCTCTCAGTCAAATGAGATTTTGCTACATTTTCAAAGTTTCCAGCTTTAATGAACTTTTAGGGCGGATTTCAGTTTATAATAAACATTTCGTTGGGTAGTTTTTGAGTCACGCACATTTTTTTCCAAGCGTTTGTTGACTTTCAATGTAATGAGTTTAGTTATGTCACATTTACATATTCTGACTGCACAGAGGATACTTTTCTGCACTAAATGAGGCGGCTGCACCCTTAAACTGAGTGGGCACAATAATAAGTCAGTGCCGTCTGTTCAGCGTCAACTTTGCCGCAGGCTGGCAATAAAGGATATGCAACATCTGGTTGCTGCGTCTCCGTCTGAAAAGGCATAAACAGAATCTCATGCAAGTCTGCAGATTTTGAAGTATTAGCAGTCTCTGCAGGCTGAGTGGAGTGGGTTCATGAGAATCTATACTACACCTTATGCAGGCCCAGATTGGACACATTCACATCAATGCATTTTGAGGATCGAACGTATTTGATGTAAAAATTGTTTTGATGATGTAAAATAGTTGTTTGTGGGTCTGAACAGGCTTAGAGAAGAGCTGGTCGAGAAGTGGTGGAAGGGGGTGGGGGATTACACTGGATTCCCCAGCACTCCCTCCCTCCTCCCCCCCCCCCCCCCCTACGACGCCAACAAAATATTTTGCCTGTGATTGAAAGTGTACCTGGTCTTGGGAATACTCCCCTTTCCCCGTCGTTTGATTTTTCGTCCGAAGTTGGAACGACCCCCCATCCCCTCCCCCCCCCCCCGCCCCCGACACACACACACCCATTCCATACATTGTTTGCCTTGTGAACAGCTTAGGTGAACTTGTCCCTCATCAGCCCCTTCAGTCAACAAAAAGGCCTATCTACTGGCGCACGCACGAATCTGTACTTTTTACCTACCAAGATCAGCTCAAACTGTTCTCCGGATCAAAAGGTGCGGCACAGATCGGGACAATTGACACGATCCTCTTAGTGAGGAAACAACGTGATTTTCAGATTACGACCAGATGTGGCTTGCTTTATAAATGGTATGGTGAGCGTATAAATGCATCTGTGTATTTATATTGGTTTTAATACACTGACGAGCAAAAGAAATGCGACATTTTTTAAATAAGCTTAAACACTAAAGTGTTTCCAATGATTCCAAAAATGTTACATTTCTTTTGCTCGTCAGTATACAGTTTCATGCAGTGCAATACAATATTTATTTTATATTATCTTATTTTACTTTGTTTCATTGCTTGCAGCTGTCCACCGCGAAGAAGATGCTGCGCTACCTGACCAACATGTGCGCGCGGTCCGCACAGGGCTTCGCCTCGCCTCGACCCACGGCCCTGTTTCTACTCCTCGTGCTCCTCACAGTTCCGGGCCCTGCCTTGGTCCGCGCGCAGTCCTACGTCACATGCAAACGGAAACTGATTCAACTCGACATCTTTTACGGGGACTGCGAACCAAAGAGCGTGCTGGCTATGGGATGCTCTGGGGGATGTCACTCCTACACCAGCCCTATCCCCAACAATGCCACACAAATGGAGAGGTCCTGCCAGTGTTGCCGCGAACGGGGCCGGGTGCGGCACCCCGTTAATCTGACTTGCCCGTATGAGCCTAAGCCGGTGGAGGTGTGGGTCAGCATTCCGCGTTTATGTTTCTGCAGACCGTGCACCGATTTCGATTGAGGAGTCAAAATGTTTTTAGTCAACAGGGTCCGGTTTAATGTGGGTTTCCCGACGATTAGAAGCGTGGCTGCCAAGCGTGTCAAATGCAAGGAAATGCCCAAGACATGAAGTGATTAATTTGGGGAAGACGGGGACGCAACGGAAACACGCCGCCCGGGAAACTCAGACCAAACTGGACGCCCCGTTGCAAGGATGTCACCGGCTTTCAATGCAGTAACCATTTCTGGGAGTGTTGGTAGTGGTTTTAGTCGCGATGATTCCTACAGGAATCATCGCGACTAAAACCGCTACCGACGCCCAAAGGGCTAATCAGCTTGTGTTTCACCGCGCTGCACACGGACCGTTAACCCTCCGGCTGTCCGTAGCGCATTTTTCCCCGAGGTGATATATGTAGGAATCACTTCAACAAAAAGCGCTACCAACAGAAAACATCTTGTGCGTCACCACACTGCACGGACAATCGACAGTGTGGCTGTCAGTTGTGCTTTTTGTCGTGATGATTTGTGCAAGAAGCACATCGACAAAAAGCGCTACCGACAGACATAATTATGGTTGACGCACGCACATGCACGAAAATAAGTCATCTTTCACGAGCAATGCAGAATCGAAACCAGAAGAACACGGATAGGTACTTTACAATTTTAGCGAGAGAACAAAATTTGAACTCTTGTGCAGACGACCGGCACTAACATGAAACAATTTCATCCACCACTACATTATCTAGACAATAGTGGATGTCAGCGCACCTATACGTTTCATGTAGTGGACTTCTTTAATTGTGCGCACCCAAAGTGTTATTTTTGTATAGTGCCGTACATCGTGGATGTCAGCGCATCCATAATTTTACATCGGCGGTTGGGTGGGTCACCTCAGTAAAACAAACATCCTGACAGCAACCCATCATTTTTGTTTTAAAGATCAGCATCTTTATGACCATACTGTTGACAAAGTCATGAGGTTTTGTTTTCGTATTTGAAGTGTATATACATTTACATAGAAAGAGTATCGTCGGGACCTCTGAGAAAGTGTTCTTATATCCGACATCTGTTATATCCCACCTTGTCACAAGCGGCGTAAACTGTAGTACCCTATGACAGACGTAAAGCCGGAAAGAAAAAAAAAAAAGAAAAAGAAAACCTCTGGGTAAATGAGAAAAACACAACGACCCTATCCAGAATATCACAAGTAAGCATTGAAGTAAGACGTAGGCCGCCGTTGGCCCGCGCACGGCTGTGCGCGGGCCAACGGCGGCGGTCGTCGACCCGATGACCTTTTGCACTTTTGGAACAGGTTTATGGAGGACTCCTCTTGTGAGAGTGTTACACAAGTCCTGCAAGAACCGAACTGCACTGGCTTCAAGTTGTTTGGTGATATGCTCCCAAACGGGAAACTTCTTCAGGTCGACGACGGCCGCAGTTGGCCCGCGCACAACCAAGTGCGGGCGAACTGCGGCCGCCTTCGGCCCGAAGAACTTTGCTAACTGGGTTTATTCTGTGACGCACTCTTTGTCCACAATCCCGTTTCATGTTTAACACCCATAACTGTGTGTGCTGGTATGTGATTTTGGACCGGACAGTTCTAGCCGTAAAGTGCAAAATCGCAGGCCATCGAATACCTTCATTCATCTATGTATGTGTCCCTTGTATATAGGACTGCTGATTTCTACTCGCTTTATCCTCATATGTGCGCGACACAAATAGATTTTCCTGCACAGCTTTTGTTGGCTGGTCCTATTTTGAAAGACGACACAAAGTGTGTGACATTAACCCATTTAACCCCAGCGCCCTACAGCAGGAGACGGATGGACCATGATAATTCAAGGGTAGTGCCAGATTAGCTTGGCGCCTGCAGGCGCCAAGCTAATCTGGCACTGCCCTTGAATTATCATGGTCCATCCATCTCCTGCAACTGGTACATAATCGTTAAGTGTCACCTAAATTTAGGAAATGTGGTTCTGGCTAAATGGTTTTTTTTTTTTTTTTGTAAGTATTTAAATAAATGTATACGCCACCATGCGAGGGTATGTTTTCAGCTGCTATTGACAGCAACGTATCCAGCCGACTAGCTGGGGAAGAAAACGGTTCTGAAAGAAGAATCCTCCTCAACGCCGCCTCTTTACAAAGTGCTAGCATCCGGCATCACGCTGGACGTGGCAGAGGAAATTGTCAAAGACAGGAGAAGATGGTGGACGACAGTGGAAAGCTTGAAATTCGTCCCGTTTGTTGCTGTGTGGTGTGTACTTTGCGTGCGAGCATCCGAGTAGATAACAAGAAAGGCAGAGCCGTTATGGCTCACGTGTATGACCGATTTACGTATTGTGACCTTATTGACAAGGGCTGGCTTCTGCAGCAGCAAAATCCAGGTTTTCTGAAAATGTAAGCATTTTTCACACACCTGTCAACCCCCCCCTCCCCCCCGTGATCCTTGACCTTTGTGATGAGTCGACTAAATTAGTATGCATAGGAAGGTCTCATCATCAGCTATCTTCGTGCCAAATTTGGTTGAAAATGTGCAAAAATGGGGATAATACCTACAATTTTATCAAAATTGGCATTTTACACATATTTGCCAGCCTCTTGTGACCCTTGACCTTTCCGAGGGGTCATCCAAGTTGGTATGCATAAATAGGTCTTACCATCAGGTATCTCTATACACAATTTTTTTTGAAGTTGTGAATAGTATTTGATAAAAAAAAAAAACATCGTTTGTCAAAATATGGCTATTTTTTTACCTATTTCCTGAGCTCTCGTGACCCTTGACCTTTCTGAGGGATCAACCAAATTAGTGTGCATAGAAAGATCTTTCCATCAGGTATCTCTGTAGCAAGTCTGGGTATAAAGTTGTGAATAGTATTTGAGAAAAAAAAATCTTTTGTCAAAATATGGCTATTTCGGACCTATTTATTGAGCCCTTGGGACCCTTGACCTTTCCGAGGGTCATCCAAATTAGTATGCATAGATAGGTCTCAGCGAACAGATCACAGTTAGCCTCTGGGTGAGATATGCACAGCGGCAGATCATTAATAAATAATAGAAACAATAAAGGCCCTAGAATAGATCCCTGTGGAACACCACAAGTCACTACACCGTCTGATGAACATTTGCCATTTAGGAATACTTTCTGTGTTCTGTTTTTGAGATATGAAGACAAGAGAGAAACAGTATTCGAGTTAATGTGATACATTGGTATTTTTTCAGGAGGATGGAATGATTGACAAGGTCGAATACCTTTTTAAGGTCTAGAAAGATTGCGCCTGATACTTTGTTGTTATTAATGGCAGAGAACCATTTATCAATAATGTGATTTAGAGTAGTCTGGCAGGAATGTAAGAGAGAGAGAGAGAGAGAGAGAGAGAGAGAGAGAGAGAGAGAGAGAGAGAGAGAGAGAGAGAGAGAGAGAGAGAGAGAGAGAGAGAGAGAGAGAGAGAGAGAGAGAGAGAGAGAATTCTTCATAATACTTTTGACTCCATAAATCTTAATGCGTCCATTAAAACTTGGAATTGCTTCTGTAATTCAAAACAGCATTTCCGACCTCATCAAAGTTTAACAATCTAAATAAATTGTGAACAGATATAGCTGCTGAAGACAGTGAGGATAACAAAACAGAACAAAGAATAGACAATGATAATTTATTGTCCATACGCTGAGGAAATATGAGGCGAATACGTCCCAGGAAATGTGTGCATTCAACCTAGGATATTTCAAAAAGGGTTTGCAGCCACCTTAGGTGGATGAATAATTTTTGTATTACAAAACGTGTAGAGCTGTACTGCTTCAAATCGAAGTAGAATATTTCTTTTAAAATGGGGAGTAACTGTATCTTTCCTTTGGGGCACCAGTACATTTCATTAAAAGCTTTTGAAATTGATGTTATGACAAATATTAATAAGAACGCCGACGCTGTGCCGGTGTATTCTTGCTTTATTAATAGAGGGAGATGTTAATTGTACTTGTCAGTCGCTCGTCAAAGGACATTATAATTATCTTCTCTCTTTACGCAATACACAGCATCCAATGCGCGCTCCGGGACCACTTATTTACCAGCTCAGAGATATTCCGACTAAATAGCGGTTAGACAGTAGTTTTCGTCTGAATTGCGGAAACATTGTTCATTTCCTGTTACTTGGTGAAGCCGGAGTATTCCGGTTCCACCAAATAACATACGAGATGAACAATGTTTCTGTAATCTCCGAGAACCCTATTACCTAAGTAGTTTATACCACGTGCCTCCTTCTACTTACTAATTATGTGGGCTGAAATGTGACCGAAATAGCTTTCCAGGTGGACTTCCTCCTTGGCATGTTTACGTAAATTACAAAATAATGTGCTTCAGATGACAGAAAACCCGATAATTATCTCTCATACCAAATTCGATAATTCACGAGAAAACCATCCTCTAACCTGTTTCTGCAGCGATGTTTCTTCAAATCACTGTAGACGCTTGCACAAAACCCCTGTGACTATCGGAAGATGCCGCCACTGCTTTCCACTACTAGTGACAAAAATAAGCCTATACCTGAAGTCAAAGTCTAATTTTATATTTGAAACGATGCCCTTACCTGCCCCATAAATGCGTCATTTCAATATGCACAAGTCTTGTTACATCACACTTTCACTTCAGCATGAACATATGTTCGGTCGTGGGTCTGTTTTTGCTAGGTTGATCGAAAATTGGTGATACATCCCAGAGAATGCCATGCGAGTGGTATTAATGTCAATTAGTGATATTAATGCGAGTGGTATTAATCAAAACAAAATCCTGGAATCCACTTCTTCCAAAACCCTCTAAGCCACCATGAACACACTCCTAGGCACTTCTAAAGACTCTCCTCTCCCCAACACAAACAACAAAGAAGAACACCCGTCCGCTTTTTCCACCTATTTTTCCGACAAAATCGAAACTCTGCGCAACACACTCGACACTCTGCCTTCTCCGCCTTGCTGTCCCGACCCCCCCCCCCCCCTTTTCCGCCACCCCCCTCTCGTCCTTCAGCCCCGTCTCTCAGTATGAAGTCCTCAAGACCATAAAGTCCATGCATTTCAAAACCTGCGAACTAGATCCCCTCCCAGTTTTTCTCTACCGGGACGGCCTTCCAAAACTTCTGCCCTTCATTGCCCACATCATCAACACATCTCTAGAGAACGGCTCCGTCCCGATATCTTCAAGTCCGCCATCGTCCGTCCTCTCCTAAAAAAACACAGCCTCGACCCAAACGAACTCAAAAACTATCGCCCAGTCTCCAATCTCTCTTTCCTGTCCAAGCTTCTTGAGAAGGTTGTTCTCAACCAGCTCAACCTCCACCTCACCGACAACAACCTCCTCAGTCCCTTCCAGTCCGCCTATCGCAAACATCACAGCACTGAAACAGCCCTTCTACATATCCTAAACGACCCGCTTCTCTCCACCGACTCGGGCAACATCTCCCTTCTTACGCTACTCGAACTCTCTGCCGCCTTCGACACTATAGACCACTCTATCCTCCTCCACCGCCTTCACCACTCCTTTGGAATCACTGACTCTGCTCACTCCTAGTTTATCTCCTACCTCTCCGACAGACAGCAGTCCGTCACCATCGACGGCGTCTCCTCCAACCCAGTCACGCTCTCCTGCGGAGTTCCACAAGGGTCCGTCCTGGGCCTGGTCCTTTTCACGCTCTACACCTCTCCCCTGTCCAACATCATCCAGTCTCATCAAATAAACCACCACCTCTACGCTGACGACTCACAACTACTAGACAAAGACAAAGTCGACAACACTCAGTCACTACTGACTCGCACGGCTGACTGCAACGAAGACGTGAAAAACTGGATGACAGCAAACAAGCTTAAACTGAACGACGACAAAACGGAAGCCATGCTGGTAGGTACTCGCCAGAAACTTTCCCAGCTCCCTTCCTCTCTCCACCTTCAACTCGACAGCACCCCCATCTCCCTCTCTGACTCGGCCAAAAACCTCGGCGTTATCCTCGATTCCTCTCTTTCCATGACTAGCTTTGTCTCTGCCACAGCACAGGCATGCTATTTCCGCCTCCGCCGCATCAGTCAGATTAGAAAATACCTCACTACCGAAGCTGCCACCAAACTTGCTGCCTCTCTCATCCTATCTCGCATCGACTACTGCAGCTCTCTCCTTTCCGGCCTCCCTCACTCCACCACTTTCACCCTCCAGCGTGTCCAGAACAATGCTGCCCGCCTTGTCCTCAGAAAGAAAAAATCCGACCACATCACTCCCCTGCTCAAACTCCTTCACTGGCTTCCCATCCCTCAACGCATCCAATACAAGATTCTGTCTGTCTGCTACACATCCCTGAACAACTGCGCTCTTGCCTATCTCTCCAACTTACTTCACCCTTACACTCCTCCCCGCTCCCTCCGCTCCGCCTCCGACCCTCTCCGCCTCCACATCCCCCGCACCAAACTCAGCACTTTCGGCCCCCGCTCCTTCTCTGTATACGGTCGGTCCATCCGCCTGGAACACTCTCCCACTCTCTTCGTCAGAAACACTCTCTCTCCTCCTTCCAGTCCGCCCTCAAAACTCACCATTTCAACAGTTCTAGCACTATATCACCACACTCCCCACCCCAAGTCGACTATCGTAATGTATTTCACTTTTTGTGGTACGCAAGCCGTTGTCTAAGCGTGCGCCTGCGTGCGCGAGTTGTGAGTGTGCGCTTAGAGTTATAATTATTATAAGATAAGCGCATTATAAATACCGTAATTATTTATTAATTATAATGTGTTTAGTAAGGGCTCAGATTGTTTCAGTAAAATATTTGTGTTTGTTTCCGCAAAATATTCTCTGCGTGCGGTTTTTTTTTCTTTTCTCCAGCACTACTTATAGCCTATTGACCTGCCGCGACCTGTGACGTATATTTTGTTTATAGTTTAAAACTGCACGGGGGAACTAGAGACAGAGTGTCCGTTTTTGTGAAGAGCAAAATTTTCATTGTATTAACCCATTCAGCCCTGATGCACTACAGCAGGAGATGGGTCGACCATGATAATTCAAGGGTAGTGCCAGATTAGCTTGGCGCCTGTCGGCGCCAGGCTAATCTGGCACTGCCCTTGAATAATCATGGTCGATCCATCTCCTGCAACTGGTGCATAGTCAATAGATGACGCCTCCCAAATTTGGGAAATACGGCCGTCGGGCTGAATGCGTTAAATTTTAACTTTCCACAGAGGTGGACTTGCTGTTACACTTACCTCTGTCAACTCTCTCTTAACGGCAGGTTTGAAAATGGCTATGTCTATGACGATGTCAATGCCTCAACCGTTGATAAATAAAGCTTCATTGAATCACTGAATCATTGAACTCTCTCTCTCTCTCTCTCTCTCTCTCTCTCTCTCTCTCTCTCTCTCTCTCTCTCTCTCTCTCTCTCTCTCTCTCTCTCTCTCTCTCTCTCTCTCTCTCTAACATTGCATTGACAATGTCTGTAAAACGGTCTCTAGAAATGTCTTTATGTTATCGAAATTAAAATATTACACAGATAGTGAAACCAGAAAAGTGTTCAGTAATGCACACATCATGTCACATATAAAAGACGCATCGACGGTGTGGGATTGTTGCAGTGATGTCCACTTAAAGACTAAATTCATTACATAGGAGAATGGCAAAATTAATTCTTCCCGACCCGCACTTGACGACCGAGGAAAACCTCAGCAAAGCTGGATTCCTACCCCTTCAAAATCACTTTAAATTTAACAAAGGGGTACTGATGTTTAAAGTGTAGAACCATAGCACTCCAGAATATTTAACAGAGCTGTTTAAAAAAAAAATCAGATTCCTGCTATGGGAATATGAAGGGTCTTTATATTTTTCCAAAACCCCGAACAGATATATTTAAATCTACTTTGTCATTTGCGGGTTCCACACTGTGGAACTCACTCCCACATCACGTTAAAGCCACTCCGACATTAGTCTCGTTTCAAGACGATTCTTTATAGATACCTGACATCACTCAAATAACAATATCTAGTTGTACGTAGACACACAAATGTACGTGTATATTCTAACAATCGTGTGTATGTGCGCGCGCGTGTGTATGTGTGTCGACACGCGCGCGCGTGTGCATTTGTGCGTGTATGCGTGTGTTTGTGTTTAGTAGACTACTGTATTTTGTATCACTGTGCTTTGATGTCCCTGTTTTATGTATATTTTGTACTTAGTTAGTCGTAGTTGTAGCAACGGCAGGTACGAAAAATGGCATAGTCACTGACTGTGTTAATATAAAGATTCATTGATTCATTGACATTCTCTCTCTCTCTCTCTCTCTCTCTCTCTCTCTCTCTCTCTCTCTCTCTCTCTCTCTCTCTCTCTCTCTCTCTCTCTCTATACATGTAC
Source organism: Semisulcospira habei (assembly GCA_036245525.1). Lineage (NCBI taxonomy): Eukaryota > Metazoa > Mollusca > Gastropoda > Semisulcospiridae > Semisulcospira > Semisulcospira habei. The sequence goes on from BTPG01000002.1 coordinate 238,043,223, forward strand.
ACTTAACTGCTCCGCACACTGATACGTTGACGGACTACCAGAGTGAAGACCAATTTCTAAATTATCGTTAGTTTGAAATTTGTACTTTATGCGGAAGAATTGCATGAAACCATCTTGATTGGGGCTTTACATCATCTATAACATCATTAACGACATGAAGTTTTGGTTAATGAACTATGGCATCACTCTCATAATGACATCACAGCTACTTGTAATATTTCTAAAGAACGTTTACATCACTATTACGTCATCTTTTGTTTACATCGTGATGCTATTTTTCATCTTGTCACATGTCAACATTGGCTAATAAAAGCTAGTAAAGCCAGCGTATTCCCAATATGGTGTTGGATTTTTTTTTTTTTTTTTTTTTTTGTGCATCATATTAAATGTTACATCTCCAGACAAAGCGCTTTGTGCATTCAGTACATGATAGATAAATGTGTTCTACAAATGAACATCATCGATCATCGTCATCATCGTCGTCATCATCATCGTCAACATCGTTATCGTCATCATCATCATCATCGTTCGTTTGTTCGTTTTTCTTTCGTTTTCGACATAGTTAATTGTTTTCATTCCTACGTTACACGACCAATAACTTTGGCTCAGACCGTATCATGTGACCTCCCTACAAAAACCCTTATAACGACTAATGGCGGACTTCTTGTAGCCCTATGTGTGACGCGTCTTGGATGCCAGTTTTGTTCCATGAAAGATCATCAAAACGTTTTAAAGTACAAAGTTACTTAGTGTTGTTCGAAATATTATGCACACCACTGGAGTTGTTTGTAGCACACATTTGGAACAATATTGTGTGACAGACCTTGACCACTAAAGACCGGGAAAAAACCTTCGCGGAATCGAAAGCACATCGACGTCCTATGCGACAATTTTACTGAAGAATTCTAAAGCCTTGAGGCAGTCACTCACCTCTTCCGCTGCATTATTTGAGTGTCAGTTTTTAAACAATGCTGCTGGTCGTGCTGACGGCAACGTCATGAGAGACCTTACAATACGTGAAAAGTCTGTTATGTACGAGTATAATAATGTCACTGACGTCAGTCACGTCAGTCTGGTGTGTTTCCGCTCAGAAGATTAATTCTCGCTGGCAGAGATCATTATTTAGTGACCTTCCATCAGCTTGATTTCTTGAGCGAAATAGAGGAGGAATGAAAACAAATATGTTCCCAATGCGCAAAGGTCATCGGGCCGACGTCACCCTGATGGCCTTTTGCGCATTGGATTACTGGTAGTAGTAGTTTGCTACGCGGACCCTCGTAGGCCTTCGGTCTGAGGGGTACAATAGTTACTTTAACTCATTCTACCCCAACACCGAAATCCTTAAATTTTGCCGTTGTCCTCTGAAGACTGCGTTGCAGTGCAGGACACAGATCGACCATGATAGTTCAAGGGTGATGCCAGAATAGCTTGGCGCCCATAGGCGCCAAGCTATTCTGGCATCACCCTTGAACTATCATGGTCGATCCTTATCTTGCTGTGGTGTGTCTGGGGTAGAATGAGTTAACCTCCCTCAGGCCTACAAGGGACCCCTGCTACTAATAATTTATAGTATCCCTGAGACAAGAAAAGTGACTCAGAGACGGCTTTGTTTTTTGAAACATTCCCCGGCGCTGCGTTATGTCTCGAAAATCGTCACATATTCATTGATTATTTTTAAGCCTGTCTGCCTGAGAGGTCACACGCGGATCTTATGCATGAAGGCAGCGCCGGGGAGAGGCATTAATCCTCAAGCCCTGCATCTGCATGATTTATACATTTATAAATGCAACCAGCAAGAGGTATATATGCTCATGTCACCCTAACGGCTAGAACTAGATTGCCTCTAAAATCGTGAGACTCATTGCATACAAGCATATCTGCCTGTAAGTCCACTACTATCATAGCAACAGACTGACGGCCTGAGGCGCACGCTTTTAACCCCTTCGCTGCCTACAAAAAGTGAACAAGATCCAGCTGCCAGAGACATAGATCTTCATGAGCCCCCGCAGCTGCGGGGGTCCATGAGGATCTGTGCCTATTGTTGACACCACTTTGAATCTATGATACTTGGACGGCTGAGACATTTTCGGCGTTGAATTAACGAAGAGTGCAGAAAGACAGAAAGACAGTTTACGTCAAAGAGCAGTGAATGGGTTAAGTAAAACTCAGCAAGAGGTACAAATCCCTGTGCGCCCTAGAGTCTGTTGAATTTTTCCTGGGCGATGAGAGGGTAATTATGAGGTTGGAATCATAGAGTTTGAGGCCCTTGTGTCCATGTGCTCTTTCTGCCCCTGCGCTCTTTCTACCTTTGTGATCTTTCTACCTCCGTGCTCTTTCGATCTGCACCTGTGTTCTTCCTAACTCTGTGCTCTTCCTACAACTGTGCTCTTTCTGCCTTCGTGCTCTTTCTGCCCCTGTGCTCTTTCTGCTTCTGTGCTCTTTCTACCCCTGTGCTCTTTCTGCCCCTGTGCTCTTTCTACCTCTGTGCTCTTTCTGTCCCTGTGCTCTTTCGATCTGCACCTGTGCTCTTTCTGTACCTGTGCTCTTTCCTCCCCTTGTGCTCTTTCTATCTCTGTGCTCCTTCTGCCCCTGTGCTCTTTCGATCTGCACCTGTGCTCTTTCTGCCCCTGTGCTCTTTCTGTTTCTATGCTCTTTCTGCCTCTGTGCTCTTTCCACCTTTGCGCTTTTTCTGGCTCTGCCCTTTTTCCGCCCCTGCGCTCTTTCTGCCTCTGCCCTCTTTCTGCCACTGTGCTCGTTCTGCCGCTGTGCTCTTTCTGTCTCTATGCTCTTTCTGCCCCTGTGCTTTTTCTGTCCCCTGTTCTCCTTCTGCCGCTGTGCTCTTTCTGCCCCTGCGCTATTTCCGTCTTGTGTGCTTTTTCTGCCCCTTGTGCTCTTGCTGTCTCGTGTGCTTTTTCTGCCCCTGTGATCATTTTGCCCCTGTGCTCTTTCTGCTCCTGTGGTCTTTCTGCCCCTGTGCCCTTTTTGCCCCTGTGGTCTTTCTGTCGCTGGCGCTCAAAGGCGCCTGACGAGTGCGTGTTAACACTTTGCGTGTCGGGAGCGGTTTTTGTCTCGATGATTCCTGTAGGAATCATTGCGACAAAGGCAGCTACAGACACGCAAAGGATTAATAGTCATATAATGAAATACGCGTTCTGCGAGTTCAACAGTATTGTACTTTTCAGTATCGACGTTTGTGTGAGTGATTACTCGCAGAAACCGTATGCATTGTAGTTCGAATATGTACTCACACTTGCCCGTAAGATAAAATGTTCTTTTAACGATTTTCAGTTTTCTCGTGACCGACAACGAATTTCCTTTGCGGACAAAAAGTATGTCCATTGTTGTATTACCTTTTTTTAATTTAAAAGTCATGACAAGGCTTTGTATCTGATGTGACCCAAAAAATGCCAATGCAGAATTTAACTCACCAACCCCTCCCCCTAGCCCCTACCGCCTCGCCCCCACCCAAACACACATACCCCGCCCCCTCCCCCACCCCACCCCCCACTGACCCGGCCACTTCCATCCCACTGACCCCCTTTTTTGTCTAGACTATGATATTTTAAGCTCAACATGTTAGGTGCGCAGAGTTCAAAGCGGTGCAGGCTGACCTTGTTCACTTTCAGCCGGCGCCAACTCAGTCTCCGGGAGGTAGATCGACAATGACAGTTCCGGCAACTGTGCCTCAGTAGCTAGGCGCATGTTCCATGCGCCACGCTATTCAGATTCTACCCTGGACAAAAGCTACGCAGTCAATAGAGCCTGAAGAAACCGGTACCAGATAACCGTTTGGCTGTCGGTAGCGGTTTTTGTCGCGATGATTCCTGCAGGAATCATCGCGACAAAAAGCGCTACCGACAGCCAAACGGCTAAAGGTGCCAGGCCAACCAGGCACTATACTGGTCGATCTAGTCAGTTTCCAGGCGGTTTCAAGATATCAACCATTGTGGTCGGAAAGTTTGGGATTATCTTTTTTTTGAGTACTGCCACGACGACACCGGCTGCTGTACGTGTCAAAAGCCAGTGGAAAATTCTGCAAGGAAATTTCCCGTTAAAAACTGTGCTATACTTTAACATCTGTCGCGTCAAAATAGAGAAATGAGTCACGACAGAGGCAGTGCACAAAAGTCAAGTATGAGAAAACTGGGCATAGATTCGAAGCAACACGCATTTTCTCGTTTAGTTAGAGGGTGGAGGTGGGGAGGTGACATTTATGGCTTGGCCATACCTCCATCTGGTCATTATATACCATACCTCACTTTTTGACTTCCTCTTGATTCTGTCAGTATAAAATAAAATAAAAATATGCTTAGTCATATCTCCCCTTGCCCCCCCCCCCCTCCCCCCTTCCCCACCCCGACCAAGCCGTCTACGGTCAGTGGCTCAGTACAGCTCTTCTGACATGACAGGCGCACAAATGGAACACGAGGGGCTTATCAGATACTTTGAGACGATGTTTCCTTGCATGAGCACCGAGTTGAACAAAAAAAAATATGTTTTGTCACTGTAGGCCAAAGACTGTAGAGCCGCAAGCGGCTCTAGAGTCTTTGCTTTAAGAGCAACATGTCACGTAAGTCATGGCAAAATATATTAAATTTGTAATAATAATAATAATAATAATAATAATAATAATAATAATAATAATAATAATAATTATTATTATTATTATTATTATTATTATTATTATTATTATTATTATAACCAGTATTTATATAGCGCTTAATCTTAATCCAAAGCTCTAAGCACATTACAATCTGTACACAAAAATAAAAATACAATGACATTTGCACATAGCAAGCAAACCACTAAACAATGCATATATAATATGTTACATTTAACATTCATTTTGAACAATGAAGATTGCAGGACTAGATCTAAGGCATCAAACACTGGCAGTTATTCAAAATAAAGCTTGAAGAGGTGGGTTTTCAACAACCTCTTGAAGCCAGAGACAGACTCGCTGTTTCTGACCTCAAGAGGAAGTATATTCCAAAACACTGGGGCTTGATAAACAAAAGTGCGCAGACCATAACTTTTAGTTTGCACAGAAGGTACACGCAATTTCCGTTTATCAGATGAGGAGCGGAGCTCGGCACGAAAGGGTGTACACACATGCAGCAAGGAGGACAAGTATTCTGGGCTGGTGCCTGAAAGGCAGTTAAAACAGATTGACATAAGTTTGCAATGAATACGTGAGGACACAGGTAGCCAGTGAAGGAATTTCAATATGGGTGTGACATGATCTGGTATCAGTTTTCGCCAACTTCATAAAATTTCAAATACGAACGATTTCCAAAAACAACTTCAGTAGCTCGCTTGAGCTTGCCCTTAGCACCACGTGAATGTTCTGTGTTTACGTACGGTGTGCGAGTGTCTGCGTGTGATTCACGTGAGCGTGCTTGTTGGGTTCAGTTCGCGGTTATGTATTCTGCGCACTGAGTTATATTATAAATATGAGAAATGCGCCATATAAATACCATGTAATAATAATAATAAATAATCTGTCTTACGGACTCTCACAACAAGCGGGGGGCTGCATTTTAGTTTTGAATCTTTTGGAGACGATCAATGAGATACTGAGGGCAGCCACAAAGCAAAGAGTTACAATAATCTAGTTTAGACAGCACAGATGCACAAATAGTGTTTTAGTGGCTTCCACGATGAGCAGGTGACGAAATAAACTAATGCGACGAAGTTCCAGATAGGCTGATCTACACACTGCACTGACATGCTATGACATAGATAAACCGCTATCAAGTGTGACTCCTAGGCTTCTCACATTCGCAGAGAGGGCAATGAGTGTACCATCCAAACACAATGAGGACGATAAAGGCAGGGATGAAGATATTTTTGGATTAGCTACCAACATCGCATCAGTTTTACCATCAGTCTTGACATCAGTTTGTTGCTTGTCATTCATGATTTGACATGGTCAATGAACTGGCTTATGCCGCTTTTTGGACGGGCATTCGCAGCTTGCTCGACAGTATGCCTTTTGTACATCTGCGTATCATCTGCAAATGCATGATGGGAACCAGCGACTGAATCAGGTCGGACAGGGGCTGAACATATAACAAAAATAATAAAGGTCCTAGGACCGATCCATTTGGCACACCAAACCGGATAGGTGATGGCTCAGAACAAAGGTCAGCAACAGAAACAATATGGGATCGCTCAGTCAGGTAGGAATTAAACAAGCCAAGAATGTGCCTTCAATGCCAAATACAGATTGAAGACGGCACAACTAAATTTATGATCAATAGTGTCGAACGCACTGGCTAGGTTCAGCAAAGCAAGGACTGTGATTTAAGTTACGCTCGTCCAAAGCACAAAACAGGTCATTGAATATTTCTCAGTATCAAAGCTGTTTCACTGCTATGATAGGGACGATATGCAGACTGAAATACACTGAACAGACTATTAGAGTTCACAAATTTGTATCCAGCGGTTTTCGATATATAGCATTTTTTCAAACATCACTTTTGGACACTGCCTCAAAACATGACCCAAACTTGACGTTTGCCACATCTGATGTTTTAGCCTTCGTAAAAGAAAGCCGCGTAGCACTCAGAAAATCGGCGGCGCATGTACTAGCCGAGTGGCATGCTGCTAAACCTACTTCTGCTTCATTTAAGACAACAGTAAGTAGGTGGCTAGAGCATTTTTCTTCAGGAAATTCTGTCTTCTAAGTGGGCAGGGGAAAGTGCAAAAACACGAGAATTGTAATAAGGCTTTAAACTCCTCCTGGCCCGGCAGTCGTCAACGTAGACGCAAAGATTGAGCCTTACAGACACTGCTGAACATGTTGCCCTGCATTTGTCATTTGTCTACAGAGCCTTGACTAAAGGACTTAAAACCAGGAAGGTCTGCACGCGTTGAGTCCCCCATTTTTTCACACTTGACAACAATAAGGGTAGGGTGTGTTTTGCCAAATCTCGCCTACAAAAGGCACTTTGCACATAAGTTGTGTGAAATGTCTTTTTTCGATATTGAAGGAGCCGTTCTGAAGGTATCGTGCATGACAGAAGACACCATCAATGCCAAGTACTACACAGACTCTTTACTTGCTGAGGTGAACAGATTCTACACAACAAAAAACAAACAAACAAAACATTGGGATGCAAAATCCTACGTAAACAAGATGAGGATTTCATCCCAAAGTCTATCGTATTGTTTGGAACTGTTACGTTTGTGGTTGTGTTATTCTTTTAAGAGCATGACTTGTGTGTGTTGATCATAGGGAAGATCCGATATTCATTTGAGTTATTTTGGATAAGAATTACGTACCTTTTTAGTATGATTCGTTTTCTTTTGCACGGAGAATTGCGATCAAATTTTGTTGTGACGCGTATTTTCGCTACAATGTTATAAAGTCTTACCTACATTAGACTAAAAGGTTCGGGAAGGGTCGCGGCCGTTCTTGTGACCTCAAATATGACGTCAAAGTTGTGTAGTAATCGTTGGCAACATTTTGCAACATTTATGGTATACACCTAGGTGGTAGTGGAAATTTGTAGTCAGATTTAGAGGGTTCTTTTTAATGAATATTAATGAGTTTTGGTTACGTTTTCTTTTCTGATTGGTTAAGTTGTGTAGTTTGCAGGATTGTTCTGGAATCTCTTATAGAATAAAAGAGCGCGTTAGGAAATATGTGTGTACATTGTATGAGAGACGCAGTGCGTTAAAAGTGTTGATGCATTGTAGAGGAGACAGCGCATCAGTTTTGGCGCATTGTATAGGAGACGCAGTGTTTCGGAATTGTGGATGCATTGTAGAGAGGCAGTGTACCAAAGTATAGATGCACTTGTGGAAGCATTGTGGAGTGCATCGTGAGCCGAATAAAGTACTGTTGGAACTATTACTCCAGTGTGATCTACAACCTTGGGCCACGTGTGACGAGTTGCAGCTGAGTGAAGTTTCTTTACAAGAACCCTATGTGCGTGCGTCTGGTGTGATTGCATCAGTACTACGACTACGACTACGACGTAACAGGACCTCATATGCGGTTTTTTTTTAATTTTTTTTTTAGGAACATTCAGATTTGTTCACATTTTTAAGCTTGTCCTTCTGGTCCATTTCCCTCCTCTCTAACCCAACCTCTGATCAACACACACGCCGGCGCACACAAATAAAGACGGACACACGGCGCTTCCCGCCATTAGTACGCTCTGTGGGCTCGTGCAATATGACGTCATAATAAGCTTCACGTCATGGTATCGCTAGTCTCACGACGCCGTGTACGCAGTGACGAATTTGATGTTTGGCGTCACATTTCCAGGGCTGATATGTTTAGATCTTCCACATAGCCTCTGCCAGGGCCGACTGTTAAGTTGATGGGAGTAGTATATCATGGATCCAAAACTTGCAAAAATGATTTAATTATTATTCAAAAAGTTGAAGAGGTACAACGCTGGATTACGAACTTTCTTGTCGACGTGTAACCTTTCTTTTTTTTTTTTTTTAAGTGCCTCGGGAGAATTTACGTAGATAAAAATTAATATCCTAAAGTTTCAAGCTTGTCTGTCCACAGACGAAAAACAAAATAGTCATGTTTGTATTGCAATCCTTGTTATGTCAGTATATTGTTGATAACTGATAATGCAGTGCTTGCCCCCCCCCCCCTCTCCCCTCGCCCCCAGTGGTTGTTTGGGCTGTAGCTGCCTTGGAAATAGTGAGGTTTTGTTTGCAAGGAACGACTACCGACAACGAACGAGCGCGAAGTCACTGTTGATAACCTCCGGGCTCATGGGATCTATGCCTCTTGGAGATGTTCGGAGTGCTGTCTATACTTGCTGCACTAGCGTGCTGTACGCCTTGACTTCGCTGTCGCTGAAGAGTAAGATTTTACATAAACATGGTAGTACCCCATCGGTCCTTTTTATACTAGTCAGTTAACTCATTGAGTCCCGACACACCACCAAGATATGAACTGACCATGTTAGTTCAAGGATGGTGCCAGAATAGCTTGGCGCCTATAGGCGCCAAGCTATTCTGGCACCACCCTTGAACTATCATGGTCGATCTGTCTCCTGAGTTGTAATGCAGGGCTGCAGAGGACAACTCCAAAATGTGGGTATCCTCGTACCTGGGACACAATGGGTTAAGGGAATGCAGTCACGACTAGTTGCCGTGGTTACGCGAGTGTCATTAACTAAGACTTGAATTACATGTACATTACACCGCCAGGACTTGAACGCTTTTTAAGTCTCTTTTATTTATAGAAGAAAAGAAAGTCTAGCCTGCCTATGATGTCGTGTACATCATAGGCAGGCTAGACTAAGACTCTGACAGTAGAGTAACAAGATGAGGATTGCATCCCAAAATCTACTGTATTGTTTGGAACTCTCATGCGTTTTCCTTTTAGGAACATTCAGAGCTGTTCATATTTTTCAGCTTACCCTTCTGATCCATTTCCCTCCTCTCTAACCCAACCTCTGATCAACTTACACGCCGGCGCACACAAATAAATGCGGGCACACGGCGCTTCCCGCCATTAATACGCTCTGTGGGCTCGTGTACCGACAGGAATTCTAAAATGAGAAGAAGAATAGCACGAGCAGCAAAATGACGTCACAATAAGCTTCACGTCATGGTACCCCTGGTCTCACGACGCCGTGTACGCAGTGACGAATTTGAGTTATGCAGCCATTTGCTCCCCCCCGCCCCCCACCTACACACACACACAAGGCACACACACACACACCACGCAAAATCTTGAAATGTACAATAAAAGTATTCTTTCAACATAGCATGCTTACATCATGACGTTTACACGCCAATACGTTAAAAACGAACATCCATTACGTAAAAGATTTATGTGTACCCAGTGGCTCCTGCGGTAGGCCACTTCTTACCAATGTTCTCCCGACACCCTGTCTTCAAATAGGCACTTGGAAAATACCGGCCGCGACATTGGGATTCGACTTTTTCGATAGGCGTTGCACACTTATTATAATAGACTTATGAGCTCACTGATGCACTGACAAATTTGAGAAGCTTTGTCATATTTCAAATAAGAATCAGGTCAAAGACAACAGGTAGAGACCCTTGACAGCGAGTACAGCTCGCATATAAAAGGGACTTTGTGAGTGATGGCTCGTATACAGAAGAGACTTTGCGGGTTATGGTTCATACCATCTTGTTCAATCTTCATGTTGAGCTGTCTGAATCGTTAATTGCTCTGTATCTGGCATTGTCAGAGCACATAATACGTGTATAAAAATAGCAAAGCGTGACTGCAAGTCCTGCTGTTGTTGCATCAAGAAGTAATTAGTCCTACCTTAGTACACATGGAGATCCACGCACTGTAATGGACTTTTAAAATGATAATAATATAATACATGGTATTTATATGGCGCTTTTCTTATATTTATTATATAACTTAATGCGCAGGCGAAAACGACACACACACAAACACACACACACGCACAGAGTCTGCAGGGTGTGTGTACAGAAATGCCGTAGAGATTACACGAAAGTCTGCGAGAAAAAGTAAGTTTTTAACTTTGCTTTGAACTGCGTAAGGGTGGGGGAGGCATTTTTCAGCACAGTCGGTAAGGTATTCCCGTGCATCTGAAAGAGCGTTCACCGGCAGTAATGCATCACAATTCTGGGGCAAAATTACCCCCATCACTGCCGAGAAAAATTGAACGCGATCCAAATGCAAGACATAGATCTTCATGAGCCCCCGTGACTACGGGTGCTCATGAGGATCTGTGCCTCCGGCTGAGACCAATTTGTATCCATGTTTCTTAGACGCTTTTGGCTTTTGGTCGTTGAATGAACAAAGAGTTCAGAAACAAAAAGGGACGTACAGGAGCAGGGAATGTGTTAATTTTAAAGCAAATGAGCTGAAGAACAGACACTTTCTGAGTGCTTGTGTGAAGACTGAAAATAAGGGATCGTGACGTACGTGGGAGGGGACGGTGTTTTTTTTTTAAACCTTTGGTGCCTGTTATTGGAAGGGCTTCTTACCAAAAGTCAGCCTTACTCATGGTACTGATAACTGAAACGGAAAGTTCTAGTGGGGTCATACATGGCAAGACTAGAAAACAAGTAAGATTTCAGGATGCCGTCATCATTGACGGTAAGCAAAGATGGCCAATTTAATGTGAATTCTTTGCTTAAGGAGGCTGCCTTGTGCACCTCATTTCAGACCCGTGCAGAGACTCTAGGAATAACTTCAGTAAGTTCCTTAGGGTCGAAGCCCTTCACTAGACACAATGCCCAACTCGCCCAAGCTCTCTTAACACCCGTTATTTACGTTTAAAATGAAGTGGTATGTATAGTTTCGTTGTTTGTTTTTTGACTGCATCCTCTCTCATCTGCATCCTCAAAACCATGACAAGCAGCTACAGATTTAGAAACTCCAGCCATTTTTGCACCAAACATTGAAAGTGAGATTGACCTGTGCTCATGGGTTTTGATTATACACCATTACACAAAATGGCTGTGAGGGTCTCTTCAGCGGTGGGCGGTTCGTCCAATTCAACCTTTACTGGGAGGTGTGGGATTTGTAGGACGACTGCTTCTTGAACAGTGCGCTCAGCGCTGAAGAGGCTCTGAAAGTATTCCGACCAGCGGTTCAAGATGGAGGTATTATCTGTGAGGAGTGCCTGGCCATTCGCGCTTCGCAGGGGACTTTGTACCAGGTGCCTGGGGCCATACACTGCTTTCAGTGCTTCGTAGAAGCCCCTGTAGTCACCATTGTCAGCACAAAGCTGGGTCCTCTGTGCGAGTCTGGTCCACCACTCATTCTGGAGATCTCTGAGCTTGCGCTGGAGACTGCTGCAGACGAGGCGGAAGGCAGACTTCTTCACAGGGCAGGAAGGCTGGGCTAGGTGGGCCTGATGGGCGGCTCTTTTTTTTGCTAGGTGTTCCTGGATCTCTACATCGTTTTCGTCAAACCAGTCTTTGTTCTTCTTTCTGGCGAAACCCAAGACTTCTGCAGAGGATTTTGCAATAGCAGTTTTCAGTTGTTCCCAAAGTGTTTCAGGGGAGGAGTCTACTGGGTCCGCTGTGTCTTTGAGCCTGCGCTGTAAATCTGTCTGAAAGGCAGCTTTCACATCGTCACGCTGCAGGCTGGCAACATCAAGCTTTTTCTTGGGGGGCCCCCATTTCTTGGGTTGTGGCTTGAAGTGGAGCCTGAGTTTGCAGCGGACAAGGCGGTGGTCAGTGTGGCACTCTGCGCTGGGCATCACAGCCATCCACCAGCTCAAGAGTGGCAAAGCAGCAGGCATTGATGGAATACCGCCAGAGATCTGGAAACATGGAGGCACAGCACTGCACAACAAGCTCCATGACCTCTTTCTCTGCTGCTGGGAGGAAGGAACACTACCAAAAGATCTCCGTGATGCAGTCGTTATCACCCTGTACAAGAACAAAGGCGAGAAGTCTGACTGTTCCAACTATCGGGGAATTACCCTGCTGTCCATTGCTGGGAAAATCCTTGCAAGGCTGCTCCTGAATCGGCTGGTACCTGCCATCGCTGAAGACCAACTCCCAGAGGGCCAGTGTGGCTTCAGAGCAAACAGGAGCACCACCGATATGGTCTTTGTGCTGAGACAGCTACAGGAGAAGTGCCGCGAGCAGAACAAAGGGCTGTACGTAACATTTGTCGACCTAACAAAAGCGTTCGACACTGTGAGCAGGCAAGGCATGTGGCAGATCCTGGAGCGACTTGGCTGTCCCCCAAAGTTCCTCAACATGATTGTCCAGCTACACGAGGACCAGCAAGGCCAGGTCAGACTCAACAATGACCTCTCAGAACCATTCCCTATTCTCAACGGCGTAAAGCAGGGCTGCGTGTTGGCACCGACCCTCTTCACCATCTTTTTTAGCATGATGTTGAAGCAGGCCACAGTGGACCTCGATGATGACGATGCAGTGTACATCAGGTATCGTCTCGATGGCAGCCTGTTCAACCTCAGACGACTGCAGGCCCACACGAAAACCCTAGACCAACTGATTCGTGAGCTGCTTTTTGCTGATGATGCTGCCCTCGTTGCACACACAGAGAGAGCCCTGCAGCGCATCACGTCTTGCTTCGCAGTTGCCGCCCAGCTCTTTGGACTCGAGGTCAGTCTGAAAAAGACAGAGGTCCTCCATCAGCCGGCACCCAAGACAGTGTATCGCCCTCCTCACATCACCATTGGCGAGTCTGAACTAAAGTCAGTGCACCAGTTTACTTACCTTGGCTGCATTATCACGTCGGACGCCAAGCTGGACAAGGAGCTTGACAGCAGGCTGGCAAAAGCGAACAGCGCTTTCGGGCGACTTTTCAAGCGGGTGTGGCACAATCAACAGCTGAAAACAGGCACCAAGATCAGCGTGTACAGAGCTGTGGTCCTCACCACCCTGCTGTATGGTTCCGAGTCCTGGGCCCTCTACCGCAGCCAACTACGACTCCTCGAACGCTTCCACCAGCGCTGCCTGCGTACCATCCTGGGCATTCACTGGAGTGACTATGTCACCAACGTCGAGGTCCTTGAACAGGCTGAAACTGTGAGCATCGAGGCTTTGCTGCTGCGGACACAGCTCCGCTGGGCAGGGCATGTCTCCAGGATGGAGGATCATCGCCTACCAAAGATCACCCTGTTCGGCGAGCTTGCTACTGGACACCGTGACAGAGGGGCACCAAAGAAGAGATACAAAGACTGTCTCAAGAAGTCACTTAGTGCCTGCCAAATCGACCACCACCAGTGGTCTTCGATTGCTGCGGACCGTGACACCTGGCGCTCCACCATTTACAAGGCAGCTGTCTCCTTTGAGGACTCTCACAGAGCTAGCCTTAAGGACAAGCGGCTCAGGAGAAAAAACAGAGATGCCGCAGCTCAGAACCCTGTCTATACCTTCCCCTGCAGCCACTGCGGTCGAACCTGCCTGTCTCGGATTGGCCTCCGCAGCCACGAACAAGCCTGCAGACGTCGTGGGCAATTCCTATAAAATCTTCGTTCGCGAAGTCAAGCCAAGAGAGAGAGAGATTACACAAAATACAGCATCATGCTGCAACATTTGTTCTTCAAAATCTCTTACTCTCATTAACACTGAGAACAACCACAGCACACACACATACAGAGAGAGAGAGAGAGAGAGAGAGAGAGAGAGAGAGAGAGAGAGAGAGAGAGAGAGAGAGAGAGAGAGAGAGAGAGAGAGAGAGAGAGAGCACAAGCAATACGGTTCATTTCTTGTCAATTCGATTTTTATTAAACATAAAATTTGTACACATGACTAATGTGTAGTTTGAAGTGAAGACAAGCTCCTTCAAACAAAACATTACATGACTAGTTCCTTTGAAGATAACGCAACCCATTTTCAAAAATCGTATCTTCACATGTAAATTGTTTTACATCAGTATGAACTAAACAAAAAAACTGCAGCAAATAAAAAAATAAGATCAAAAAAGCCATTTTCATTACACTGAAAATGTAATGTAGAAAAATCGTAAAGCATCATTGTCAAAAAGTGATCACGGTTTTCTGATGCACTGTACAACCTTAACACATTGTACCCCAGGCCCGAAATCTCCAAATTTTGAAGTTGCCCCCTGAAGGACTTTATTACAATTCTAGAGCCACCTGAAGGACAGTATTACAATTCTAGAGACAGGTCGAACATGATAGTTCAAGGGTGGTGCCATCCTTGAACTATCATGCTCGATCCATGTCTTGCTGTGGTGTGTCGGGGCTGAATGAGTCAACTCTGAAAGCGCGCCGATTATACTACGAATTTGACCCGAGAAACTGAACTTTAAAAAAAAAAAAGCCACACACACACACTTTCCCGCTGCAAATAAACCTGAACTAAATAATTTGGACATTCGCACTGATCAGTTTTGTCCCCTGTGAAAAAGGAACGGTTAGGTCATTTAGAGGTCTGCTTTCCCGCGTAAAATTCATAATACGTTCGGCGCACTTTAAACTCCCAGAACTAAATGACTTCCATTCTACAGAATGGAAGTCATTTAGTTCTGGGTATTTAAGAGTTAAAAAAAGCGAAAACAACAATCGCTTGGCCAAAACATACGACTCCTTATTATCTGCAAGCGAGATAGATTCTAATGCGCCCTTGCGGCAGCAGCTGGTGCACATGAGAATCTATGCGCTGCCTCTTGCTGGCGCATGTCAACCACAGTTACATCCCCTCAGACTGACGTACATGTCGTAGTCGTTCGGTTAACACATTCGAGACGTGCTAGATTCGAATATGCGGCTTCATGCCGCGTACCTGGATGTGGCACTTGTCGAGTGAATTAACTCATCCAAGGTTCCGCGCATGAATCGCTGGGGAAGTGTGCTACAGCCCTGCTCAAACCACGCTGTACGACACTTTCGCTGCTATTGTTGCGGGGCACCCTGAATGAATTAACCCTAGGCTTGAAAACGTAGTTTCACTCACTTAATAAAGTTACTCTATTCCCCTCTCCAGGCACTAAACTAAATATGCACTACATGTGAATGTGCTACCCTAGCGAAATGTGACTTTCAGTAGCACACAGGAAAACAAAAATGCACAAATAGTACTGATATTCAGACTATAAACTTATTCAGGATGTGCTGTATCCGGTCACGCAGCTGAACACATTAAGCCCTAAGGAAGAAATTATGAAATTTTGGAGATACCCCTCTACAGTTAAGGTCACAGATCGACCATGAAAGTTCAAGGGTGGTGTAAGAATAGCTTGGCGCCTACAGGCGCCAAGCTATTCTGACGTCACCCTTAAAAAAAATACATGCAACATGGTCAATCCACATCCTACGGTATCTATTCTGACATCACCCTTGGAAAAAAACCTTTGGAAAAAACATGGTCAAACCACATCCTGTCGTATCACGTCAAGGCTTCATGGGTTAAGCGGCATGAGCAGCACAATTCGACATGTTAATCACCTGACCGCAGCACAGCTAGCAATACCAAACACAAGAGGCACCCATGATCCCCCGAGATGCAGTGTTGTACTTACTGTGCTGTATGCATCTTTCTGGCCTTATTCAGGCCCGTGTGCCTTATAGTTATACGCCAGCAGGGCTATCAGAGGTAAGTCTGCGATTCTTTCAACCCATATCGTAATAATAATAATAATAATACCGTTATTATATAGGCGCTTTTTCTCAATTTTGGGGAAATCGACTCAAAGCGCCGCGCCTGAAACCCAACACACACACTCACGAAACAGACACGGATTTACGCCATTTAAGACAAACACAGTACAAGACAAACGAAGGGCCAGTCAGCTACTGAAGTTACAGAGATTTTTGATCGCTTGTATTTGAAATTTGTAAAGTGGCCTGAGACCGGTACCAAAGTGTGGGGGGTGGGGAGGCTGAGGCTATAAGCTTCAAATTTCGTACACTGCCATATGCACGCTATATTATAATACTTACAGATAAGGATATAGACTAATGGCTTCAGTTCAAGGGTGGTGCCAGAAAAGCTTGGCGCCTTCTCTTCTGGCTCTACCCTTGAGCTATTTTAGTCAAACTTATTCCACACACTGGTCTATTCCGAATGATATGGGTTAATCCCTTGACTGCTAATGACGGATACCGCTCTACATAGTGACGCGTCAAAGAGTCAAATTTACGACTGGTGTGAGAAACTTCCTCTGCAGAAAAAGTGTTCATTAATTGCACTGTATGGTTAGTGCTCACAATGCATTATACAACAGTGTGGTTTGACAGACCAGGAAATATGAAAATTATTTTGTTAACAAAAAAAACGAGAAAGTGTGCGTCAGTCGGGGGTGGGAAAAAGTCTATCACTAAATCATTAGTTGGATGCGTGTAATAAAATACACGTGACAACATTCCAATCTTTTCAGTCTAAAAAATCCAGAGAACGTCAGCCACTGCCAAGCTTGCAAACTATAATAAATTAGCCTACCTAAAAAGTTAATGTATCTGTGTTTTCTTTCTTTGCTCTTTTATTAACCCTTTGCAGTTTGCGTGTGGGTAGCGGTTTTAGTCACTAAAACTGCTACCCACACGCAAAGTGTTAAATGTGAACCGCCGTGAGATGGCCTTAGTTGCCTGCTCGGCGTTAAACCCAAATAACTAACTAACTGTTAAATGTGAAACATGTTTTCAGGTTTTACCCCTTCACTGCCGAGAAAAACTGAACACCACCCACACTGCCAGAGGCATGGGCGCCCACAGAGGGGGCGCCGATCACAGGGATCTTTCCCTCTTTGCATCCAAGTTCCTTCTACCTGGTGGTCTTTGGCACTGAATTAACAAGACTTCAAAAACACAACCTGCTTCCAATGGCAGTGAGAGAGTGAATACAACTTGGGAGTCGTGCTCAGAAGGCTACTTACTTATAGTTTAGAAGTCATATCAACCATGATAGTTCAAGGGTGGTACCAGAATAGCCTGGCACCTCAAGACACCAAGCTATTCTGACACCAATCGTTAACTATCAGGGTCGATCTGTGCATTGTTGTACATCAAGTATTATTCAAGGACAGTGTAGAGAAAACTTACCCCATTTAGGCTCAACGCATTACACCAGGAGATGGATCGACCATGATAAATAGCTTAGCACCTGAAGGCGCCAAGCTAATCTGGCACTACCCTTGAGTTATCATGGTCGATTCATCTCCTGCAACTGATACAGTCAATTGACACCTCCAATATGTGGCCTT
This sequence comes from Semisulcospira habei, assembly GCA_036245525.1. Taxonomy (NCBI): domain Eukaryota; kingdom Metazoa; phylum Mollusca; class Gastropoda; family Semisulcospiridae; genus Semisulcospira; species Semisulcospira habei. The sequence goes on from BTPG01000002.1 coordinate 238,060,864, forward strand.
GGGGTTAAATTACTTAACCCTATGGCTTTCGGAGGCGCCTTTTGTCGCGATGGCTCCTGGAGGAATAATTGTGACAAAAAGCGCTACCGACAGCCAAAGATCATACGATACAATTCAAGTCAAAATTCCAGTAACAGCTATTGCACAAATATTTGACACGCCATTACAAAATGACCAGGAAAATGTACTATAAATAATTCATGATTAACCCTTTAGCTGTTGGCTGTGTATTTTGTCGAAAGTAATTCCTGCAAAATCACCGACAAAAGGTGCTATCGAAAGCCAATAGGTTAAAGCTAAATGCTGTACAACGAACATGTTACCTGCTTTTGGATAGGATGCGCCATGCTTATGGCGTATATGTAATACAGCACAAAACCTTCAACAAAAGTAATATGAAACTATTACATTACTGTCGATCTCTATAGTTCAGTTCAGTCCAAGATGGGATCTCTGTGCTTGGAAAAACCATACACGCTCCACCCCACTGAAGGATTCCCTGAGTTCCTTTCCAGATTGTACCAATATTGGTTTGGTTGACTATGGATCTCTCATGTCCTTTTAAGTCTACCCAACGATCTCTACAACAACAAAAAAGATTGCTTTGTGAATCCACCAAATTTGGGTTATCTGCTAGCCATTTATTGTCTGGCACACGTTTCACCAAAAATGAAATTCCTAACAAAGGACTTCTAGTCTGGAATCTGTATACACTTTCACTGAAGTATCAAAAGAGAAGAGGCATTCCACACTAATGATGACTAAAAGGGGGAACCACTGCTAAAAAAAAAAACATATTGCAATACACTACAAAGACAGCAGTTAGTTTGACTAGAAGTAGAACCCTAATGTAAGCGTAGTCACCGGTTTTGTTACAGTACTGATGCATGCCTGTGCAAGGGGGCTAACCCATTTAACCCCAACACCCTACAGCAGGAGACGGATCGATCATGATAATTCAAAGGTGCCAAACTAATCTGACACTACCCTTGAATTAACATGGTCGATCACACACTGGTTGTCTCCATCGATTCGCTGCACAGTGTGGGTCAATCCGTCTCCTGCAACTGGTGCATAGTCGTTAGATGACACCTCCAAAATTGGGGAAATAAGGCCATGGGGTTAAGATTTAATTTCACTAAAAATTCAATAAAATGCTGATAATAATTGCTTACTTTTTGACTGATGCTGAAATTATTTCCTACCCTGTCTGTACATCACTCTTCCAGGTTAGTCTTGTCTATAGTGCCTTATCGAGACGATTCCTGCAGCACCAGTGGCTCGTGCACAAAGTTGTTTAGCAAGAGTGCCTGATTGCAAGTCACAAAGCGGCTAGCAAGTAAATGCTGTCCAAAATATACACAAATAAATTAATGTGTGGTCTGTTTCAGTCAGTAACTGGTACACCTCAAGATGCACGGTCAAACGTTTTTTGCTTGTTGCTGACGATGCTACAAACCAAAATCGCTTAATTAGTGACCAGAATTTACAGACTTCAATGGCACAACAGGAAAGATGGCCTCGTTCACTACAGCGCAAGAGGGATTGATGATGATCATGGCAGTTGGATGGTAGTGCCTTTGCTTGGCATCTGCAAAGGTGCCCCCATATGAACAGGCTCTGCCCTTAGACCATCACAGTCAGCCTACCAGTCACTCATATTTCAAAGGTATCACCCGATACCAACAAACCAAATAGGTGAGTCAAGCATGGTAGAAACAGTGCACGTACCAAGGGGAATTAATTAGTCAACGCTGGACAAATGGTTAGATTTCTTGCAGGGGATCTAATCCTTTGTCCAGCGTTGACTAATTAATTCCCCTTGGTACTTGTACTATCACTATGATACCGACAGTTTCAAAGATACTGCGGGCGCCAAGCTACACAGGCACTTCCCTTGAACTATCATCGTCAATCCATCCACGACCGGGACGCACTCATTAAGATAGAAAACAAAACAGAAAAGTGGCATAAATGCTCTTGTCATGAGTCGGCAGAGTTTGATATCACTACCGTATGTACTGCTTCAGTGCAGGAAAAGATTCCTACAGAGCCAACTTTGTTATGTCCTGTATACGGTGAATTCGTGAGCTGTTATTTTAACCCCTTTGCTGCCCATGATCGCTGTCTAAAACTGCTCCATACTGACCGACATTCACTTGAAAAACACAAATGAAAATGTTCATGACGGACTTAAGACTGACAAGAGACATAAATCCTCATGAGCCCCTGCGATTGCAGGGGCTCATGAGGGTTTATGTCTCTTGTAGCTGGGTAGGGTTTGCCTTGCCTGGCAGTGAAGGGGTTAATCCCCGAGTACATGCAGCCGCCTGTACTGCAAACCGTCCCAGTGACTGCATACATTTGGGGAGTCTGCAGCATGAGAAAAGTGAACAAGGATAAATTAACTCTTGAACTCCCAGAAATAAATGACTTGCATTCTTTAAAATGGCAGTCACTTATTGCTGGGAGTTTAAGAGTTAATGCTACTAAGAAGAAATATCCACTCTCAAGTCAATGAGCTAAAAATGTGACTGTTGCATTCTGATTTCTGTGAACTCTTTTAGTTACCAGAGAAAGTGTGCATCACAAATTAGTGCCTATACAAAAGTATAATCACATTTCTTGCAATCTTGTGTGGAAATTGTAAAAACATCATCATCAATCTGAAACTGAAACGTGTACATAATGTGACCAGTAGCAACATCTACTTAAAGGGGACCCAAATTCAACACATCAGACTTAAGCTATGATTCCATAAGCACGAATCTGATACGAATACGATCCAAACCTAATAGGGTGATGCAATTTTCCTTGGAAAAATTGTGTCATTTTCGTTCCAATTTGGATGCAAATTCATTTCCGCATTGGGCATATGAAAACACACAAACATGAAAAGGACTTACAGGAACATTTCTTTTTTGGACCTGCTTCAGATTCGTATCGGATTCGTGTTTATAGAAGCATGGCTTTAGTTTGCAGTCCAACAACTCAGAATCTTTGCTAATACACAGATTTCTTTAAAGAGTTGATTATTTCAAAAAGCATTTGTGACATGACTAATTTTATTCTTGTTCTAATCCAAAAGTTGCAAAAAAAATTAATGACTTCACTAATGTCCTTTTCAATGTAAAAGTTGTCAGCAAGGGCAAAGAAATCAAGGTGAGGAAGACTATACTGTATAATATAAATAATAAAGGCCTAAGTCTCACAACACTAAGCCACTAAGTAAATACAAAAATAGTAGGTGGAATATGAATGGATACAGGTTAAACTTTCTTGAAACAATAGACTAATGTCCACAAAATGCTGCTCTGATTAAAAAATTCTGTCTGCCAACTTATTCTGTTGTGTTTGACTACAAAAAAAAGTCCCCATGTTGTGCTGACTTTGTGTCGTCTTTAATTGTCTTAACCCTTTGCATGTAGTGGTTTTTGTCAGGATGATTCCTGTAGGAATCATGACAAAAACCGCTACCAACCCTTTGCGTGTAGGTAGTAGTTTTTGTGGTGACGATTCCTACTGGAGTGAAATCATCACAACAAAAACCGCTACCGACACTCAAAGGGTTAAAATTATCTGTCACAAAACATACTTACAATCTTCTGCTGACAACAGATGGGTAATCAACTACTTTATCATCAACTCTTCCTGTACATGCAAGCACTGATACTGTAAACATAAATCAGTACCGGTGGCTGCATTCACAAGTAGGATGAGTGGGAGACCGGAGTGGGATGTGGCGACCTAACCCTTATCATTCGGAATACACCAGTGTGTGAAATACGTTTGACTAAAATAGTTTAAGGGTAGTGCCAGAATGGCTTGGCACCTCTAGGCGCCAAGCTATTCTGGAACCACCCTTGAACTAAAGCCACTGGTCTATAACCCTATCTGTAAGTACTATAACGTAGCTTGCATATATGGCAGTGTACAAATTTGAATCTTTCGGCCTCAGTATGATACGGACTAAAGAACGACAATCTCACTTCCTGCAGCACCATTTTCCCTCTTTGCTAGCAACACTACAAACAACATTTGTGACACAGAAGGCAGTGATGTGCTCACAATAGTGAAAATACATTTCTGAAATATTTTAAAATGTGTGCGTGTAGCCACCAGTGCTGTAGAAGTACTGGTGGCTACATGCCTGAGGTCGTCAAACTAACTCAAAACTCAGTACGTGGACAAACCATAAACTTCAACTTAAAAAAGTAAACTAGCACAACCAGTCTAAGAGGCACTCTCTATTTCCAAACTTACAGTAAATTATCAAAATGATCATATGTAAACCACAACACAGAGATGATTGCCCTGTTTAACTCTTAAAGTCCCAGAACTAAATGACTTCCATTCTATAGAATGAAAGTCATTTAGTTCTGAGAGTTTAAGAATTAACATTATAACAATTACCCCCGTGTGCATGTAGCCAGGCTTCTGTAATCAGTACTGGTGGCTGCATGCACAAAGGAGTTAATCTTTATTATTAACTTGTGTAGTTCTTCATCTTTACATCTAGCACCACCCTTAAAGAGTATTGTCTTACTTCTAGCAAACTAACAACCACAGATTAGTTAGTAACAGTTCATAAAGCACCAGACTATGATCAAAAATAGAGAAAGAAGTATTTGCCATAGATTGAAAGGGCACGTCTTCGGTAGCAACAACAACAGACAGCGAGTTGTTTTATAAAACAAACCCCAGGACTACATGAACAATAAAATCTGAAGAAAAAAAAACCACTTTGTTTTTATCTTCATGAGTTGAGTTTGTAATACCCGAGAATCTGTTTTGAACAATCACTTTTATTTTAACAAAAAGGGTGGTCCTAAAATACAGTGCTCTCTAAAAAAAAAATTCTGAAGAGCAAAAAGTGTAACCTGTCATCAAAAACCATCATTCAGGTGGCTACAGCCACCTTAACCCATTACAGGTTGATTATTTTTTTTAAAAAATTGCTTATTGTCTTATGAAGGCTACATTACAGATTAGGAGATAGATCAACCATTTTAGTTCAAGGGTGGTGCCAAAATAGCTTGGCGCCTCAGGCGCCAAGGTATTCTGGCTCCACCCTTGAACTATCATAGTCAAATTTATTTCAAGCGCTAGTCTATCAGGATGAAAAGAGTTAATGAAGGTCTTAATGACAGGTAATCCATCACAAGGGTGGCCATTCAAAACAGGTTATGCTGTAGTAACAAACATTAACCTCATTATTTAAAGATGTAACAGAGAACGGAACAGTCATCAGGTCTGGCAAGCAAACAAATCTCCCCTTAATTCTCAATTTCCCCCCCCCCCCCCCCCCCCCACCCCCACCCTCCCATCCCCCCACTACACACACCACCTACATACTCAAGCACTGTGTCTATATTTTAGTAAAAATGTAACATCTAAGGCACTTTCTATTAGAATGCATCGGGAAGTTGTTCAAAAAGGAACAAGCAGAAAAAGGCCAACACTCATTCAAGTGGGGCGGGCCGTGGCGCAGTGGTTAAGGCGCCTGCCACCAATGCCAAAGGTGCGCAGTTCGAAAACGGGTTCCGGCGTCGGACTTTTCTCCTCTGGTAAGTGTCACCGTTAATTCGGGCGGACTGTCGGGGGTTCTTTCTCCGGGTACTCCGGTTCTTCCACCCCCCACACTTTGGTACCGGTTTCAGGCCACTTTACAAATTTCAAAAACAAGCGATCAAAAATCTCTGTATCTTCAGTAGCTGAACTGGCTCTTCTTCTGTCTTGTACTGTGTTTGTCTTGAATGGTGTAAATCCGTGTCTGTTACGTGAGTGTGCGTGTTGGGTTTCAGGGCGCGACGCTTTGAGTCGATTTGCCCAAAAATTGAGAAAAAGCGCCTTTATAATAACGGTATTATTATTATTATTATTGTTTTCTTCCTCATTTACTTTAAAACTGAGAAAAAAATGTTGATTTTTGTGTCTGTAGATATGTTGTTGTTTTCCTACGCACAGTGTCTAAAACATGTCACTGTCAATGAACACAGATAGCAGTAACAATGTAGATATGTAACAGTGACAGAAAAGTGAAATGATTATCTAAGTTCGGACTACATTCTTCCCATTACTTACTAGTGGCCAATCAATGCTAACCATACTGTATCCTCTAGACCATATCTTTATAGTCCATAATTCTGTACATACTTATAAGTCACACTGATTCCTTTCCATTTAGAGCCCTAAAGGAATTGTACTTTCCCTCAATGTTCCACACTGAACCAAACAGTGGAGTTTCCTCAATTTTGGGAGTTTGTCCTCTGAAGATTAGGAGACATGTCTGGAGATAAATCAGCTATGGTAGTTCACGGCTAATGCCAAAATAGCTTTACACCAATGTTACATGCCACTACATGGATTAGATCAACCTTGATGGTGCAAAGATGGTGTCAAAATAGCTTGGTGCCATTCTGGCACACCCCTGAACTGTCAATGTCAATCCAACTTCTGTTGTAGTGCATCAGGGTTAAATGAGTGATTTCAGTGGCCTTGTTAGATTTTTCATAGAAATAACTGTGTACAAAGTGATGCAAAGTCAAAGGCAATCAGCACACTGATTCATCCCCATTCAAGGCAATAAGTTTGAGATCTCGACTTTCCAGCTCTAGGGTCAGCTGTTCGACTTCTGCCTCTAATGCTGTGTTTTTGCGCTGCATCTGCACATAGTTTAGTTGCAGCTGCTTTTGGTAACGAATCACTTTGTTCTTTTCCTCCAGCCATTGCAGTCTTTCCGTTTCCATGATGCTACCCACACCCTGTAGCTTTCCTTCCAGCTCCTGAATTCGTTCCTGGAGGGCACGAATCTCCTCCTGAAGGCCTGTGATTGTCTGGTCTTTTTGTGTCAGCATAGATGGTTTCACGTTTTCCTCTGCAGACACCTCACTGTCCGAATGACTAGTCTGAGTACCTCCATCACACATACTGGCTTCACCAGCTGACAGGCGACCAAGTTCTGACCGCACGGACTTCAGTTCTTCGGTCTTGGCAACGATCTCACGAAACTTGTCTGTGAGGTCTTTGTTCTTGGTGTCAACGTCTGTCTGGAGAGTGTGCAGCTGAGATCGCAGGTTGATGACTTCTTTGTTCCGTGCTGACACTTCCTCCTCGGCCGCAGCCAACCGCTGGCGCATCCGCTCAAACTCGGCGGAGTCAGGCTGAGGCTCTGACCCCCTTCTGCCTTCAGTCTTTAAGTTAGTGCTGCTTCCTGTGGCAGCAGGAGAACCTCTTCTACTGTTGTTTCCAGTGGCAACAGCAGGAGACATCTTAGATGTGGCTGCCTCCAACTGCATGCGGACATCATGAAGCTGATGCTGGAAAGTGGCACACTGTCGTTTCAGTGCCTCTTTCTCCGCAAACAGTGCCTCATACTCTCCCAGCGACTGCTGCTTTTCCTGCTGTAACTTGCACACTTGCATGGTGAGACTCTGTTCCGCCTTACTCGCACGTCTCTGTGCCATCTTGAGTTTCTGTTCATAGTCTTCCTTCATCTCTCGCAGGTCCCTCAGCCATGCATTCTTTTTTTCTTCATACACCTGAAACAGATCCAGTCCAAATCCAGTCACTGTCTGGGATGAGGGACTGAATAATACAGCAAAACATGAACATATTCAAAACATACTGCACTTGGATATATATCTTTGTGATGTCTATTAGGATGGCCCATCTCAAATCAGGAAATGGTTGTCTCCCTTGCAACTGCACAAAACCATCAAACATAGGTGACGGTGCAAAATTTTGAAATGACTGAAAAAGGTCCTTGGGCTATCTATGCCCCATTATTCATGGTCAGCAAGAGGCATAAATTCTGATGAGACCCTGCGGACGAAGGGGCTCATGAGAATTTATGCCTCCTGCAGATGGAACAGACTGTCTAAAGGACTCTTTGTCTAAACCAAAATTCAACCCTCTTGGATATTGAAAAAGCTGAATCAGTCTCCATGAGCATTCTTACATAGTTTGTAATTTTGGAACTTTAACCCTTTCCATCCTGATACACCTTGCATAAAATAAATATGACTGGGATAGTTCAAGGGCAGCTTCAGAATAGCTGGGCGCCCATAAGCGCCAAGTTACTCTGGTACCACCCTTGAAATAAAATGGTCAATCTGTCTCCTCATGTGTAATGCAGCATTCATAGGACAATACAAATTTGACAACTTTCAGCCTCAGGATTTAATGGGTTAAGGCTGCAAAATCATATTCATATGCAGTTTGCATTCCCTATCCTCGCAGAAGTTGATAGATCAATTTGCACATCAGAACCTGTTTTAAGAAACCATCTTGTTGTCAGTGAGAGTTGTCTAGTGTATCCTTTGTTTTATGGTACACATATCTTTTTGTGTGTGCGAATGTGTTTGTTGGTGTGTCCATTTTGCTATTTTTAATTTTTCTTGTATATCTTGTAGCATGAGTATGTATGTTAGGGAATATATATGTGTTGTAGGATGCAAGGTATGTTAGTATGCCATTTGTACAGCACCTAGAGCATTTTATCTAAAGTATAGGCACCTTAAAAATATGTCATTATTATTATCATTATTATTATTATTAGGAAGGAAGTGGTCTTTAAAAGATAGCTGCTTCAAGGGCAAGAGAAGTTACCTGTCAGTACAAACCATCATTTTAGGTGGCTACAACCACCTAAATGATGGTCTAGAATGACAGGTTATTTCCCATCAAGGGGGTCACTCAAAAAGGTTCTGCTGTTCTTCCATCCTTTCAAAACATAAGTCAAAACAAGAGAACACACTCATCAAAACAAAAGAAATAAACAAAACTAAACAAATATACATACATGTATGTGTACATATTCAAACACAACAGCACATAACTATGGATCTCACATAATCACAGTTTACACAACCACAGCCTTTTCTTCTTCTCCTGCATTTCCAGTTACATGATTTTCACTAACGAGCAAAATAAATGCGACATTATTTTAATTATCGGAAACACTTTAATGTTTCCGATGATTAAAAAAAATGTCACATTTCTTTTGCTAGTCAGTAGATATGTGCAGCTGCTATGGTAGTCACCTGAAAGATGGCCCGTTCGTTGCGATCCATGACCTGCCGCAAAGTGAGGATTTCTGCATCTTTTTCTCTCAACATGGCTTCTAACTCGCCCACTCCACTATCACTCGGCGATGGTGTCTGCCCCACCTGAAAGAAAACAAATCTTAAAATTCACAGATCACAGCACTAAAAAACACAAACAATCATTACACATAACACACATCTACTTCACAGGACAATTCTGTCTGATAAAACATTACTTGCTTGCTTCTTGTTTACTGGTATTTTTTGTGTTTTTTTAAGATGTGGAAATAATAAAACAAAACACTTAACCCATTTAGCCCCAACTCCCCCTACAGCAGAAAAGGATTTACCATGATAATTCAATGGTAGTGCCAGATTAGCTTTAAACCTGAAGATGCCAAGCTAATCTGGCACTATTCTAGAATTATCATGGTCATATCTCCTGCAACTGCTGCATAGTCGTTTGTGCCTTTGGGTTAAATGGGTCAAGTAAACCAAGAAAACAAAAGCAGAAAAAAAAGTTTAACAAAATATTAAATGATAAAATACAGATATAAATAATTATAATAAACAAATGTCTAAATAACAAATACAAAAATATTCAAAGATACAAATGAATGTCATTAGCCCTATGTGCATGTAGCCCATGGTATTGTTTTAACCATTTGGCTGTTGGTAGCCCTTTTCATCACGATTCCTGCAGGAATCATCGTGACTAAAAGCACCACCAACAGCCACCGAGTTAATACAGTACCAGCAGCTGAATGCATAAAGAGGTTAAATCGAAAGAAAATCCTTCCACACCACATCCAGTGCTTGCGCCCCCAACCCAGACTGGTGTGAGTGGCCAGACAGACGGCTGGCATCGAGTGACGATGACCCCAGCGGTGACTCCACCAGGTCAGCAGGACGCAAAGAATCATTGACGTAGTTGGCAGACCTGTAAAAAGTAATCAGGTTTGACAATCATTTGCAACTGCAGTACTTGATGTAGCCACATCCTCAAGTGGCATACATTCTCATCAGCTGCAGGGGTACTTTTTGCTGCCAGAGATTTAACTCCAGCATCAAAAGAAGTTAGTTAGTTATTTGGGTTTAACGCCGAGCAGGCAACCAAGGCCATCTCACGGCGGGATGGCTAAAAGTCTGGCCAGCCAGACTAAAAGAAAGGTCTTAAGACAAGGTGTAAATATATCTTAAAAATATGTCAGGCTAAAATGTCTCACGAGACTTTAAAAGAAACGTCTACAGACTCTCAAAAAGGGCAAAATAAGGAAAGTCACACAGTCTATGAATGCTCAGATCTTGTTAAAAATATTGCATTCTCTCAAGAAATTGAAGATTTTGTCTGGGGGAACATCCCGGAACAAAACCTTCAAGGAGTCTGCTGTGAAGTGTTTATATCTTGTGTCAATTAGATCGGCACAATACAGCAAAAAGTGTCGAACAGAAAACTGCTCATCACTGGCAAAACACCATGGACGCACATCCTGTTTTAGTAAGTAAGAGTGCGTAACATACATGTGCCCGATGTGGAGCCGAGTAAGAACAGTCTCCTCATTGCGGCTGCCGCAGTGGTAAGGTAGACTGTCGGACACCGTAGGAAGAGCTTCATGCAGCTTGTTCGCTTCCTCTCTGTCCCACTCGGACTGCCACTCGCGGGCTATGTACGCACTAATCACAGGTTTAAAATCACTATGAACAGTCTGTGTGTTAGGGACAGGGTCACTGCGGGCATCGTTGGCAGCAGAATCTGCGATCCTGTTGCCTTCGATGCCCACATGCCCTGGGACCCAAATAAAAATTTCATAATATTCCTTCATCAAGTCCGCGTAAAGCTCTTGAATCTGCATCAGAAGTGGGTGGTCTGTTCCTGCGCCCTGAAGGGCCTGCAGGGCAGAAAGAGAGTCAGACAGAATCAGGAAGTTCCTTTCCCTAGACCGATAAGCATGCTTGAGTGCCAGCAGAACCGCCTGCAGTTCTGCACTAAATACAGATGAATGGTCTGGGAGGCGGTCGATGCTTAAATGGGTGTCTAAGATGGCAAGAGGACACTGCGGCCACAGCCATTCTCCCATCCTCAGACTCTGACCCATCTGTATAGATACGGCAATAGCCAAGAAAACTTGAAAGGAGTTCATTGAGGCTCTGTTGGTATATGGCTCGTGGGTTTGAGTCCTTGTGGGCGGTCAAGTCCAGCAAGATGTCAGGAACTGGTAATAGCCAGGGTGGAGTGATGTGTTGCAGAGATTCCGAAACTCTGTCCAGGTCCAGTCTGGCCGCCTGCAGATGAGGTCGGACATGCAGGAAAGTGGACGGACAGCTCCCAGATGGGTATCGTAAATCTCTGCAATTGTGCAAACGGCAGTTTAAAAACAAAATCATAGGCAGGATTGTCTGGATGGGCCTTCAGTTTCAGAACGTAACTGAGCATGAGGCGGATGCGGCGGAGCTTGAGAGAAGGCTCCCCTGCCTCGGCATACAGACTAAGAAATGGAGACGTCCTGAAGGCCCCCAGACATATCCGCAGATCTTGATGGTGAATTGTGTTCAGACGCTGTAGGACAGACTTGGAAGCCGAGCCATATACCACAGAGCCATAATCCAGTTTGACCAAACAAGGGCCCGGTACAGTCGAAGTAAAACAGTGCGGTCTGCACCCCAGTCAGTACGACCAACGACACGAAGAACGTCGAGGGCCTTCTGAAAAGAGGTTCTAGGTTAATTAATATGGTTGTGGAAAGTCAGTCTTTTGTCAAAGACGACCCCCAGAAACTTTGCCTCCTCGGCCACCTTAATTGGCACTCCAGCAATGCTCAGGCTAGGTTCTGGAAATTTTTTTGTCTAGTTAGTAAAATGCACACAAACTGTCTTGGAGGGCAAAAACCTGAATCCGTTGAGACACCCACCCCTGGGTGCGATCAATGCACAGTTGCAAGCGCCTCTCAAAGGACGCAAGTCCTCGACCTCGTGCGCACAAAGCAGTCGTCCACAAACAAAGAGCATTCAGAATCATCCTTGACGGCCTTTACAATGTTATTAATTTTAATGCTAAAATAAAACAGGAGATAGGATGCTGCCCTGCGGGACACCCATCTCCTATTGAAAGGAGTCGGAGAGGGTGGAGCCAACACCGACATAAAATGACTGGTTAGACCAAAAATTGTAAATAAAAACGGGCAGGTGCCCTTTACAACCCATGTCCAACAAGTCAGACGTTATACCATACTTCCAGGTAGTGTCATATGCCTTCTCAAGATCAAAGAAAATTGCATAGACATGCTGCTTGTTGACAAAAGCATCTCGGATAAACGACTCAAAGTGGACTAGATGGTCAGTTGTACCATGGAAGCGCCAGAAACTGCACTGGAGATCTGTGATGAGACCCTGCGACTCAAGATGCCACACCAGGTGGGCGTTGACCAGGCGTTCCATAGTTTTACATAAGCATGACGTCAAAGCGATTGGCTGGTAGTTGCCCGGGTGGGAAGGATCCTTACCCGGCTTGGGGATCGGCACAACTACAGCCTGGCGCCAAGACGGTGGAAAATACCCAGTTATCCAGATATGGTTAAAGGCCTTGAGAAGTACAACGAGTGACATCTCAGGCTGATGCGTTAGTAGGATTACAAAGTAAAGTAGTTAAAAGCACTGTCAGGGGAGAGAAGTGTGCATGATTGACCAGTGATCATAGATCTACTTGGTTAAATAACAAACAAAAAAAAGGGTAGGAAAGAGGGGCGCTAAGAAAGTGACTGAAAGCAATGCATATGAAAGCCCCCCCTCCCCCCCCCCCCACAAATCACATATCCACTGTTCCAGCCACTTAGTGCATGGAAATTTAAATCTAGGTCCCCCAAGGGGGGGCGGGGGGGGGGGGGGGGGTTCAGATATTCACCCGGTGTGGACAGCTGTTCGGTCTTGGCGACCTCGTCAGCACACTATTCGGCATACTGGTGGAAGGCAGAAACGTCTGCCTACCTGCAAAGACAGCCACATTTTACTGTGGTGTCTGCAGGGGCATACATTCCATGCCACCATCTAGAGCTAAATTTCCATGCACCCTAGGAGAGAACCTACTAAAAGGGGGGAAGGGGTCGCAGTCGATATTGTAGTAATAAATGATGCATTAGTAGTTGATAGTGGATAATATCTAGGCCAGCAGCAGAGTCATTACATTTCTGCAGGGCTTGCTGCAATTCTGGTAATGTAAAAGGGTTATTATTATCTTCTGAGTTATCCGATTTAAAATCACAAACACAAGACTCTCACTTCTCCTTCTCTCTCAGGAGAAGGGTGAATAATGCTCTGTTGAAAAATTATCGGCAATGGTGGAGGCAAGCAAATTGGCCACAGCTTTTTTATCTGTGACCAAGCTGGCACCATCTCTAAGATGGCCGACAGAAGCCTGCCCCTGATTCTACAAACAGCTTTCCAGACTTTCTGGGACGGAGTCCTAGAAGTTAAAGATGAGACGAAACGCCTCCAGGAAGCACGGCGTTCACGTTTAAAAATGTAACAGGCCTTCGCCCTCTGTCTTTTAAAGGTTAAAACATTCACCTGTGACGGATTACAAAAAGCACATCGCTGAGCAGATTTGCGCTGTTTTTTAGCCTTGCGGCACTCTTCGTTGAACCATGGTACTCTCGGCTTCCGAGGGACTGATGTGGAAGTTTTAGGGATGGTTTCACCCGCTACGTCCAACAAAATAGTAGTAAAACAAGAAACAGGTTCTTCAGATGACATGACCACCCTCTCTGTAATACGAGACTGACAGAGGGAGGCGAGCAGAGGCCAGTTAGCTTTCTTGAAATTCCAGCGCCCCACCGGTGGGTCCTCCTCACAGCTGACCGATGACAGGACTACTGGGAAGTGGTCACTACCACACAGGTTGTTGTGAACCTTCCAGTCAAAGTCCAGCATGAAAGAAGGATCACACACACACTGAGGTCTAGAACAGAACTAGATCCTAAACCTGGGTTAGAGTAGGTAGGTGAGCCATCGTTAAAGACACGTAAGTTACATTGAGAAAAAACATCTTCTAACATCTGACCTCTGCCATCATAGTGGTCACTACCTCACAGGTGAGCGTGACCATTAAAATTCCCCGTGAAAATAAAGAGAGGGGGCAGCTGACCTACTAAGTTAAAAATATCATTACTACAGACTCGCAGGGATGATGGCAGGTAAACACTGCATATGGTTATGGTTTTCTTTAAGGTAACCCGAGCTGTGACAGCTTGAACTTGAAGACAGGTGTCAATGCTAATGGGGCTACATAAAATTTGGCTGCTAATGAGAACAGCCACCCCACCCGAGCGCCTCTCCAAATCAGAGCCTTTATGGATAGAGTTAAAACTATTAAAAGAGACAGGGTCAGAAGTCTTCAGGTAAATCTCCTGAAGAGATATTACTGAGGGGTTATAGGACTTGAATAAAAGATGTAATTGCTCAAAGTTAGCATGAAAACCACGCCAATTCCACTGAAGAAGAGAGCACATGGTTATGTCTTATGTGGGGGAGAAGAGTTTCTTCTCCGCTTGTCCTTTGCTTTGGAAAGAGTCGAAGAAACAGAGGGGGACCGGCTCCCGGGCCTCCTCTGGTTCTTCGGAGATGAGGGGAGTGGAGCTGCGCAACACCAGCTATGACAACTTCCACTCCCTCCATCTGCTCCTCCAATGCAGGATATTTGTATTGGAGGGGGACGTCAGTGTCCCCCTTCTGGGCCCGTGCACACAGGGATCCCGTAGCTTTCTTAGACTTCTGGAAGACCTTAGACCTTAGAAGGCTGACCAGAGCCAGAAGCCTTTGTAGTAAGATTGACAGGCTTGACAGGCTGAGGCTTAGGGGCAGCAGAAGGCGGTGCCACCGGACCGGTAGCGTCCGCCTTCTGCGTTCCCTGGCTCCTCGTCACCACTGGAGGAGAGTTACTCTCCAGGGGCGAGAGGAGCCGAGGCTTGGCCCCCAATCAAGAAGTTGGGGTTTGACATGAGAAATCTTTGGTGGGACGCTTGCCTGCCACTGCAGCACTGAATGTATACACAGAGGTGTTACTAGAGTTTGGGGCAGCTTCAGCTGCACCAGGGCTGTCAACCAGTTTTTTGGCGTCCACAAAGGACAGCCCCTCTTCACACGCACCTGCTGAATCTTGCACTCGGATATCCAACGAGGGCACTTCTTGTCCGAAGCCATATACGCCCTGGCAATGTACCTGGGTACGGCACTCTACCAGCAAGTCACCAGACCTGAGGCGCTGGGCCTCAGGCCTGCCAACACAGCTCCTGTGGGTCTCCCCCACCAGAAAAGGTATGCAGCTTTGAAACTGGCTTCTCTTTAACTTTGCTGTGGACAATGAGAAAGAGAGGCCAGACAGCCGACACCTCCAGTCAGAGTCACTATCATTCTCAAGGACAATGTTGGCGGCTATGTGCCGCTTTGGTGCCAGTTTTGGTTTTTTGGGGGTTTCCATATTATAGTATGATAGATATTCATTCCCCGGAGGTCCCCGCCCACCACCGAGCAAAACAAGGGAAAGTGCATTTGTCGGCGGGTCTCCAGCTGACGCACGATGGAGACTGCCCAAAAGATATACTCAGGAGGTTAAACCCGATTGAACCATCTGAGCCACCGCCATCTATCACAATGCTGAATGCAGGGGAATACTGGCGTAAAGCACCTAATCAGCAGCAGAGGCTATGGCATGGTGCTCAGTATATCAACCTGCATGTCAACAGTGGGATAGAGCTCAACGTGACAAGAGCCGATTGACTAGGCCGGTACTCCTAGCCTCCCGTTTAGGTAGAAGTCAAGGCCAAAGTGGAGTGTTTCAGCCACCAGGATCTTCTTCTCCCCTGACACGGGTCTCCAAGCACGGCAAACACTCGGGATCCAAAGGACCAAAAACTAATGAGTATTTTTAAGGACCAATCCAACATGGTAACACCTGAGTTAGCACAGCTCCTTAAAAACCGGACCAGTGAAAAAGACTGAACATCATATCTCCTGACGTCAAGTCCTAATCCTGGACAAAGATGGCACCCCTTCACTAGCCCACTCCGTCAGTGACCGACTACCCACCCATGCCAGCCCTGAAAATGGCAAGTAATTTACTCGCCATGGGGAGTGATTTTTTTGGGGGGCGAGTAAAAAAAAATAATCCACTCGCCAAATGCGAGTGTGCTCGTGCGTTTTCCAATCAGTACTTTTTCAGTCCTAAATCCGAAAGTGCCCGAACGTTCAACCTTCACTTCTCATAATACTAAGCAAGCAATAGAGACAAGATGTACAGCAACATTTTTGGCGAGTGCGTTAAAATATTTTTTTACATTTGACATCTGACCTGCCAACCCCTACACAGCTATGGTAGTAGAATTTTGGACAAGTGGTAGTAGTTTTGGAGATGTCAAGCGTAGTTTAGCACGTAAGTTACTGTTCGCTCAACGAGGAACGCCGCTTGATGAACGGAAATTTCTCAATACAACACAACTTTATTGTCTGTTAGAATCAAAGCACGACAGAAATTTGCCTTTTATATAGCAATCGGAGCTTTGACTGGCTGGTACAAACGTTCTTCTTTTCAGGCGGTGCGCTTTTCGATCGGGTTCCTTTCTCTTCGGCATGGTTCAGACCGTTGTTTATCTGACGCACTTTGTGAATGAAATGATGCACGCTGGGAAAACCGGAAGTTCGCTCCGCTTGTTCTCATTGGCCCCAAACCGCATGCTCTTACCGAAACAACACCAAAAACGTTTTTGGTATATTTTATTCTTCAGCTGCTTGCTCTCACCTACTCTTTTCAACATCTTCCTGAAAATAATCATGACGGACGCTCTGAAATATCATGAAGGACCTGTCAGTATTGGAGGCAGAACAATCAAGAACTTGCGCTTTGTGGACGACATTGATGGCCTTGCAGGAACAGAGGAGCTAGCTCAGCTGATGGTAAATCTGGACAGTACAGCCATTGCGTTTGGAATGGAAATCAGCACAGAGAAGACCAAACTGATGACCAATAACGACAGTGGCATTGGCACCAAAAAAGTGGATGGAGGCCAAAAACTGGAAACAAAGACTTAGAAGCCATTGTGACAGATGAAGGATCAAAACCAGAAATAATGTCCAGGATTGCGCAGACAACAGCGCTGACAAGACTGAAGACCATTATGGAAGGACAGAAACATCACACTCTGCTCCAAGATCAGACTGATGCGCTCCTTAGTCATTTCAGTGTTCTTATTATGCCTGTGAGTCATGGACCCTCACAGCAGACCTCGAAAGGAGAATACAAGCCACTGAAATGAGATGTTTTCGAAGGCTGCTTGGCATTTCGTACAGAGATCATATCACGAATGAGGAAGTGGGAAGCAGAATCAGGCAAGCCATGGGGCCCTATGAAGATCAGTATTAGCCATTGTGAAAAAACGCAAACTGAAGTGGTATGGGCATGTCACGCAATCAGCAGGGATTGCCAAGACAATCCTGCAAGGCACCGTGCAAGGAGGACAAAGGAGAGAAAGACAGAGAAAAAGATGGGAGGACAATATCTCAGAGTGGGCAGGAATGAAACTGAGCCATATGCGACACACTAAGAATGGCAGAAAACAGAGCGGAATGGAGGGAGCTGGTTGCCAAGTCATCAGTGGTGCCCCAATGGTCGGCAAGACTACGGGATAGATAGATAGACAGATTTTTCAGTGTAGAATTTCATTAATGATCATAGTAGCGTAGTACTGGGAACGTTGTCGTAGGAAAATACAGCGAAATCATAGTGGTTGGCAGGTCTGCGCTATCGATACGTGCGTTTTCTGATCCGTACTTTTTCAGTCCTCAATCCGAAAGTACTCTAACATTGGGCTTCAAACATTTGTGGTGCATTATATTGTTGCATTGGGCTATTTTCAGTAGTAAAATTTTCAGTTTGGCTAGTAACATTTTCAGTTTGGCTAGTAAAACTTGAAAGTCACTAGCCAAAGGCTGGTGGGCAAAATTTTAGACTTTCAGGGCTGCATGGAGGCCAGTGCCAAGTGGGCAGCATAAAAAGAATATGAATACTACATGTACTAGTTTTTCCATGAATCATATTTTTTTTTACTCATCCTGATGTTGATTTTTTTCAGGTTAGTGAGTTGTCCAATGAAGGCTACATTACACTTCCGAAAATAGACTGACCATGATAGTTCAAGAGTGGTGCCAGGACAGCTCAGTGCCCATGGGCGCCAAGCTGTTCAGACACCACCCTTATCATGGTCAGATATATCTCAAGTAAGAGTGTATCAGGACTTAAAGGGTTAGAAATAACAATAGAAAAAAACAGACTCCTTTTTTGTATGAGCATGAATCGCATTTTCACACCACGCGCTCATGCCCAAGTCCCTGTCACCACGTAAGCTGGAAATAAAATTCTTACATTAGCCCATTAAGACCTATCCAGGAAATCCCTAAATCTGATAGTTGTCCTCTGAAAACTACAAACCAGTTCAGAAGATAATAAATCAGCGCATTATATAGGCGCTTTATCCAACTGAAAATCACCTCAAACTGCCGCCGTGAACTTAGCCCAACAAGCATACTCGTGTGAATCATGCGCATTCATTCACACACTGTACATAAACACAGAACATTCAAGGGGTGCTAAGGGCAAGCTCATGCTAGCTGAAGATTTTTTAAAAAACTGAAATCGTATTTGAAATTTGATTAAGTGGGATAAAACTGATACCAAAGTCGTGGGGGAGGGAAAGCCAGAGTACCCAGAGAAAGAACCCCCTACAGTCAACCCCAATTAATGGTGACACTAGAGGAGAGGAGTCCGACGCCAGAACCCGGTATCAAGCCTCGAACCTCTAGCATTGGTGGCAGGACCTTTACCACTGCACCACGGACCGCCCCAAGATGAAACGACCAAGCTGTTCTTTCACCACCCTTGAACTATTGTACTTGCTGTCGATCCACCTCCTTGTGTGAAGTGTATCGATCCATCTCCTTGTGTAAAGTTTATCGGGACTCAATGGGTTAACGACCAAATAGCTCATCTTATTGTGACTACCACACCCGCAAAGTGAATGAAAAATAATGATCAACTGAACAAGACCGTACCTGATTTTGGCAGCAACTCCCCTTGATCTACTACTGCTGACCTATCCAACAAGACTGGGAAAGTTTACCCACCCACCCACCCACCCCCACGAGAACGCATCCACAGGTACTGTGCACCAGTACCGATGGCTGCATGCTGATGGACGAGATTTAACCTGTTAAGTGCCGAGAAAATGGGAAAACCACCCAGCTGGTATAGATCCTCATAAGCCCCCACCTCTTGCTGATACCACTTTGAATCCACGTTCCTGGGACAGCTAGGGTTTTTGTTTGTTTTGCTGTTTGTTTGTTTTTATTGAAATAACGAAGACTGCAAAAAACAGTCTGCATTTCAAATCGCACTAAACGATTAAAAAAAAAAAAAAATGAAGAATACCTGTCACTGTTGACAGAGAGATCCCCAACACGAGGCATGTGACTGTAAGAGTTAACAGCACGAAAACTGGGTGGGGGTGGCTGCTGCAGGGCTGGGGGGTGCTGCGAGTAGGGAGGCGGGGGACCGCTGGGGTGGACACATCCCTCCTTGTGATCAGGCAACCGCTGGGTCCCCTGTGGTGGGGACCTGATGTTGCCATGGCTCCCATGAAGGGGTTTGAAGGCGATTGGACGGATCAAGTTTCTGCCGCTGCCAGGTTTCTGCAAAGCAAAGGAGGCCGTTCACTGACAAAAATTCTACAAGTACAACAGGAAAACAACAACAACAACAAAAGGGGCATGCTGGTCTGTCATTTGGGGCCTTAAGGTCAATGGGCGTAAGATTGAACAAGAAAGGCAAAGCCCTTATGGCTCACATGTATGACCGATCCACACGTCTGACAATAAGTAAAGGGATGGCTTCTGCACTAACAAAATCTATGTTTAATTTAATCAGTTTTCAATAATAATATTAATAATAATAATAATAATACATGGTATTTATATGGCGCATTTCTCATATCTATAATATAACTCAATGCGCAGACGAAAACGACACACACACGCACGCACACACACACAGTCTGCAGGGAGGGAGTGGGGAGGGTGGGGGGGGGGGGGGGTACAGAAAACCGTAGAGATCACACGAAAGTCTGCGAGAAAAGGTGAGTTTTAACTTTGCTTTGAACTGTGTAAGGGGGGAGGCATTTCTCAGCTCAGTCGGTAAGGAATTCCAAATTAAAGGAGCAGTACATCTGAAAGAGCGTTCACCGGCAGATTTGAGATGGTACTTTGGAACTTTGAGAAGTTTCTCTCCCGAAGAATGCAGTGAGCGAGAGGGCTGGTATGTGATCAGACTGGAGGAAAGGTAAGACGGAAGGCTGCCATCAAAGTGGCGGGATGCAAGGGTCGCAATCTTAAACTGTATGCGGGATTGGATTGGAAGCCAGTGAATGTCTTTTCTGTATAGGGGTTACGTGGCCTCGTTTTCGACTGCGCTTCACAAGCCTTGCGGCATTATTTTGAACTCGCTGAAGGCGGCTAATCTGCTCAGATGGAAGACCAAAAAGCAGAGAATTGCAGTAGTCAAGACGGCTCGTGACTAAAGCATTCACTAACTTTGCAGTGGCAGACTCAGAAAGACTGTGTCAGACAGATGCGATGCGTCTCAGAGAGTATGAAGCACCACGACAGATTTCACCGACGTGATCCTGCATATTCAAAGCCTTATCGAGCTTGACACTAAGATATTTGACCGAAGACTGAAATGGAATATCAGTGTCATTTATGTGCAGAGACTCAGTGTGAATTTGTTGAAGACGGGATGCTGAGCCAACGGGTAGTAACTCTGTTTTTTCTGGGTTTAACTTTAACATAAGTTTGTTACTGCCCATCCATGTCGTGACATCGTCAACACAAGACTTGATGCCAGTTTCAACAGACTGAAATTCCCCAGGTGGACTTACTTACTTACTTACGCCTGTCACCCCTCCCCGGGTATAGGCCGTCGACGAGAGACCTCCAGCAACTCCTGTCCTGTGCTTCTCCTTCGATTCTACTCCAGGTGGTTCCCAGTCTCTTGGTGTCTGCTTGGAGGTCTCGACGCCAGGAGTTTCTCGGCCTACCTCTTTTCCTCTTTCCCTGGGGGTTCCATGACAATGCCTGCCTAGTGATACTGGAAGCTGGCTTTCTCAGGCTGTGACCGATCCATCCCCATCTTCTTCGCCCAATTTCATTCTCTGCTGTTATCTGCTCTGTTCTGTCCCAGAGTCTGACGTTGCTGATCTTCTCTGGCCAGTGGATTTTCAAAATTCTTCTAAGGCAACTGTTCATGAAGGTCTGTACTCTGTTGACTGTGGTTTTTGTCAATCTCCAAGTCTCTGCTCCATAAGAGAACTGCTTTTACATTGGAGTTGAAAATCCGGACTTTGGTGTGTTGTGACAGCTCTCTGGAACTCCACACTTTTTTTAACTGGAGAAAGGCTGCTCTGGCTTTACCGATTCGTGCTCTGACATCTGCATCAGTGCCGCCTTTTTTGTCTATGATGCTCCCGAGATAGGTGAAGGACTCCACCTCCTCCAACGGGGTGCCAGCAAGCAAGATTGGTTCTTCCCTGGTTGTGTTCAGCCTCATTGTCTTTGTTTTCTGTTTGTGAATGGTGAGGCCCACTTGGGACGAGATGTCAGCAAGCCTCGTGGTCTTGTCCTGCATTTGTTGACGAGTGTGGGACAGTAATGCCAAGTCGTCTGCAAAATCGAGGTCGTCAAGCTGTGTCCACAGTGTCCACTGTATTCCACTTCGTCTGTGCTCTGTGGTCATCTTCATGACCAGTCTATGGCCAGTAGGAAGAGGAACGGAGACAGCAGACACCCCTGCCTGACACCAGTTCTGACCTGGAGCTCCCTGGTGAACTGCCCTTCGTGGATCACGCGACATGTCATGCCATCATAGCTGCTCTTGATCAGGCGGACGAGCTTTGTGGGTACACCGTAGTGTCGTAGGAGTTTCCACAGAGTCTCTCGGTCCACGCTGTCAAATGCTTTCTCATAATCCACAAAGTTGACGTACAGCGGGGAGCTCCACTCCAGAGACTGTTCCACGATGATGTGGAGAGTGGCGATCTGGTCTGTACATGATCGGTTCTTCCTGAATCCTGCTTGCTGGTCTCTCAGCTGGGGGTCAACGGAGCTCTTCATTCTCTCTAGGATGATCCTGTTGAAGACCTTTCCTGGTACTGACAGCAAGGTGATTCCTCTGTAGTTGGAACACTTGCTGAGGTCGCCTTTCTTGGGAAGCTTGATTAGGTACCCCTCCTTCCAGTCAGCTGGCATCACCTCCTCTTCCCAGATCTTTCCAAACAGTGGGTACAGCATCTCCACTGTTGTCTCTAGGTCTGCTTTCAGAGACTCCGCTGGGATGCCATCTGGCCCTGCTGCTTTGCCATCCTTCAAAAATGCCACTGCTCTTCTGATCTCTTCCCGGCTGGGTCTGTCACAACTGATGGGTAGGTCGGTCTCTGCCGGCTGATTGTCGGGGGGGGGGGGGGGGGGGGGGGGGGGGGGGTCCTAGGTCTGTTCAGTAACTCTTCAAAATACTCGGCCCATCTGTCGAGTTGGTCTGCTCTGTCTGCAATAGGCTTGCCTTCTTTGTCTTTTACTGGTCTTTCTGTATGGCCATACTTGCCAGACAATCTTCTGGTAATGTCGTAGAGCCGTTTCATGTTGCCGCTGCCTGCTGCCTTTTCTGCCTCTGCTGCCAGGCTGTCTGTGTAGGCCCTGTTGTCTGCCCTGATACTCCTCTTCACCTCGTGGTTGGCTTCCGAGTATTCCTCCTGTGCCCTTACTTTAGCTGCTCTCGTGCGACTGTTGTTGACCGCTGCTTTCTTCTGCTTCCTCGCTTCTATCTTCTTCAAGGTCTGTGCCGACAGCAAGTCCTTGTGGTGGTGTTTCCTGAACCCTACAGTGTCTTTGCAGGTTGAGTTCAGCGCCTCTCTAACTGCCTTCCACTGCTGCTCTGTGGTGACCGCCTCCTCTTCATTTACTAGCTCCTGTAGCGCTTGAAACCGGTTGGACAGCACCAGTTTGAACTCTTCTCTCACTCCAGTTTCTCTCAAGAGGCCTACATTATAGCGCTGTCTTCTTGTTGTCTCTGTGCGGCTTTTCTTTAGCTTGAGCTTCATTCTTAAGGTAAGCAGATGGTGGTCTGAGGCGACATCTGCTCCCCTCCTCACTCGAACATCTTGAAGGGACCTTCTAAATTTCTTGCTAATGCAGATATGGTCTATTTGGTTCTCTGTTGTATGGTCAGGTGAGACCCAAGTTGCTTTGTGTATTCTTCTGTGTGGGAAGATGCTGCCTCCAATGACAAGTCGGTTTAGAGCACAAAAGTCTACAAACCTCTCCCCGTTCTCACTCATCTCTGAGCCTAGTCCCTGTCTCCCCATCACCTCTTCGTATCCGGTGTTGTCCTCCCCTATTTTGGCATTAAAATCGCCCATGACGATGGTGATGTCTCGCTCCGCACATTTGTCCACGGCACTCTGGAGTCGGTCGTAGAACTCTTGTTTCTCTTCCTCGTCACTGTCATTGGTGGACGCACAACACTGGATGACGTTCAGCTTGAGCTTTTTCTTGGTTCTAAAGGCTGCTGTGATAATTCTTGGCCCAAGAGGTTCCCAGCCCATCAGCGCTCTCTGTACCACTGGTGACAGCATGAATGCTACTCCTTCTGTATGGGGGGCATTCTCCTCTTCATGACCTGAATACAGAATCATCTCCCCACTTAACAGCCTTTTCTGGCCAGACTGCGTCCATCTGGCTTCACTGATACCTAGCAGGGAAAGGTTGTACTTTTGCATTTCCGCTGCTATCTGGGCGGCCTTGCCGCTCTGGTACATGGTCTTGACATTCCATGTGCCCATGGTTGTGTCCCTGGATAGAGAGAGGCGGCTCGGTCCTGTGGCTTCCGAAGACTTCCGGCTTTCACCACAGGACGTCATAAGTCTTCTAGTAGAAGAACCTTCCTCCTCCAGGAGAGGAATTACTGTTAGGCTTTTCGTCGGCATTTTTGTAGCTATTTCCTTTTTTGCAGGGTGGGGAAGCTACCCCCACGCCCAACCCCCTTACTAGGAGGACCAGGGGTTTTCTGTCGGGGTCACCTTCCCTTAGACCATGTTGGTTCATGGCACCTTATTTCATTCGGTGCACCCCTCTCACGAGGGACCCCCTATCCACCACCCAAGGGACGCGCCTCAACGCCATATGGTCCCAGCGCGAGGCCAGGTGGACTACTCTGAGAGATTTCGGTGCCATCTGCATACTTATGATAAAAACACTGATGGCTAGAAATAACATCTAACAGCAGTTGTGAATACAACATAAACAATACAGGGCCTAAGACAGAGCCCTGAGGCACTCCAAACTCCAGAATGGAAGGTCTAGAGACACTGTCTTTTACACCTACAAACTGGTACCGATCGGAAACGTAAGAATCAAACCAAGAGAGAACCGTTTCACGCAGGCCAAAAGTGATTTCAAGCCTCTTCATGAGAATGGAATGGTCCAGCGTATCGAAAGCAGCGCTGAGATCCAACAGGGCCACAAGTTTCTCATCTGCTTTACAAAGCAAGTCATTCAGAACACTCGACTCAGCACTGCTGTCTCCACGCTGTGACCTTTCCTATAGGCGGACTGATACACTTCCAACAGACCATTCATCTCTAAGTGTTCCAGGAGCTGTTGTAAGACAACTTTCTCCAGTACCTTAGAAATGAATGGTAGATTGGATACAGGTCTGTAGTTTTTTAGGATATTTATGTCCAAGCCTGGTTTTTTTAGCAACGGGGTAACAACAGCCTGTTTAAAAGATTTTGGAACAGTTCCGGTTGACAAAGACTTGTTTACAATAGCAGCAATCAACGGTGCAAGATCGCTGTGAAACCCCCATGACCCTTAACCTTTGCGATGAGTCGACTAAATTAGGGTACATCATAGGAAGGTCTTATCATCAGCTACCTTTGTGCCGAATTTGATTGAAAAGTTTGCAAAAATGTTGATAATAACTACAATTATTGGCATTTTATACACAACTGTCAACCTCTTGTGACCCATGACCTTTGAGAAAAAACATTTCTTGTCAAAATATGGCTATTTTTTACATATTTCCTGAGCACTTGTGACCCTTGACCTTTCCGAGGGGTCATCCAAATTAGTATGCATAGATCTATAGAGTATAGGTCTTACCATCAGGTATGTCTGTAGCAAGTTTGGGTTTGGAGTTGTGAATAGTAATTGAGAAACAACATTTCTTGTCAAATTATGGCTATTCTTTTTAGTATTTTACCTATTTCCTGAGCTCGTGACCCTTGACCTTTCCGAGGGATCAACCAAATTAGTATGCATAGGAAGGTCTTACCATCAGGTATCTTTGTACCAAGTTTGGGTTTGAAGTTGTGAATAGTATTTGAGAAAAACATCTTTTGTAAAAAATATGCCTATTTTGGACCTATTTCCTGAGCTCTTGTGACCCTTGACCTTTCCGAGGGATCAACCAAATTAATGTGTATAAAGGTCTTACCATCAGGTATCTTTGTACCAAGTTTGGGTTTGAATATAATATGTGAATAGTATTTGAGAAAAAATAAATTATGTCAAAAAATAGATATTTTTGATATATTTCCTGATCCCCTGTGACCTTGACCTTTGTGAGGTCACTGAAATTGGTATGTTTAGAAAGGTCTTGCCACAAAGTATCCTTGGGCCAAGTTTGAAGGCTGTAGCTTGAATAGTCTCCAAGAAAATGCCAACGTTAAAGTTTACCATGGACGACGGCGGACGACCACTGGCCCAGAACACAAGACTCACTTTTGCTTTGCAAGTGAGCCAAAAATCACACGGGTATGAAATTATAGTATGACAGTGAAAAATGGTAAGCTCTGAAGTGACAAAGCAAAAGAACCTTGTGCATTCTGATTGCCTTTTTATCCGTTGTTATTGACTGTGCACATATTGTACTACAGCAAAAGTTATGGTCACCAACCCGTGATGTACACTTTGAGTTTCTCTGGTATCTACAGTTGATCCAGCAGACTCCTCCCCTGAAACACTCTGGGAGCAACTGAAAACTGCTATTGTAAAATCTTCTGTGGAAGTCTTGGGCTTTGTTAGAAAGAGGAACAAAGACTGGTTTGACGAAAACGACGTGGAGATCCAGGAACTTCTAGCAAACAAAAGAGCCGCCCACCAGGCCCACCTAGCCCAGCCTTCCTGCCCTGTGAAGAAATCTGCCTTTCGCCTCATCTGCAGCAGTCTCCAGCTCAAGCTTAGAGAGCTCCAGAACGAGTGGTGGTCGAGACTGGCACAGAGGACCCAGCTTTGCGCTGACAACGGTGACTACAGGGGCTTCTATGAAGCACTGAAAGCAGTGTATGGCCCTAGGCACCTGGTACAAAGTCCCCTGCGAAGCGCCGATGGACAGGCACCCCTCACAGATAATACCTCCATCTTGAACCGCTGGTCAGAATACTTTCAGGACCTCTTCGGCGCTGAGCGCACTGTTCAAGAAACAGTCATCCTCCAAATCCCACAGCTCCCACTAAAGGTTGAATTGGACGAACCGCCCACCGCCGAAGAGACCCACACAGCCATCCACCAGCTCAAGAGTGGCAAAGCAGCAGGCATTGACGGAATCCCGCCAGAGATCTGGAAACATGGAGGCCCAGCACTGCACAACAAGCTCCATGACCTCTTTCTCTGCTGCTGGGAGAAAGGAACACTACCAAAGGATCTCCGTGATGCAGTCATCATCACCCTATACAAGAACAAAGGAGAGAAATCTGAATGCTCTAATTATCGTGGAATTACCCTGCTGTCCATTGCTGGGAAAATTCTCGCAAGGCTGCTCCTGAATCGGCTGGTACCAGCCATCGCTGAAGACCACCTCCCAGAGGGCCAGTGTGGCTTCAGAGCCAACAGGAGTACCACCGACATGGTCTTTGTGCTGAGACAGCTTCAGGAGAAGTGCCGCGAGCAGAACAAAGGGCTGTACGTAACGTTTGTCGACCTAACAAAAGCATTCGACACTGTGAGCAGGCAAGGCATGTGGCAGATCCTGGAGCGACTTGGCTGTCCCCCAAAGTTCCTAAGCATGATCGTCCAGCTCCACGAGGACCAGCAAGGCCAGGTTAGACTCAACAGTAACCTCTCAGAACCATTCCCCATTATCAACGGCGTGAAACAGGGCTGCGTGCTGGCACCAACCCTCTTCACCATCTTCTTTAGCATGATGTTGAAGCAGGCCACAGTAGACCTCGACGATGACGATGCAGTGTACATCAGGTATCGTCTCGATGGCAGCCTGTTCAACCTCAGACGACTGCAGGCCCACACGAAAACCCTAGACCAACTGATTCGTGAGCTGCTCTTTGCTGATGACGCTGCCCTTGTTGCACACACAGAGAGAGCCTTGCAGCGCATCACATCCTGCTTTGCAGATGCTGCCCAGCTCTTTGGACTCGAGGTCAGTCTGAAAAAGACAGAGGTACTACATCAGCCGGCTCCCAAGGTAGAGCATCGCCCTCCCCACATCACCATCGGCGAGTCTGAACTGAAGTCAGTACACCAGTTTACCTACCTTGGCTGCATCATCACGTCAGATGCCAAGCTGGACAAGGAGCTTGACAGCAGGCTGGCAAAAGCGAACAGCGCTTTTGGGCGACTTTTCAAGCGGGTGTGGCACAATCAACAGCTGAAAACGGGCACCAAGATCAGTGTGTACAGAGCTGTCGTCCTCACCACCCTGCTGTACGGTTCCGAGTCCTGGGCCCTCTACCGCAACCAACTACGACTCCTCGAACGCTTTCACCAGCGCTGCCTGCGTACCATCCTGGGCATTCACTGGAGTGACTATGTCACCAACGTCGAGGTCCTTGAACAGGCAGAAACTATGAGCATCGAGGCTTTGTTGCTGCGGACACAGCTTCGCTGGGCGGGGCACGTCTCCAGGATGGAGGATCATCGCCTACCCAAGATCACTCTGTTCGGCGAGCTTGCTACTGGACACCGTGACAGAGGGGCACCAAAGAAGAGATACAAAGACGGTCTCAAGAAGTCACTTAGTGCCTGCCAAATCGACCACCGCCAGTGGTCTTCGCTTGCTGCGGACCGTGACACCTGGCGCTCCACCATCTACAAGGCAGCCGTCTCCTTTGAGGACTCTCGCAGAGCTAACCTTAAGGACAAACGGCTCAGGAGAAAAAACAGAGTTGCCGTAACTCAGAACCCTGACCAGACCTTCCCCTGCAGCCACTGCGGTCGAACCTGCCTGTCCCGGATTGGCCTCCGCAGCCACGAAAATGCCTGCAGACGACGTGGGCAAGCCCTATAGAATCTTCGTTCGCGAAGTCAAGCCAAGACAGAGTTCACAGAACCTGTGAGTCAATGACGGTTTTCCAGTTATTGAAATCCTAATAATCCATATTATATATGTAAATGGGTAAAATGTTCCCAGGCATGCTGGCTTCACAACACTGGCAGGAATCTTTTTTTTAAATCTTGGTACATCATAGATCTATAACATTACAGCTAAATTTAAAATAACTGCACGGTTCACACCCTCCATACATAAAAAAATAAATAAACTAGTTAACACCAAAACAACCTCAAGATGAAAATAGCTTAGATTCAGCTCTAGTAATTGACAGAAGCATGTTTCTACTTTAACACAATTCTTCTCTCTAACCTAAGCCCTAATCATTTACTCTGGAAGATTGCAAAGTTATACCATTATCTGTACACCTAAATGTAGATTTATGCACAGGTATAAACTATATACTGACACTATGCTTTAGTCCTTAGACTGCTAGTGCTACAGACTATACCGCCAACCCTTAGTTACGCCTCTTCGTGAGTGCTATCCTGAGAAGCAGCCAAAGGAAAGATTGATATATCTGACAATGTAACAAGATGGGTGAACCAGCCCACAAAGTCACTTCTAAGATCCATACGCCTATTAGTTTGCATGCATTTTCCCACTTTTTGCACAATACACTTGCAGACATCATACCAAAAATACCAACGACTGTGTTCCTAACTTAAAGGCCCACTACAGCCGAAATTGTTCAAAGATACACTTCTTTGTAACAGACGGTTATGAAATGCTACACACAGGTCTAGCTATGGTTTATTTAGAGTTAGACTCTAGACAATCCAGTTCAGCAGACTCATCTTTATATCAAGTAACCTGAAAATTACTCCTCTCCGGTCTATAAATTATACGCTTTCAGTATGAGAAACAGCTAAAAATAGACTGACAGGCTAATGGCTGTCCAGAATAAATAAGTATGATTATCTGTGTGCTTTTGCTGCATGTCCAAACTGCTGTTAAAGTAAAGAAGTACTCAAAGGAGAAGGAAACACGCTTAGAAAAGACAGTTACAACACAATTTATTAATATTTTGTTTACATTTTTCAAAATAGGTTGCCACATGTATTCCTTCTGTGATAAATGAAGATAAGTAGCGACTGATCTCTATTTTTGTTTGTTTATTTAGAAAAAGGGTACTTACCCAAAATATTAATAAATTGTGTTGTAACTGTCTTTTCTAAGTGTGTTCCTTTCTCTGTTGGGTACTTATTTGCATTTTACATGCTTGACAGTCCTTTTTGGTCTGGATTGCTGTTAACGTATATTTGGCGTGTCTACAAGGAATAACAAACAAATGGTGCTGAAGAGTGTCTTCAGATTTATGCATAATGGTACTTAATCAAATTCTCACATACTGACATAGAGAGAGAGACAGCACTGGGTCAATTCATACCGCCATGCTGGTGCTTTGCATCAATTCAGGAACATTGTATAACACTGACCTGTCTTGTGCTTTTACACCACCTTCACTGTCAGATTTTTCTCCACAAGTAGTTAATTCTTACTTTTTGACATTTCTCTGCAATAAATTCTTCTCTTTTTTGGGGAGAAAGTTGAAAAGGCACAGAGCGGGCTAACAAACTCATCCAATGTCTTTCTCCAAACTAGCCATATAATATCCAAAATTTTGACTAAATTAGTGAATATTTATAAGGAAAATTACGGACCCTAATGTGGGTCAGCTGACTTTCAGTAAATGGTCATTTAACTCTTCAATGAGTCATCCAATTTTAATATGCTCGGAGGCTGTCTTAAACACCCACTGAATAAAGCATTTCCCTTATTAACAAACTTGCATGTATGCAAACTTCGGAGATTTTTGCGTTTACATACCACACACCAAAAGTATGTTCTACTGCGAGGTTTGCATAACTAGACAGGACATAATTTTTATTTTGTTCCTTCAAGAGTCTGAGGCCTGCCTAACTACGAGGTTACGTGCTAATGAAAACACCACACCTCGACCCACCTTAAAAAGTCTCTCTTTATAGAAAAGGCTTAAAAATGTGTAACTCTGGAAATGTCCCTTGTGACCTCATTTAAACCTCTGGCTGTCGGTAGCACTTTTAAAAGCACAACCAACAGCCAAAGGGCTATTTCAAAATGTGGTTCAGGAGAGAGTGGTGCAAGAATAGCATGGTGTGTCTACCGCCAAGTGTCACAATTTATTTTAATCATTATGCAGTATTTTCTTTCGTGGAGAACTTTCGTTCTATGTTGTGTGTTGCGGTCATGGCATGTATTTTTTTAGCGACGTCAAGAACATGTGACGTAAGATGTGTGTTTGGAACATGTGACGTAAGATGTTGGTTTGAAGAGTCACGTCACTGTGAATCGTTTGGAAGACAGTCAGACATGAGAGATTTTTGCTCTTGAGTTAAAAGTTAGTTTTTGTGAGGAATTGAGGCGGTGTGGTGTGCCTCGTGTTATCTATCTAAGGATAGAATGTTAGTGAAGCTAAATGCTCAATGTTGGTTGTGTAAACACAGTAAGTAGTTGTGTATAACTACGCATGTAACCGGCTAATAATAACGGTGACTTTGTCAACGGTCATCAGTCGTGGGCGCTGGGACAAGCACGAGATAGTCGAAGACTGAGTAAACTTTTCACGCATCTTTGGGTATGTATTTGTTTATTAGCTGATTCGCGTTTGTTAAGTAGTAGATTCGGAAAGTGTATTAGTTGTTCGGCTCTAGATCGGAGATTGTATGACATCCGGCGCGCGTCGGCGAGTTTGCGGTGTCGTCTGGCGATCGGCGCGCAGGGATGAATAGCCGAATGATCGAAAAGTTTCGTAGAGCCTATTGATTTTGAAATGAATGATTCGGATCGTGGTGAGAGGTTATGTGTTGTGCGGAGATATGTCGTATTCGTGTGTGTGCATGGTATTTCGAATCGACCGTTATTACGATATTTATTCGATGTCGGAAACGATCGGGAATAGGCGACAATGTCCGGAAGCCGTTAGCGGTCGTCATCGCTACAGTGTCGTCATTCCGGCGGAAGTATCTTTTAAGCAATGGCGGATGTCTTATGGAGAGATACGTTTTATATGTTGTATAGATGCCCCTTATCACCAGCTGAGAAGTTGGACTTGTGTATGCTTCATGTGAAAATGTAATCAATCAACGTGGTGTACGAGATAGCAAGTTGATCCGGGCGGTGTGCGTGTGGAGCTTCGACGTGCCATTGCGAGAGACAGTGCGATTATTCGACCAGTGGTGTGACTGAATCAACGAGAAGCGACGCTACATTCATCTTTATTCCGACAAGCAGCGACGCTACATTCATCTCTATTCACGGTCGGAGTAATCAAACTGTTTGATCGTTCGAGGATCTAAGCATTAATTAGTGTCAGTTATTTTCGACAGACATTGAGATGTGACATCGTAGTGGAACAATAAGTGTAGGATGTGTGGTTAGTGCTGTGAACATTGTGCGAATGGTTAAGGGTGTGCGTGAGTTACAGGTGCATGTATGAATTGAGTGAATATTGCGTAGGTTTGTATACGTCTTGTCTATTGTTTGTCGTGCGAATGAGAAGATCAAATCATTAAAATCGAACTAAATATCCAGATATTCCGTGTGACATATATTCTTCCTCCCTGGTGTGACACCAAGATATTCTGGCTCTGGCTCCACATTTGAACCATCACGGCTGATACCTAATTGTGTTGCTGCACATCACGTTTTCTTCCAAAATGAAAGACTAAGCGGGTTAATAAATGAGTGACAATACATACAAGTGTATGTGACATACGTACGTGTGTGCAAATCAGGATTCAATTTGATTCACTTAAAAGACCATATCAGTAAGTAAAGGTCCTTGGACCTACGACAGCCGCAGGTTGTGCGTGGGCCCACTGCGGCCGTCAAGGGCCCGAACACGTTTTGCATGTGCTTAAGCACTAGTATCATCACAACTGAAAATAGAAATTGAGTAAAACTGGGAAAGGTGTGGCCATAAATGGATAGGGTTGAAATCAATCATGTTGTGACAGTGTTTACAACATTAATACTGAGTGCATCTGCTTCATTACATCAAATCTTTTGCTGTGCATAAATTCATACACCAGCTATTTTATCGCCCCGTTCTTTTCTTTAAAGTACCATTACGCGTAAATTTGAAGACACATTTCAGCGCCATTTGTGTTTGTTATGCCTTGTCAACACACCTAATGAACTTTAACAACAGTTGGGACACGCAGCAAAAGCACACGCGTAATCACACTTATTTATTCTGCCAAGCCGTTCGCGTGTCAATCTATTTTTAGCTGTTTCTTGTACTGAAAGCATTGTATAAAAAATAAAACGGAGTAGAGTCATTGTCAAATTACTTGATACTGAAACAATGTGTGCTGAACTGGATTGTCCTGTGTCTAAATGAACCATATAGACCTGTTTGTAGCATTTTGTAACCATCTGTTACAGAAGTGCATCTTTGAACAGTTATGACGGTAGTGGGCCTTTAAGCTGCCTATTTCATGGCAGTCATTGCCTGCTAACGTTCGCAAATACAATGGGTTCTCAATATTTCCTTGACTTCTATTGTTTTAACCAAGACTTTCCTAGTGATTCCTACCATTCTTTTCACAATCCAGAGATGGTACACTAACAGAGGATACATTTTTTGTACCACCCCTTGTGTGCAATGAGGAAGGGGGGTGGGGGGGTTGGGGGTGGGGAGCGGGGAGGCAGAGAGGAGAGACTGTTAACCCTTTGCGTGTTGGTTATGGTTTTTGTCATGCTGGTTTACATGAATCATTGCGACGAAAACCACTAACATACACACTAAGGGTAAAGAGAAGAGGAGCAAGAAAAGAAAGACTTTTCATGATCTTCAAACATTGTAATGTGAAATTAAACAAAACTTTAAATTATTTTTTTGTGCAGTATAACTGCGTGTAAGAATAGAGAGGTTGTGAGCTATTAACCATTCCTTGCCTGGAGAAGATTACTAATACTAATACCAATAGCCCATCACAACACACGAATCACGCTACTGGGTTTTCTTGCACACAAAAATTCTGGTTAAAAAAAATGTGGTACCACAGCAGCCACAAAGACTTCTCATACCCACCCCTTTCAAACTTAGCACTACAGAAATACAGACTTTCCAATTCCAGATTCATGATAAAAATAGCATTCTGACTCACTGGAACAGTGGTATATCTGGCTGTACCCCAAAATACAGTGTATTACTGTGAGTAAATTTTGAGCTTTATAAAAAATACTGAGAGGTAAAAAATGTATAAGCTTTAATCAGTGATCTGCTGCATAGGTATGTTAGAAAAATACATTTCCAGTTGCATCAAATCAATGACAACTAAGACATGGTCCCCCCCCCCCCCCACCCCCCACCACCACCAAAAAATTATGCTACTACCAGGCAGACTCATCAATACTGATGTATCTGCTTGCAAGCTTAGTGGTTGCATTCTGCACAAAATGGCAGCATCATAACCTTGCCAAATTAAATTTGTCTGATGTCACTGTCATTTCACTTTAAAGAAGTGATCACAAACAAAATATACTGTAGCTTCTTTTTAATCTTGAGGAGACTTTAGATTTAGACACAGAATCTAGACGTAGACAACCAAGAGTGACTGCCAAGTGTGGAAAATTCACTAAAAGTAAAATAACAACAAAAAGAGAAAATAAACACGTTTTTGGAATGACACCGACACAGACTTAAGTCTATTTTACTTCAAACCATGTTTCTTTCTCTCTGCCAGTAAATGCCAGTACTGGTAACAGTACCACTGGTTGCATATATATCAGAGAGCTGCAGCTGTCATTAGTGCTTCCTGTCGCAACAATTACTAAAGGAATCGTCATGACAAGAAGCGTTACCGACAGCCTAAGGGTTAGAGTTTTCTTCACTTGTTTGTGATTTCACAGGCATAAAATTAAAATCCTCTATTAAGAAAGAAACATCATTTGGAATGCCCATGTCATTCCAAAGAGTATTTCTTTCCTTGGTTATTCCAAAGGCACAAACCTCTGTCAGGACACCACTGATTGGAGCTAACCGAGGTGGAAGGTTCTCAGACGCCCCCTCACTGCTCGGGTAACCCTTTGAGTGTGTGTATGGCACATCCACATTTGATGTCTCTTGATAGTGAGCATTCCAGTCCACCATGTCATTGCTGCGACAACTACGCACATTATAATATCCTGCGTGATCACTGTTCTGTCTTAAGGCAGGAGGAGACCACGACTTTCGACGCAAAGGGTCAGAGGCAATGTCCACATTGGAGCCCCCATGGTATGAACGTGGATGGAGGGGCTCACTGATGACTGAAGAGGGAGGGAGGTGTGGATGAGAAGTTACAGGTGCATAGTTCTCTTTGTACATGTGATCTGATGTCACGCTTGCAGTATGAGACGCTGCCGACTCACGCCCATTCCGAACTGGCTTGGCCCGAATGGAGATGTGAGAATAGTCCGAGTATGCAGCCCTGTCCGAACTCTCCTCTTCATAACCACCTGTATGCAGGAACTGTTTAACTTCATGAGAGTGTGTGGAGAAGGAGGACATGGGACTATGCACGTCGTCACGTCCCACGGAATATCTCTGCGTGAAGGCCTTTGGACCTGCACCTTGAATGAAATTTTGCTGGGTGTAATTTCGCTGAGAATAATCATGGTCAGATTCCTGAGCGTAGTCTCTCTCTGAGCTGTGTGAAGCATCATGACCCATCTGTGATGTGCCATAATACTCCTCATCCTGCGAACCCCGGAGGCTATTTTGACCGGAGCCCCGGAAGCCACCCCTCTGGAAGGCATGTCCCGCATCTCCACTGCTGCCATGTTTTCTTGCTGCGGCCAGATCATCTGTGTCATCATCCCCCTGTGAAAAGTTGTGGCGGCTCATGGTAAATGCCTCTCACATGTCTGCAAAACAAAATCAAACTAATCTTAAATTTGGCACAACTCTGCGTGTATTTCAATAATTGTTTTGACTAAAAATGCATGCACTCTGATCTCAAATTTCTGAATATAATGCATCATCTGCCCATTTAAAAAACTGCTTGACAGAAAATGTACAAATATGAAAAATGTGTCTTTTGCTTGCCGCAGTCTCTATATTGAGACACAATCTGATTGATAATACTGCTTTGCACATACTCATAGTGAAACAAGAATAAAGTGCACGTGATGAAACTCTATGCTCACGCATAGGGTTCACACAGTGGGTTTAGTACGGTACAGTTTTGTTAGCAATTTGTTTTGTGACGATATTCCGTGAGGCACGTGGAATCTTTAAGAAACGGTTAGCACGGGGAGTTTTAGTGAGCTCAGGCGAACAGAGCTGTAGAAACGTTAGTACGGGCCTATACTGTCAGTGAGGACAGACGTGTGTGAGATACCTTAGCCCGTATTGCAAGACTCTGAAACCTAGAATTCAGGTATATTTCTAATACATGTATTATTGATGGTTACTGCGTTACAGATAGTATGCATTAGTAGGAGTTAATTCGGTTGTGTAGTGTTGACTGCTTTGATTCAGTTATGTTGGGTTGGAATTCATTGAAGTAACCGGTGTTTTCGCATATAGTTATTTACCGAGATGGATAACTAAGGAATGTGAGGTGTGTATGCCTAAGTCGTGACAGTTTTAGGGTGTTACGAAAGTAGTCGGGTTATGAAGCACGTGTGTATGAATGAACGTGTGAATTATTTGTATCAGCCAGGTTATGTAATGTATCTCATATTATCCAATATGTGTGTGTGTGTGTGTGTAGCAAGTGTTACGATTTAGTACTTTATTATTGTTCAGAGTGCTTGTCGGAGTTGGAGCGACGGACGCCGAGACGTCAGTCACCAGGGACCTAATGCGAGGTCATCTCTCCATCTCTTCACTCAGGGAATGAGCGACCGGTGCCGAGACACCCGGGTCACAGTGAGGACTGCGCTATATGGTACGAGCTACGAGGACGTCCATGGTACGAGAGACGGGATGACTCGGGAGTGCACGAGAAAGGACTTGCACGCCTAGACGTGAAAGGACTGAACGTAACCGGGTGAGAACACCAAACAGGTTGGAGTGTGAGAGACTACTACCTAGCCTGGCTGTGATATTGCGTGTATGCAAGTGGTGTTGAGATGCTGGTAGTGGGGAAGGTTTGGTGTATATAGTTTGATAGTTTTTGAGCGTTCTTTTATTTATTTATTTTGTTATAAATGCCTTCGTTAGACAGAAAGCCCGTGTTGAGTTTTACCGCGTGAATGAGCCCGTCCGAGTCAGTGGCTGTGTGTGCGTCTGTTGTGCGAGAGTCTGTATGTGCGACTGGGGGAAAGTCTGCGTGCGTTACAGTGCAAAAACACTCATGTTCATTTGTGGGACTTCCCCGAGTCATGAAAATGTCCAAAACTGCATGACATTTGGACATTGTCATGTGTTTAGTTTTTTTTACTTTTAGACCAGTTTTAATGATTTCTTTCTGTTTGTGCAGCCGTTACATTGTCATGTGTAAACTGAACCCTAGAAGTTTCTTCTCTTTTTTTGCAGTTCTGTATTAATTTCACTTTCAGGATGAAGACCACGTAACCCCTATGCTGAAAGACCTTCACTGGCTTCCAATCCAATCCCGCATACAGTTTAAGATTGCGACCCTTGCATACCGCCACTTTGATGGCAGTCTTCCGTACCGTCATACCTTTCCTCCAGTCTGATCACTTACCAGCCCTCTCGCTCACTGCGTTCATCGGGAGTGAAACTTCTCAAAGTTCCAAAGTACCATCTCAAATCTGCCGGTGAACGTTCTTTCAGATACACTGCTCCTTTAATTTGGAATTCCTTACCGACTGAGCTGAGAGAAATGCCTCCCCCCTTACGCAGTTCAAAGCAAAGTTAAAAACTCACCTTTCCTCGCAGACTTTCGTGTGATCTCTACGGTTTTCTGTACACCCCCCCCCCCCCCCCCCCCCCCCCTTGCAGACTCCGTGTGTGTGTGTATGGGTGTGTGTGTGTGCGTCGTTTTCGCCTGCGCATTGAGTTATATTATAAATATGAGAAATGCGCCATATAAATACCATGTATTATTATTATTATTTTAAGATGTGCATGGTATTATTTCCTACACAAAAGTTGGGGAAGACTTATCTACCATGATCCAAAGAAAGTGCCTGGTTCACGGATGGCACTTAAAATATTAGCTAACCTGAGCGAAACCAGTCAGCTGTTAACCAGTTAAAACACCATGGCTGCATTTTCCAAATTACATACATGCCTAACGATTATACATACATGTACCAGTTGCAGAAGATGGATTGACCATGATAATTCAGGGCAGTTCCAGATTAGCTTGGCACCTGAAGGCTAATTCGACACTACTCTTCAATTGTCATGGTCAATCCACCCATCTCCTGCTGAAGGGCGTCCGGGCTAAACTGCTGACAAAAGCAACAAGAAAATAGTACATGATAGATTGATACTACTAATACTAACAATGAACTAGTCAGAAGTGAGCCTATTTGAGATTTCCCATTCCAAAATGATCTGAATATAGTCCTACCCAGAGCACAGCACACTACTTCTAAACGTGCCTCGACTGCTGACTCACTGCACATTCTCCACATGATTTTCAACTCCAGGCTCCCGACCCTCAACCTTTCGGTTTTACATAATTATCGTCTGATCTCTGTCTGTGAACTGAAGCAAAATACGTTTGGAAAAGCGGACTGACATTATGACGTTCGTGCGAATTTGTCTGCAGACAACAAAAGGGTCGACATCTACTGCCTTTTACATGGTACAGCCTTTACAACCGCACACAGACTAAGTAAAAGTGTATGTTTTGTGTGTTTGTGTGTGTGTGTGTGTGAGAGAGAGAGAGAGAGAGAGAGAGAGAGCAGTCACACTCAACCGCATTTATAAACGTGACACTTAGATGCAGGAACAGCTTGAGCCCATCTTGCCCATCAAGAGGCATAGAGTTTCATGAGCCCTTGCAATTACAGGGTTTATGTGAATCTGTGTCCCTAGCAGATAGGCACAGCTAGTTGGGGGGCTGAGACAGAAAGAGACCGGGGCATACATAGGAAAGCGTTTCTGTCTTGGCTTCGGGCCATTGATGCGATGTGATCCCGCCAAGTCAACCCGACATAAGATAGGTGTACATTTGTACAGTTTGCAGAACTAGTCAGTTGTAGTACTTGTACACTTAACTCATTTCACCGTGACACACCATAGCTGGATATGGACCGACCATGATAGTTCAAGGGCAATGCCAGAATAGCTTGTCGCCTATGGGTGCCACGCTATTCTGGCACCACCCTTGAACTATCATGGTCGATCTGTCTCGTGGATTGTAATGCAGTGTTCTGAGGACACCTCCAAAATGTGGGGAAGTCAGCCTTAGGGTACAACGGGTTAACCCTCAATTTGAGGAAAAAAGGAGCCGATCTCCGCTACTGCCAGCATGAGTCAATGATTCTCAGCAATGATGTTGAGTTGGAAGTTTTTTTTTTAAGTTTTTGTTCACTTTGTACCAACATTCATAACTAGACAGACGGTTGAACAAAAGAGCATGTTTGCAGCAAGCACCTTCATTGAAAGAAAAAAAAGTGTCCTCTGTTTCCCCCTCACGAGAAAAGTCTTGAATTGCAAACTGACCAATTTTAGCCAAAACGCACTAAAGCAGATGTATCTACCATGATAATGCAAGGGTAGTGCCGGATTAGTGTGGCACTTGGTGGCGTCAAGTCAATCTGGCACTACCCTTGAAATATTATGGCTGATACATCTCCTTCAACTGGTACATCATAGTCGTTAAGTGACATCTCCAAAATTTGGGAAAAGCGGTCAAGAGGTTAAAATGGGTTAACATCACCTGTCTTAAAGACCATCATTTGATATAGGTGACTACAGCCACCTAAATGATGTCGGGTGATCTTGCCCCTATGACCCACTGGAAATCTTAAACATCTGCAGTATAATACAATGTATCTTGAGCACACATGTTTTTATTCAAATTTGAGCATAATAAGTTAATAAGTAAGTGAAGCAAAATTAATTCCAGCTCTCTGAGATGAGAAAGTATCTGAAGGATAATCTTAAATTTAAAAAAGTCCTTTCCAAATTGTAAAATTATCAGCCACCCTTTTCATGAATTACTGAAATTTGTGAAAAAGGGAGACTAATAATTTGTTTTCCTGCAGCCAACTTTCTCACATGTAGAAAGATAGTTGCTCAAAACAGGTTCTGCTGTGCTTACTTGCAAAACTAAACAATTATTAGACTTAACCAGGCCGATTCCCTTAAGATGCGAATGTGCTCTCTGCCACCAAATATTCCGAGTTCCTGCAGCTGCAGAATCTATGCTTCCTTAAGTTTTTGCACATCTGGTTTTATGAGCAGTTAGCGGAACCAGAACAGTAGGAGAACTGCAGTAGACCCAAAGCAATAAATCTGCAACATTCACCATCTGTTCTGTCTCTTCTATGTCGTTTTCCTGTTATAAACGTTTTGCTTAAAACTTGTTAAG
The DNA here is from genome assembly GCA_036245525.1 of Semisulcospira habei. NCBI lineage: Eukaryota > Metazoa > Mollusca > Gastropoda > Semisulcospiridae > Semisulcospira > Semisulcospira habei. The sequence continues at coordinate 238,100,832 of BTPG01000002.1, forward strand.
GATACATACGTGTACACTACGTGTACAGTAGTAGTACATAAAAATGTATTTCATGTTTTATTTCATGATTCAGTCACCGGAACATACCATATACTGTAAGTAACTTCAATGTACTTCAGCAAAAAATACATGCTCTAGATGATTTGCTACACCTAATTTTATGATCATGCAATAGATCAACTGACCACGCTCAATCATCAATGCCACCAATTTTGTAAACTTCAAATCTGACGATTAAGAAAAAAATCATACAGCTGAGAGTGTGATTCAATACAAACATTCAGCAAGGAATTCAGCTGACAATTATGTAAGCAGATATATCAGTGGTGCAGAAAGATATTTTATTTGGGGTGGGGGAGGGGGCAAACATGCATGACAGATTACTCTTCAGCTTCCAAAATATTAACCCTCTTCATCCGGATCACAACAGCTTGAAATTAGGGGAGGGGAAGGGGGCCCACAGGCGAAAACTACAACTAGTATAACTTGCTATAAGTACAAGTGGTGAGTGTGGGGACTGGGGAGGAGATAGTCTTCCAGCATGGATAAATCAAACTTATGAATTTGTTCTTCACAATCATTTTCAAAAAATTTGAGATCTTCAAAATTATTGGGGGTTGGGTACTCTTTCATAAATTTATGACACATTAATACTTCATAATTTTATGTTCGCCCCTTTGCCCAGCATTATTTTATTTTATTAAAGTAAGACATGTATACTAAAAACATTTATGCAGAAGATACTGCAAACTATTAACCCTTTACTTCTTGGTGTAAGCTGATTTAGTTTAACCTACAAGAACTGTTGTGATTGCAATAAATATAGTGGGTGTCCATGATTCATTGACTGGGACAGAACAGAACTGACAATAATAACGTGTGACATTCCATTCCAATTACTGAAGCGTGGTACATTCTGTGTGCTCAGTCAGGCAAATCAGCGACACCCGCCTATCACCGCACTACAATGAGACCGGCAGATAACACAGGCTGACGCGAACAGCAGGTGGGCAACATAATCGTAACACGCAAACTACAGGGCAACCCCAACACAATGAAATAAATCGTTCAACTATGTTACTGTCTCAATTAAGTCAATACACATTGTACAATACTCTCCATGATGCACACAATTAATAATAAATTTTATTAATAAAAATGTATTCTAACACTTCTGACGTGACCTTTCAAAATTTTGGAATATGTTACAAAGTTAACAGCCACTTCATTTGCAGATGTAAAATCTCATTTGAGTCATTCTCCAGTACTCGTAACACTGAGGAGTCACAGCATTCAAAACCCAAAATATTAATACATACTATTTGTTTTGGAAAAATCTAACCAGTCTTGTGATTTACTAATGTTATTGTATCTGGAAAATCAGTAGCTTAACAAAAATTCAATTATTAGTAAATATTAGTATTTTTAATTTTATTTAAATTACGATTATTATGCTCAAAATGGCGCCGACGAATTGGAAAACCTTGCCCCTGCTATATTATCGATCCATATTTCAACACCAACACTATCAACCCTCATTTATTTGATTGTATGTGATTATCGATAGTTTAGTAAAGCAGCAGAATGTTGAAAAACATCAATTTCATTTGTTTCTGCTGTGAAATTTGGGTTTGAAATTAGGGGTAATTTGCGCACCAGAGACGTCACGTTATTGAAATACACATATATGTTTATGATTTATAAGAATACAGATACTGTGGAAGGTTTTGGATGGCTTGTTTTGATTATGACATCACAGACATCATGCATATGACCAGCATTTGTTTTTTATTCATATTTTAAGAACGCGATAAAATTGTGAGGTCCGAAAGGTACTGGAAGGTTTATTTTCAAACACTGCACAAACCCTAATGACGTTTTGCGGGAAATAGTCATGTGACTTGGTTTTGTAGACCAAAATCAATGACGTGTCACACACACAGTATCCCATGTGCGCAAATTACCGCGAAAAATGTTCAGTGCGGTTCTGCCCGACTTGAAAGATCGACGCTGGTTTGCCTTTAATTTTGTGTCATCTTGTGCTATAGGTGAGTTCACAAGTGTTTCTAATGCTGTATTGAATTGAATTAAAGGTCTTGTTTTAAAACCGCATGCATATTTTGAGCTTTTGGGTGAATAAGACTAGAGCATTCGCGTTGTGTTTACGTTTTTTACTCAGTGTCATATGTCATGCAGGTAGTTCGGAAACAAAGCTATCAGCGTCATGTTTGTAGCCTATGTGTTATTTAAAAAGAAAAACCAACACAGATTGTTTGTGTGTGTGTTTGCTTGACACTTTTATTTCATCTCACCTACTATTGTATTTTTCTTTTTTTGCTTTGCCCTCATTTTTGGTAATTTTCATGCACTGGTGACATGCATCATGCACTGATGCAGGGGTTACCATTTTCAGGTTATTGTTTAAATTTCATCACAAAATAAAATTAATTTTATTCTATTGTTGTTATTTCATTTGTCTTCGTGTAAAAAACATGTTACTAGTGTCTTTTACTGATTTTAAGAAAAATCAATTTTACAGTAAAACAAATTAAAGGAGTGGTAACCTGCGCATAGCGTCACACAATTTCTTGCCTCAGATCTATTTTGAGTCTCGCAAATTCCCTCTTAAAATTATTCATATGGGTAGTAATAAGAGTTATTTAATTATGGTATTAGTTGTTTTGCAACAAAAGTTATTTCAACTGGTCATTATAATGGTTTTGTGTCATGACGTCATTGCAGGTTACCAGCATGGGGGTCCCCTATTGGGAATGAAGTTTGTGTCCAAAGTGTCAATGTTGCTGATTTATCTTTTTCATATTCAGATAGGTATTGCAGTTACCTTTAAAATGGAACTAGTCTTAGGTTTTTATGAATAATTTAAAAAAATTGGTCTGTTTCCACTTTTTTCTTACGAGTACTGGAGAAACACTCATTTGTTGATTTAGCAGTTATTGTTAAAGCGATCTGCTCCATGGCAGGCTTTGATTGCTATAAACTCTGTTGATATGATGGGTCAACAATGTTGTCTCAACAGAGACTCTACCACCCTTCTTTTCACAATCCATGTGAATAGGACACATAAACAGTTACAGGTTTTCCGCCGATTCTGAGCATAATGGATGGACCTTTCCTGTGTACAAAGATGAACACCGAGCAGAAGTCTTTCATTTTTATGACATTCAAACTTTGTAGTTTAACTTTGCCCTTTTGTCCAGTATTATTGTGGGACACATTAAGAACAGTTATAGAGGAGGTATTACTGTTTAGTTTAGGTCACTTCAAGTTGTTATCATTTACAAAAGAACAACCAAATATAATATTGACACTGTATTTATTTATACAATGTGATTGATTGATTGTACATTGCTTAACGTCCCGACAGCAACAAGGCTTTCTCAGGACGTGCCTGCACTGCTTGTGAAAAAAAAAAAATAAACAGAACATTGAATGTATGTCGCCAGCCGGTCAAATACATTAAATAATCCTAACACATGGGGCCTAAATAAAGCTAAGACCATTTAGCAACACACATCCAATATCAAGAGCTACAGGCAGTGCAGACAGTAGGGAGAGTGTGTCTGGAGTATTCAAGGAAGGGGTTTCACCTGTAATTGGGGGGCAAGTTGTCTCTCCAAGGTTACAGGGTAGTCCACCAGTATAGGTCCCCACTTTGACACTCAACTCTCACTTGTGGCTCAACATAGCTACATCATGCGCAGCGACCACACCAGGGGCAACAGATTCGAATGGCTGGCTAAACCAAGTGAGGGGAATTGGGGGGGGGGGGGGGGGGGGGGGGGTCTCAAACCCTTGGTGAGGCAGGATTTGCTCTTCCTAGCATGCAAAGTCTGTCATCGGCCAAATGGGCGGAGGAACTCTCTTCAGACAGCACTGCTCACCCTAGTAAGGGAGGGAACTAGAAAAGGTGTTCCAAACATTGCCTGCCCTACACCAAACCAATCAGCTTACTGCGGCTGGTGGTTTAACCCTTTTATGTGGTTGAAATGAAAAACAAACTTATCCTCGGTACATAGAACGTACGAACCGTGTTGGTCAGAGATCAGACGCAGAGACCGTACAGAAGAACAGCCCTCATAGCCAGGGAGCTGGTGATTTATATACAAGAACGACATTGCGGCTATTAGTGAAAACAGATTTGCTGACGAAGGATCGATCTGTGAACCTGAGAGTGGGTACACCTTTTTCTGGAAGGGCAAAGCTGAGAACGAGGACAGAATACAAAGAGTTGGATTCGCCATTCACACCAAGCTCCTCCGACAGCTGCCTTCTCTTCCACCGGCATCAGCGAACGAGTGATGAAGCTCCGTTTCCCCATCTCCCACACCCGACATGTCACTATCATCAGTGCCTATGCTCCAACACTCACCAGCTCCGATGACGACAAGGAGGCGTTCTATGAGAGCCTCGACTCCCTCCTGAAGTCCACTCCTGCAAGTGACAAACTCATCGTACTTGGTGACTTCAATGCTCGAGTTGGGCGTGAATGTGACTGCTGGGAAGGAGTGATGGGCCTACATGGGCTGGGCAAGATGAACAGCAACGGCCTGCTGCTGCTGACATTGTGCGCTCAGAATGGACTCGCCATCACCAACACCCCCTTCAGGCTGGCTAGTAAGTACAAGACAACATGGATGCATCCCAGGTTCAAGCAGTGGCATCTCATAGACTATGTCATTGTCCGCCAGCGGGATATTCACGAGGTCAGAATCACCAGAGCCATGAGAGGAGCCGAGTGCTGGACCGACCATCGACTGGTGAGGTCTGTCCTCAACCTGCACATTGCACCAGCACACAGAAAGAGGCCAAAGCTCACCCAATCTTCATTCAACCTGGCCAAGTTGAAGCGCCCGGACGTCAAGGAAAACTTCCAGTCCCAACTTCATGACCTGCTAACCAGTAACTGCCTATGGACCATTCATTGACTGGCAATCCAACTCAAATGTGGAACCAGTTCAAGGGATGGGGACGGAGTCTGCCAAAGACATGCCTGGACACAAGCAGAGGGTACACAAGGATTGGTTCAATGAGAACAATGAAGAGATCAACAAGCTACTGGAGCATAAGCGCAGTGCCTTCATCGAGTGGCAGAATGACAACAACTCCATGTCCAAGAAAGATCACTTCAAACACCTCCAGAGGAAAGCCCGGAGAGAGCTCCGCAACATGCAGGACACATGTGGGACAGCAGGGCAAAAGAACTTCAACACTTTGCTGAATCCAACAACTCCAAGGAGTTTTTCAGGACTATGAAAGCTGTCTACGGCCCTGCCAGGCCCAGCACAACCCCTTTCTTTTCTTCTGATGGCTTCACCTTGCTGAAGGACAAAGGCAGCATCACTAAGCGCTGGAGAGAACACTTCTCAAATCTGCTAAACCTTCCTTCCACTGTTGACCCCGCGGCCCTGGACATGATTCCTCAGAAATAATTTCCCCCTGGACAATTTTTTTTTTGCGGGTCGCAGGTCAATTTCGCGGAAATGACATTTGGTTTTTCGTGGAAATCCGCAAAACCGTGGGTAATTGGGAGCCCTGCATCAGGAAAGCCTGCACGCTCTTTGAACACAATCGGCATGAAAAGATCACAAGTGCCAGAGCTCGCAGAAAGACAGCGTTGACTCTCCCCACAGCTACGTTCCTGTGCCCCCATTGCCCTCGCAGGTGTGGCTCCGGGACTGGCTTGGCCAGCCACACCCGCACTCACAAATAGAAGTCATGCACAATGACAACATCATCGGCTTTCGATGCTCTACCCCATTATTTATTATTTAAATGCACATGCTGAAAATAGTGGTAGACTAATCTGCACTGTATCAGTTGAGCTATTGTGACATCCACCAAAGGCAATTAACCAATAAAGATGACATTGACAATTGTGAAAAAAATGTTTTGCCTGTATGTGTATCTGAGCGGGCATGTCCACCAGTGAAAACGTTTATAACAAATCGATCAGGGATGAATTGTTGAGGTGAAAAAGAAAGGTACACTTTGTGCGAATGGGGGGATTCAATGCAAACCCACAACTTCATTGATCCCTTTGTTCTCTCAAGCTGAAAGGCTTTAGATCTATATCTGCCTGGTGGTGGTGGGGGGTAAGCAGATTACGTTAGGGTTGACCTGCATTTGTGACTTCCTGTAGACTAAGAGGTGTCAGTCGGGGCCCACAGCTGTATTTTATCTTCTTCCGCAATGGAAATCTGCATTGCTGTTGCGTTTGCCACCCTCTCAAATACAGAAGTGCAGTTTTTCGTTTCCGTAGTAACTGTTTATCATTCTTCTGTTTTTTAAACTCGTCTGCGGCCTGTGGAGGTAAACTTCTCGCTCCATAACCCAGCCGCCCACCCCTCACTCTTTCAAACACACACACACACCGATTCTTCTGCCGCTGAACTGTCTGGAGGAAATTCGATTGCTGAGGAAACCTTCGAGGAGGTCGCAACTCGACGTAAACACTGGACACCCAACTTGAGCTGCGGATCGACGGACGTTTCTCAAGCTGAGAAGGCAAAATGCACTCAAACTGGGACCTTGTTGTTAGTTGCACGAGTGAGCTTAAATCCTGCTAAAGCCACTAAGCAGGATCTCCGCTGCGGATCACCTTGCTTAGTGGTTTGCACAAAATTTAGACCATTCGCGCAACGGAGGCCTTGTGTAAAGGGCGGAGACAATATTTCCTAAACCCTTTGTAAACGGTGACCCCAGCTCCCAAAGCAAACACTGAAACAACTAACCTTCAACGAAAACCGCTCACAATGGCTCGCCTCCGACCCGTGGTGGTGTTGAGAGAGGCAGCATCGTTTCTGACTTGCTTCGACTGACTTCGTGCATCCAGCATGGCGATCTTCTATCAACTACAGTCGTCAAAGAAAAACAACACAACGCATCACATTTTCACGTTGTGTACACCATATCTGCAAACGATATCGTAGCCTAAATCCCATGATACAGTTCTGAACCCTCTGATCTAGCCGGGGGTCCAAAATGCAGCAAAAATTACGTTTGGTTGCTCGCTTGGCAGTGCCCGCTTCTGCTCGCATGACCCACATACAATCCTGCGGTCCCCGCGGGCAGCTCTTCACTGAACCAATCAATCCTTCACACAGATATAAGCAGGCTGTCCCACTTTCAGTAATAGGGGTGTCAAGCCAAGCGCGGGAGGATCGATGAGCAATGGAAAAGGCCAGTGATGTGAACCAGACACACCAGCAAAATGAATGCACGGTGGCTCATAGGATTTAGGATAACCCATTGGCATACATGATACAATTTGAAGCCGCTGGGGTCAAATAATGAAAATGATGAAAAATAGTTGGTCCAGGCAAAAAGGCTGCCGGGATTGTTCTATAAATTGTCCGTTGAAAAGGCCTTGCTTCCCCCCCCCCCCCCGGCTCCCGGCCCCAAGAAAAAGGAATGAGGGGACAGAATCCGGAGTGCAGAATCAGTATTTTGGGAGAAGAAAAAAAAAACTTATTACTGGACAAAAAAAAAAAGTACTGATGGAGAAAACAAACTGATTTTCGAATCGCCGGTTTGTGCTTGCCGGATTCAGTGCAGGAATCAGTGACAGTCACTGGTCACGCCATTCGCCGCTCACGCTCCGGCCGGGCCGCCGTTAGGCTATGCGGCCTTAGTCAGTCGTAGCTCGGCCGCGTTAAACCCAAAGTAACTAACTAACTAACCCTCCCCGGCCGGCCTTCGCGGCCGGGTTGCAGTTTGACTCGTGTTTCAGAGGTCGCTCAGTCTGAAGTATCAAGTTCATGTAGGCTGAGACAGGACCTCCCCCCCCCCCCCCACCCGGCAACGCCCTCCTCCCCCGACCCCTCTCCTCAAAGCGACTGCGGACTTGCCTGAAAAGTGACTGAGTCTGGAAGCTTACTGAATTCAGTAAGAAAAACAACTTTCTTCTTCTTTTTCTTCATCGGCGGCGGCTCCGCCATGATATAGTCAGTCTGTGGCCGGGTGAGTGAGTTCCGGCATCCGCGCACACGGCGGCTCTAGTAACCAGACCACTGAGATTATGCCGTTCCTCACTGGTAGTGAAATCAGTTAATCATAGTTACCCTTTGGGGCATGCCATGCGAGCCAGCGACTCCCGCTACGCCGGCAAAGGGTTACTGAACCCGGCGCCACCGCGGCCACTCAGTCAGTCAGTGTGGTCCGGCCCTGGCCCGGTACGAAATCCCCACATTTTGGAGTTGTCCTCTATGAGGGCTGCATTACAATTTAGGAGACAGATCGACCATGATAGTTCAAGGGTGGTGCCAGAATAGGCCGCCTGTAGGCGCCAAGCCGGCTATTCTGGCATCAGTGCAGTCACCCCGCCTTGAAGTATCACTTCAGAGTGGCGGCGACACACGTCACAGTTCACCGCTGAGTTTCCCCATCCCCGCCCTCGCACCGCTTCCTCTCAGTACCGGTCGTTTACAGAGTGTGACACCCTCTCCCACCCCCTGCCCTCTCCACCACCACTGTGACCCTGTTACGTGGTAGTCGTAGTCGTAGTATGACTATACAATCACACCTGACGCAAGCACGTAGGGCGGTTGTAAAGAAACTTCACTCAGCTGCAACTCGGCGTCACACGTGGCCACAACGGCTTGATGTTGTAGACCACACTGGAGTAACAGTTCCAACAATATTTTATTCTCACGATGCAATCTCAGCACAATCATGAATGCATCCACAAATGCATCTACAGCTTGGTACACTGTCTCCCTACAATGCATCCACAGAGATTTTGATGTCGTTTTCCATACAATGCACCAATACCGATACACTGTTTCCCCTACAATGCATCAACACGTCAGCCTACACTGCGTCTATCATACAATGTACACACATATTTCTTAACAGCGTCGTTTATACTATTACAGATTTCCAGAACAATCCAGCAAATTCACACAAGCAACCAATCAGAAAAGCGGAAAACGTAACCATAACCCATTAATATTCATGATAAAGAACACCCTCTAGATCTGCCTACAACTTTCTACAAACTTCTAGGCGCATACCATAAATGATACAAAATGTTGCCAACAACTTTGGCGTCATATTTGAGGTCGCGCCCTTTCAAAAACATTCTAAACGAGGTCGGACTACAGCAACAATGTAACGAAAAGACGCGTCACTATGACTTTAGCTACACAACAGTGGAAGTCGATCGCAGTTCTCCAAGCAAAAAAACAAACAAACAAAAAAACAAACAAAAATGAATCCTACTAAAAAGGTACATAATTTTTATCCCAAAAAACCTCAGCTGAATATCGGATTTTTTCCTATTGATCAACACACACATGCTCTCAAAAGAATAACACAACCACAAACGCAACTTCCGACACTGAACCCCAATATCCTCTTCCCCCACCCGGCGGCCCACCCGCACCTCCTTTCACAGCGTTGGCCCACACTGATTTGACTGAGACGGACGACATAATTTTGCCTGAGTCAGTAAAGTTACCGATTGGCTATTATTGGCCCAGTGCTTCTCTAATCAGTTTCCGTCTTCAGGTCGCCGGTCAAGTTGTAAAGAAGTTCCGACTGCTTTACTAGTACAGAAACGCCGTGCAGTGTTCCCGCCGCCACATAGTCACGTTCTGATTGTAAACGGTTTACTGACACTCATACATCAGTTAGTCATCTGTCACCAGATCACATCACAATCCGGTAACCAATTAAGTTCAAATCAGTTCTCAGCTTGCAGTTGCCGTACGGCCGGCACCACTGACGGAAATGATGTAGACGCTATCGCCGGATCAGTCGCGGGTTTTGTTTCTTTGATAACTGACGTCGTTTGATTCTATGCGCGGCATTCATTGAATTAAGTGTACAACTGATAAGTGATACCGACAACCGTGACCACTGAGAGGGTCACAATTTCAGTTTACACGGCTGAATCGGCGTAGGCAGATCACAGCTAATTAATATACTTAGAGACAATAAAAACGAGAAATATGTTGGTAAGTGTCGGCAAGCGAATATTCATCATAATAATAAAAGAATACAATTACATGGTATTTATATGGCGCATTTCTCATATTTATAATATAAATCAATGCGCAGGCGAAAACCACAAATGCACACACACACACACGCGCGCGCGCGCGCGCACACACACACACACTGACACACACACTCACACACACACCACACACAAACAGAGAGAGAGAGAGAGAGAGAGAGAGAGAGAGAGAGAGAGAGAGAGAGAGAGAGAGAGAGAGAGTTTGCAGGGGGTATGTCAGTACAGAAATACCGTAGAGATTACACGAAAGTCTGCGAGAAAAAGTAAGTTTTTCACTTTGCTTTGAACTGCGTAAGGGTGGATGCATTTCTCAGCTCAATCGCGGTAAGGCCGAACTGATTCCAAATTAAAGTAGCAGTACATCTGAAAGAGCGTTCACCGGCAGATTTAAGATGGAACTTCACTTGAGAACTGAACTGAAGTTTCTCAGTCTCCCGATGAGCGGCGCAGTGCCGGAGCGAGAGGGCTGGTAAGTAATTCATTAGACTGACTCAAAGGACTCAAGCAAGGTATGACGAAAGACAGCGGCCATTAAAGTGGCGGTATGCAAGGGTCGCTATCTTAAACTTTATGCGGGATTGGATTGGAAGCCAGTCAAGGTCTTTCAGTACAAGGGTTACGTGGTCTCGTTTTCGCCTGCGCTTCACAAGCCTTGCGGCATTATTTTGAGTTGAACTCGCTGAAGGCGGTTAATCTGCTTATATGGACGACTAAAAAAAGCAGAGAATCGCAGTAGTCAAGACGGCTCGTGACTAAAGCATTCCGGCACTGCAACTTTGCAGTGGCAGATTCAGAAAGACTGTGCCGGACAGAGGCGATGCGTCTCAGAGAGTATGAAGTACCACGACAGATTTCACCGACGTGATCCTGCATACTCAAAGTCTTATCGAGCTCAGTTGACACCAAGATATTTGACCGAAGACTGAAATTGAATATCACTGAGTGGCGGCCCGCATCTGCGGTGCGTGAAGACTCAGTGTGAATTTGTCACATTTGAAGCCGGGATGCTGACTCTGTTTTTTTCTAGGTTTAACATAAGTTTGTTACTGTCCATACAACGGCAAAACAAGAAAATTGTCTTGTTGTTTACTTGATTTGTTGAGCCTACTATCTGATCTACCTGCACACAAATTTTGAAATTGTTATCGCCCCTGGTTGCCTTGGAAGACATCATTTTGCGTGTGGTGAAATTGAGCAAACTGGACACACTGTGACAAGCACTTTTCCTGTGAAATGTGTCAACACACATGTTTTGTCGACTGCCTCGAAACAAATTCGAATCATAAAATTCACTAGAGGCACATAACATCACATCTTAATAAATCATATTTTCTGCAATATGAATTACTTTTAAGCCATTTTTTATGCTCCAGTGGTTGACAAAAAAATGTGGAACACAACCATATCCATTTGATCAAGTAAATATGGCCGCTATCATAAAAACAAACAACTGGGGTGTGTGTGTGATGGTGTGTGTGTGTGTGTTGTGTGTGTGTGTGTGTGTGTGTGTGTGTGTGTGTGTGTGTGTGTGTGTGTGTGTGTGTGACGTTGATTTTGTAGGTACTTACTTACTTACGCCTGTCACCCCTCCCCGGGTATAGGCCGTCGACGAGAGACCTCCAGCGACTCCTGTCCTGTGCTTCTCCTTCGATTTTTACTCCAGGTGGTTCCCAGTCTCTTGATGTCTGCTTGGAGGTCTCGACGCCAGGTGTTTCTCGGCCTGCCTCTTTTCCTCTTTCCCTGGGGGTTCCATGACAATGCCTGCCTAGTGATACTGGAAGCGGGCTTTCTCAGACTGTGACCAATCCATCCCCATCTTCTTCGCCCAATTTCATTCTCTGCTGTTATCTGCTCTGTTCTCTCCCAGAGTCTGACGTTGCTGATCTCCTCTGGCCAGTGGATTTTCAAAATTCTTCTAAGGCAACTGTTTATGAATATATGTACTCTGTTGACTGTGGTTTTTGTCAATCTCCAAGTCTCTGCTCCATTTAGGAGAACTGCTTTTACGCTGGAGTTGAAAATCCGAACGTTGGTGTGTTGTGACAGCTCTCTGGAACTCCACACTTTTTCAACTGGAGAAAGGCTGCTCTGGTTGTACCGATTTGTGCTCTGACATCTGCATCAGTGCCTCCTTTTTTGTCTATGATGCTCCCGAGATAGGTGAAGGACTGCACCTCCTCCAACGGGGTGCCAGCAAGCAAGACTGGTTCTTTCCTGGTTGCGTTCAGCCTCATTGTCTTTGTTTTCTGTTTGTAGATGGTGAGGCCCACTTGGGACGAGATGTCAGCAAGCCTCGTGGTCTTGTCCTGCATTTGTTGATGAGTGTGGAACAGTCATCTAGTCGTCTGCAAAATTGAGGTCGTCAAGCTGTGTCCAGTGTCCACTGTATTCCACTTCGTCTGTGCTCTCTGGTCCTCTTCATGACCAAGTCTATGGCCAGTAGGAAGAGGAACGGGAGACAGCAAACACCCCTGCCTGACACCGGTTCTAACCTGGAGCTCCCTGGTAAACTGCCCTTCGTGGATCACGCGACATGTCATGCCATCGTAGTGCTCTTGATCAGGCGGACGAGCTTTGTGGGTACACCGTAGTGTCGTAGGAGTTTCCACAGAGTCTCTCGGTCCACACTGTCAAATGCTTTCTCGTAATCCACAAAGTTGACGTACAGCGGGAAGCTTCACTCCAGAGACTGTTCCACGATGATGCGGAGAGTGGCGATCTGGTCTGTACATGATCGGGTTTTCCTGAATTCTGCTTGCTGGTCTCTCAGCTGGGGGTCAACGGAGCTCTTCATTCTCTCCAGGATGATCCTGTTGAAGACCTTTCCTGGTACTGACAGCAAGGTGATTCCTCTATAGTTGGAACACTTGCTGAGGTCGCCTTTCTTGGGAAGCTTGATTAGGTACCCCTCTTTCCAGTCAGCCGGCATCACCTCCTCTTCCCAGATCTTTCCAAACAGTGGGTACAGCAGCTCTACTGTTGTCTCCAGGTCTGCTTTCAGAGACTCCGCTGGGATGCCATCTGGCCCTGCTGCTTTGCAATTCTTCAAAAATGCCACTGCTCTTCTGATCTCTTCCAGGCTGGGTCTGTCACAGCTGATGGGTAGGTCGGTCTCTGCTGGCTGGATGTCTGGGGGGTCGGATGGGCTGGGTCTGTTCAGTAACTCTTCAAAATACTCAGCCCATCTGTCGAGTTGGTCTGCTCTGTCTGCAATAGGCTTGCCTTCTTTGTCTTTTACTGGTCTTTCTGTATGACCATACTTGCCAGACAATCTTCTGGCAATGTCGTAGAGCTGTTTCATGTTGCCGCTGCCTGCTGCCTTTTCTGCCTCTGCTGCCAGGCTGTCTGTGTAGGCCCTCTTGTCTGCCCTGATACTCCTCTTCACCTCGCGGTTGGTTTCCGAGTATTCCTCCTGTGCCCTTGCTTTGGCTGCTCTCGTGCGACTGTTGTTGACAACTGATTTCTTCTGCTTCTTCACTTCTATCTTCTTCAAGGGCTGTGCCGACAGCCAGTCCTTGTGATGGTGTTTCCTGAACCCTACAGCGTCTTTGCAGGTTGAGTTCAGCGCCTCTCTAACTGCCTTCCACTGCTGCTCTGTGCATCCTCTTCATTTACTAGCTCCTGTAGCGCTTGAAACCGGTTGGGCAGCACCAGTTTGAACTCTTCTCTCACTCCAGTCTCTCTCAGAAGACCTACATTATAGCGCTGTCTTCTTGTTGTCTCTGTGCGGCTTTTCTTTAACTTGAGCTTTATTCTTAAAGTAAGCAGATGGTGGTCTGAGGCGACATCTGCTCCCTTCCTCACTCAAACATCTTGAAGGGATTTTCTAAATTTCTTGCTAATGCAGATATGGTCTATTTGGTTCTCTGTAGTATGGTCAGGTGAGACCCAAGTTGCTTTGTGTATTCTTCTGTGTGGGAAGATGCTGCCTCCAATGATAAGTCTGTTTAGAGCACAAAAGTCTACAAACCTCTCCCCGTTCTCACTCATCTCCCCTAGTCCCTGTCTTCCCATCACCTCTTCGTATCCGGTGTTGTCCTCCCCTATTTTGGCATTAAAATCGCCCATGACGATGGTGATGTCTCGCTCCGCACATTTGTCCACAGCACTCTGGAGTCGGTCGTAGAACTCTTGTTTCTCTTCCTCGTCACTGTCATTAGTGAAGAAGTACCCAACGGAGAAAGAAACACGCTTAGAAAAGACGGGTACAACACAATTTATTAATATTTCGGGTAAATACCCTTTGTCAAAATAGACAAACAAACAAACATAGAGATTAGCCGCTACTTATCTTCAATGGCAGAAGGAATGTGGCAAAGAGTTGCCACATTCCTTCTGCCATTGAAGATAAGTAGCGGCTAATCTCTATGTTTGTTTGTTTGTCTATTTTGACAAAGGGTATTTACCCGAAATATTAATAAATTGTGTTGTACCCGTCTTTTCTAAGCGTGTTTCTTTCTCCGTTGGGTACTTCTTTGCATATTACACGCTTGGCAGTCACCTTTTTGGTCTGGATTGATCTGTCATTAGTGGGCGCATAACACTGGATGACGTTCAGCTTGATCTTTTTCTTGGTTTTATCAAAGGCTGCTGTGATAATTCTTGGCCCAAGAGGTTCCCAGCCCATCAGCGCTCTCTGTGCCACTGGTGACAGCATGAATGCTACTCCTTCTGTATGGGGGGCATTCTCCTCTTGATGACCTGACTACAGAATCATCTCCCCACTTAACGGCCTTTTCTGGCCAGACTGCGTCCATCTGGCTTCACTGATTGATTTTGTAGGTGCCTTTGACGAATGAAAAGTAGGACAAGACCAAACAGGTCGGATTTCCATTCACACGGACCCTAGTGACACTGCACTTTGGTTGGTTTTCACTTGTGCCCTCTGCAGATGCTCCACATTTCACTTTCAGTTTCCCGTGGTGATAGGGTCATTGATGACGTCATAAGTCATGGACGTGAAATTTGAAAGACTGAACATTCTCTTAACACAAAATATAAGATAAGATAAGATAAACTTTATTGCCAGATGCATAAACATTAGGATTTTTTTTTTTTTTTTTTTTTTTTTTTTTTTGCGTAACTGACGAGCGTCCATATTAAGACCAACATATAAAACATACATACATCACAATCAAGCAGACTCAAAAATACCAAACCACACATATGTATAGCAGTTATTATGTTAAGTATGCACACACATCTAAGTAAGTAAAATTTAAAAAAATCAAAAAAAAAATCTATAGCATAATAACAATATTATGACAACAAAAACCACCAGGTAAGCCGCCGCGCAACGAAACAGATAACTAAATTCATATGTATTTGTAAAGAGACTGTATGTCTTGTTTTAGAAGAGGTTTAATAGAACATAAAAGAACTATGGGGTGTAGGGGGCTCTGGATAGAGGTAGCACCTTTGCTGTTCGGCAGCTGCGTCCTACATAGGACGGACGGGCATCACTGGTCCTCATCCATCTCCTTAATCTCTCACGTGCTGGCTCCAAGCGCCACACCCTGGCAAACCACCTCAGCTGGTGGGCTAAACCACGTGAGGGGGTGGTGTTCACATTGCACCACTAGGCGGATGAGCTGTTTCTGACAGCCAACGGCTAGAGGACGGAGGAGATCAGGTTGGATCCAACGGCCAAATGTGGGGGAGTAAACCCTTCAAATCAGGAGTGGAGCCCCGAAGGCAGACAGCTGCCTGTATTCACGCACTGTTCTGGCAGCTCCTGCAGCCAAACTGGTGCCAAACGTACTGCTTTGCATTCCTTTGGATACATCAGCGAGGCCGAGAGGGGGATCTTGACGACTGGGCACCCCAGGATCTCCATACACTTCGCCCAGGCTTGCGCCCTGGAGAGGTCACTCCAGTGACTGACCCAGCAAGCGCATATACTCCATTGTCTTCCGAGACAGGATGCCAAACAAAAGAACTATAAACAACTAAGATGGGCTATAGGTAATTCTAACTTAGGGACTTTGAGTCAATCTGCTGAGTTGTATCATATCGCAGCCACATTGGACAGGGCCTGAACAGCCAAAGGATAAAAGCTTTTGTGAAAACGAGTGGTTTTGGTCTTAATGATCTAAAGCGTGAGCCAGATGGCATGGGATCGACTAACAGGCTATGTGCAGGATGGTGCTCGTCATGTATGATGGAGGCTCGCTCTCTTGATGGTGCGTGCGTGGTACAGAGATTCCAGCAAGAGGAGATCGCTTCCAACAATATGAGATGCTGTTTTGATCAACCTATTTAGTTTCTTGCGGGCTTCGTCGGTTGTGCTGCCATACCACACCGTCATTGAGAAGGTAAACGCTGTCAATGGCGGCGCAGTAAAACTGCACCATGATCTGCTGACTGACGCCAAAAGACTTCAACCGCCGAAGAAAAAACTGACATGACACTACTTTTAAAATATTCTCTAACAAACTGTGTCAAAATAACCCGGAACAAAGCATATTTACGAAGGGAAACGCTACGGTGAAAAATTCGCGTTTTTATTGCCTCACGATGGTGAAAAACTGAGACACAACTTTGACGAGCGGTAAGTTACTATTACCCAATGCACAAAAGGTCGTCTGATGCCGGGTCTCCGGCCTTTGAGCACTGAAGAATGTAAACCTAGCGGACAAAGAAACACGCTTACAAATGACAGTTACAACACAATTTATTAATATTTTGGGTCATTAAAAAAAAAAAAACTCTTTTCAAAATAGTCAAACAAACAAGTATACAAATCAGTTCCCAATGCGCAAAAAGGCAATCGGGCCGACGTCGGCCGCCGTTGGCCCGCGCACGGCCGTGCGCGGGCCAACGGCGGCCGACGTCTGAGTGAGAAAAAGTGAGGTGGCCGGGCATCTTTCTTCTTCTAACTCACAAGATACGTAGCAACTGATTTGTATATTTGTTTCAAGTTATTTTGAAAAAATATTTTTACCCGAAATATTAATAAATTGGTGTTGTACCTGTCATTTCTAAGCTTGTTCTTTTTTCTGCTGGGGCAGGCTATTTGGTCTCAATGTCTTTGGGCACTGGCAGTCACGGTGAGGCCGATCGGCACACGGCCCGCCATCCACGCCATGCGGCCCGGCGATTGCTGTCCGAGCATAACCCAACGAAGAACTTGAAGAATAAATTGTGTTGTCACTGCCTTTTCTAAGCCTGTTTCGTTAAACATTAAAGTTATATTTCCCAGGATCAAGCATCTCAGTCAACACAGTCAGAAAACTGTCCGCCCGGCAAGACACTGCTGACAGTATGTGTATGGTTCAGTCCTTTGTGTACTACCTTAGAGCTTTATGATTTAAGTACAATGTCAAATGTCGAAATTCATCGTTTGAATGTGTATTGTTTTTGTACCCGAGTTAAGTCGCGGATTTATCGTCTGCATCGGCCTTGTTTTGAATTAATATGCATATTTATGAGCCTACGTCACAAGGCAGAACCCGGCCGACTATCACTGGGCGCAAAACTGCAGGTCACGAGGTCATCGGTATGGTGTACACACGTGTCAGTGTACTGACGTTCTCCGGCATCCCTTTGACGTAATTTTTCACGAGAAACTAAAATAAACCCTCCATACTCGCTATGTCAGAGAAACCCTCCCACCTGAACACCATTCAATCTGCCATCAGTGCAATCCTAAAACACTAGCTAAGTCAAACCCAAAGTGACACCATTGAATGTTGCTTCATCTTTATGTTATGGCCCATTATGTGTAGCGCGTCGTTGTAGCATTCACTATGCTGTTTATGTTTTGGATCATGCATATCTGATGCCCTAAAAAAACAGACTAGATATGGTCAGAATGCCTCCAAACCTGGCATGTACATCAAGTAATATATCTGATTCTCAGAAATGTTGCATTTATTTGAGGCACAGGCACATGAAAAAAATTCATATTTTTGTTATTACTCACCCCCCCCCCCCCCCCCCCCCCCACACACACACTTCTTCTGTTTTTCCAAGTTTACATACACATGCAATACAGTGAAACTGACTCCTGGTGGACTGGACAACTGAAATAGGTTACCATAACACTGACATTGATGAAAAATGAGCTTTCAGATCCAAGGCCATTTCCTTGTGTATCGCAGGGCAGCCTAAAAGACAACACCCAGGTATCCTCATTGACCCTGGGTCACAGCAAGCAGGAAGAGGCCTGTACCCAGCTGTCATTCCCTATATGCTGCTCGCAATCTTTTCCTCAGGCAAAAGGAGTCATGGAACAGTTGTGCAATTTAAACATTAAGTCTACTGAGCTATCCTACAGCCAAAAGACCACACAAAACAGCCAAAACTATGCTATGCGGGACACACCCTATACCCAAACAAGTGTCTGGAGTGCATAATATTTATGAGTTAGCAGAGAAAAATGGTTATGTACAGTTCATTTTTATATAAAACACACTTGTCAGAGTCTCAAAACACATCAAACTCATGTTGCAAGTGCAGCAGGCATGTGTGTGCCGAACCTGTAAACACCCCTGTAAAAGCCTGTACTGCTGGCTGTAGCTGCTGCTCCCATAACAACGCATTCAAATGAGCTTTACTGTAAAAGTGCTTGTGTTTGGCTCAGAGACACCCCTCATTACAATTACAACAGAATGACACCTCAGATGCAGCCTGTGTTGTATACAAATGTAGCTGGATCATGCAAAATAACTTCTGCATGTCACATTATTTTGGCGGATGATTTTACTCTGAGGTCAGCTGTCTGATGAAATGAACCTGCTGACACTGTTTTATTATAGTTTTGATCTTAACCTTTGACCTTAACCCCCCTCCCCTCCCACCTCCACCCCCCCCCCCCCCCGCGCCCCTCCCTCCCCCCACAACTTTAATACCTGAATGAGTGCATTTTTTTCATGCATTTAGCAAACTGAATGCCCCAAACCCCACCCCTTTCAAGGTCAAGGTCAAGGTCAAAGGTCACAGCTCAAGATCGAAGGCCAGACTCATGACTAACTGTAAGACAAAAAATAAATGAACAAACACAGTAAACGTGGGCCACAATGCAGGTAAACAGGGTGTTGCTACGCAAAACATGCCAAAATGCCCATACAACTGCAAATGAAGCGATTTTTGGGCAAAATTTCAAGTTTTTCATCATTTTCTCAGTTTTCCAACTGCAAAAGTCAAAACTCAATGATATAGTTACCTTAAACCAGATTCTGGTCTATGTCACATATGCAGTATGTGGTGCCTCTGACAGGCCATAGTACACAGTGGGCCTCCCCTGCAGTCCCATCTGTTAAAATGCTTTAGTCTTAGTCTGTCCCAGTCATCCACTAATTTTTCAATCCCCTAAACAACACTACCGCCCACTTGCTGCACATTTGCCATGCACAAAATCCAAAACAAATAACCACATCACCCGTCTCATTTCCTGGCTATCAACATGATTCTGTACCAATCTTACATCCAAGCGCAGCCAAAACTGGTACACGCCTCAAATCACCATCCGCTTGGCAATTCAAACTAGGCCAAAAAGAGTCCGCTGGTTAAGCCAAGACTCAGGGTATGAATCAAAGCACCAAACATGTCTCTTCTCATCTGTCAAGCGATTTTAAGCAAATTCCAACATACTGCCCGCCTCTGTACAAAATGCCAAAGAAGGCAGAAGATTTAAAAAAAAAAAAAAAAAAAAACACACTCCAGTCGTTGCACTGTCTCACCTACGGCATTTGAATATATAACGTGACCTATGTCAAAATCACAATGCGGGTTCCGCTCGATCTGCTAGTATTTACTAGTCGGTAACGATCGTGCGTACAGTAGTGCACCGAGGGCGTGACCTTTGATCATTTCGTACCCCTCGGAAACACCCCTCTTTCCGCCCGTCATTGAAACAGAACATTGGTATTTATACCCACTTTCTGCACTGCGGTCAATTTCTCATCTCACACATCGAAGTCTACTTAACTGAAAGCATAATCGCCAAACGACAAATGCACCATAGCAGCAGAAACACTACCTCTCTGAATCGAGTTAGTTAGTTAGTTATTTGGGTTTAACGCCGAGTAGACTATCTTAATCGATAAAACAGGTTTAAAATCACGCAAAAGCAGCAAGAGATAAATTCTACTGAAGATCATGAATTTCTGAAAAATCACTAGCGCTCGCGGAACTATAGGAAGATCGACAACGACCGTAGCTATGGATTACTCACTGATTCCGTCAGCAGCAAAGCGTCCAGTCAAATTCCGCGGAGCGGGCGGTCAAGCCAAGCTCTTGCTTTAAAGCGTTGCCAAAAGTCCATATTCCCTTGTCCGATGTCAATTCTACTTAGAGGGATATCTTGTCTCTCTTCCTCTTTATTCTTTTCAATTCCGAGTCTCATTCACGGTCACAGTCATTGTCGGTGCGAGTCGGAAGTAAAGTTTCTTCGGCCGCTGGTTCCGGCATCCACCATCTTGTCTCTGATTGGTTACTAATTATGCAGATGACCTAAGTTATAACGCCATCAGCTACCATCGCCCGATCAGGAGCAATTTTGTTAGTTGTCTCGTCAGAAAATTCCGGTGGGCCTCTTTTCGCTTTGAACGGACTAAAAACTTGAAAGCATTTGGTGGGCCGGACAACAGGGCGGTCCGTGTCTAAATGGGTATGTATACTGAAGCTCAGTAAAAGCGTTATGCGAACTGAACCCTTAAAAAATGTCGGGCGTGCCCCTTTAATTATTATTCGCGGCAGCGTTTTACACGCTTGGCAGTCGTCTTTTTGGTCCGGCGGTTGGGGATTTCGGATTCCAGTCCGCCGAGCAACGGAGGCCCGCGGAACCACCACTGACCACCCCTGCACCACTCAGCCTCTTTACCTCAGTCCAAGCCGCCCCGGCCGGACAGCAGTATCCGCATGACGATGAGTGTTATGTTTGTCTTGTACTCAGTTCCCACATGGGCCGGGTCGGCTCCTACCCAGAGCGGATGTGCTATATTGACCCCATTCAGTGGAAGGCTGATGCCACGCAGCCGAAACTCACACGCTTAACGGGTGCGACTTTGGAATGACACATCGCACGATGCGGATGATTACACGGCTAGCCGGCCGCAGGTGCTCGCAGTTCCCAGGCCTGGTTAACACATTCGAGACGTGCTGCATACGGATACGCGTCATAAAGCCGCGTATCCGGATGCGGCACGTCGTGAATGAGTTATCCCCAGGATAGTTATGACAGTAAGCGTGGAATGCGGCCCTGTCACGTAGTCCGGCCCTAACCACAATGACCTCCATAACATCACCGCACGATCATCCTCATTCTCACCATCATGCACACTGAAAAAAAAAAAGCTGTTCCTGGTCTCTGAGCCCTCAAGTCTTCGTAGTCTCATGGCGACACCAGGAAGTGGCGGCCTAGGTCCGCAGTTGTCTTCGGCCAGACCCTGCTGCTGTGCGTAAAAGGACGTAGTGGTGGTTCGCCACCGCCGGGGGGAGCTCCCACTCGTCGGCTCCGCGAATTTTCACTAGCAAACAATGTCGTAAGTAGCGGGGAATATTAGTTGTTGTCACCTGAAGGCCACACGGCTGAACACCATCGAAGTGACTCGGCAGTAGTGCGGGGTTTCCTCCGGAGGGAGTCCCCTACTACCTGACGGATATATAGCAGCAGGGCCGGGAGTCTGGCACGACTGATCAACTGGTAGTCCTGGATTAGCACACTGGCGTTGATGGGGATTAGCGGCGTTAAACTGAGTAACTTGAGACTTCTGAGGCCGTTGACACAGAAAACACATGACTGAAGCAGCAACCAACAACAAGAACTTGACAAACTGAAAAAGTCTCGTCATGCTATGCCCTTCGCTCCCGTCCGGTTGCAGCCGACCTTGACCGCAGAACTTGACTTGCACCATGATAGTTCACGGGTGGCGTATTAGCTCAGCGCTGCTCTGGTTATTCTGGCCCTCGCGAAACTGAGTCCCAACCCGCAAAAGGCCATCGGGCCGACGTCGGCCCGATGGCCTTTTGCGCATTGGGGCACGGTATGATCAGTCCTATTTCTCACCAGCTGGCACTACTGTGACTTCTTCAGAGGACAGTTTGGCTCGCACAGGGTTGGAATTTCGATCGTACATGGCTTGCTGAATGCCTTAAGATGCATTTTATTCTAACAGCCGCCGGACAAGTAGATCTATGTAACCAAGCAAACAGCTGTCAGTCGCAGTCTAGAGCGACGACAAAACTCCCACGACCCCGGCTGCCGTCTGCTGAACGGCCCAAAAAGTCCCATTCAGTCTATGGATATCAACAGGGCATCTTCTTGAAAGCAAAGGCACACATTTTCACGAGCCCCTGCAGCTGGTAAGGCCCGTGAGGATCTATGCCTTACGTAGACCATTCAGTTTGGACTGAGTGCCGGCTCCGACCATGCCGGCTGTGTGTTTTGTTTGTTTTCCCACCGCGGCATGACCAGATGAGATAAATGGGATCAGTATTTTTCTCACACCGGGCTCTGGAGAAGTAAAAGGCTAGGGCCGCTCCATATAAACACTCTCGAGTGGACTGTACACTAGTTTTGAAAAGTACAGATTGTTAGATCTAGTCAAACGACTTGCTGACTTTCCAGTCAGTGTTAGAGAAAAAATGTCATCCATGGATGATCGTTGGTGACATGGCGGTTCTATTCATTTTTTCTTTGCTTTTATTTAGTGTTAGTACTATATGGCCGCCGCTGGCAAAACAAATCTGTAGTATGTGGTATGCACACTGGACCATACTGAAATCTGACTATTCTACACTTAACCGGAAAGAATTTTTTAATTTTTTAAAAAATTTTTTATTCCAGAATTGACATATTTAAAAACTGTCTTTTTATTTTCATTTTCGGGTGCCTCGTCAGTTTTGGCACGGAATACCTGCCGGCCACGGGCATCGATAGGTGACACTGCGAAAAATGAAAGGACTGAAAACGCTTCACTTACTACCGATGCACCATGATCCACGGCCGGCAAGAGACATAAATTGCAGGGGTTCACGAGAATTTGTGTCTCTTGCAGATGGAGCAGCCTGTAATAATAATAATAATATTAATAAAGGTAATTTGTATAGACCTAATCAACAAGGTGCTCTAGGCGCTTTACGATCACAGTAATGAAACACAAAGCAAAATACAAAAACAAACACATACAGCAACAACAAAACAACGAACATACATTGATTTACAAGGAGCAGAAAACACACACACACACACACACACACACACACACACACACACACACACACACACACACACACACACACACAAACACACACACACACACACACACACATACACACACACACACGCGCGCACATGATGATCCGGCAGACTAAATGGTCTTTAAGTATATGCAACAGAAAAAAAGGTGTAGTTTTAAGCTTGGATTTAAAAATGGAGAGAGATGATGAGTGACTGATGTACGTCAGCTGGGAGTGCGTTCCGCCATGTAATGAGACCAAAATACGAAAATGCACGATGACCTTGAGTGACCTTATTACGTCTAGGGATGCGGAAAACACGAGTGTCTGAAGCAGAGCGTAGTGAGCCTGTCACTCCCGCCGAGGCATCGGACTTCTCAGTGTCTGAACCAACTTAGCTGAAATTCAGCTTTCTGGGATTTTAAACTTGAACTAGAAGCTGAATCAGTCTCCAGGCCTGGAGACTGTCACCCATGCGGCCAGATCGTTCTGCTCATATTTGTTCAAATGAGAAGACAGGCTCTTCAAGTTGTCTGAATCTGAATCTGATCCGCCATCAGCGGTCGATCGATCCTAGCCTGGGCTGAACGTGACCAGGGCCACCGAGTGGCTGGATTGCAATCCGAGCAAAACCTGAGTGAGTGCAGAGTGATCAGTGATACAATCTGGCCACGGTCATCTCAATCCGACATGAGAAGTCGGCGGCAGTCAGTCAGTCAGTCCAGACGCAGACGGCTCAGCCTAGTCCGTCAGTCGGCACGGCCGAAGCCGCAATCTGACGAACTGACTGAGGCTTCTATTGCTCAATAATAATTTAGATCATAACCTTACGTTAAGCTCTTACCTTCAAATGGTGTCCACATTTACACAGGTCAGTCGAGTAATCCAACGGGTCGGACAGACAACCGAAAACGAACCTGGTCGAAAATATCACCCCACTGACTGCGCGCATGAGGTGAAAATGACTCGGGAATGCTTCGCTTTATAGTAAGTGGGGGTTCTCAACTCAGTGAAACAGCTTGCATGCCTCAATGTGTACTCGTGCATGCAAGCTTTTTACTTGCAAGCCAGAACACTTTAAAAAAAAAAAAAACTAACCCAGTAATGTCTTGCCGACAGCTTCAACTGAAACTTTTCAATCTCAGACCCCGGTAAGGGAAAGGGAGTAGTCATGAAAGGAAATCTGTACATCTGCAGGAGGCATAGATCTTCATAAACCCCGCGAATCGCGGGGGCTTGTGTAGATCTACGCCTCTTGCTTGGGCTATTTGCGTCTGTGTTCCTCGGGAAGGAGGGGAAGGGGGGGGGGGATTCAGACAATGGAAAAGGAAAAGTCTGAAAAGAGGTGATCGTTTTTGCCGCAGAAGCCCAAGCAGGCTAACAGTGAACACAGTCGGTGCGGGTTACATCGTGGGAAGGGAAAGCTGCTGTTTTCATGCAGTCAGTGCCGATGTTTATGCGACTGAACAAGCATAAACATGGTCAAAAAAGACAGACAGACAAACAAATGTGTTCAAATAAAACAAACAAACAGACCATTCCGACTGTGACACACCAGCCGGCTGTGCCGGACAGACTCAGTTGGGACGGCTGGCACGGAGTTGAAACTGACTTGACCAGCGAACCAATACTTGAAGAAGATCAACGATGTTTGTTCAGTGTAACTAGAGTGCCAGCTTTGCATTTTGAAGAATCATTGTAAACTATCAAAGCCACCAGTAGTATCACTAAATGACCAACAAATTTCGCAACTCAAGTTGCGGTCCCATAGCACATTGACTAAGTTGTGCGAAGTCACTGCCAACTGAAACACTTGTATGATATATGTGGGGCAGGGGCCGGGTAGGGTGGGGTGGGGGAGAGGGGGGGGGGGGGAGTCAAAAGGCGTTGAAGATTTCTGAGTAGAACTGACAAAAGCCGGAGTGGCAACTGAACAGACTTTTCACGTGTCGAATGCCGTGATAAGCAGGAAGTTTTCACGAACCTTAGTGATAACTGTGATGAATTGTGCCAGTCCATTGTGCCGGAACCTTTGTCAATTACTGAAGAGGAGGTAGTGAATAAATATCTTTTCTAAGCTGAGCGCACACAAAGCACCTGGACCAGATGCCGGTTTAGGTGGTAGAGTATTGAAAACCTGTGCAGGTCAATTGGGAAAGATCTTCACTCCTATCTTTCAGTTCCCGCTTGATCATCATACTGTCCCTACTCCTTGGAAATCGGCATCAATCATTTTTCCGATTCCTAAAAAACCAAACGCTCATGAATTCAACGATTTCCGCCCAGTTGCATTGACTTTATTCTGTCAGAATGTATGGAAAAAGTGGTGCGGAGGCATCTGTTAAATGATATTGCCGAACTCCTGGATCCATTTCAGTTTGCTTACAAAAATCATAGGGGTGTGGAAGATGCATGCCTTACTCTGTACAGTCTTGTATTTCAACATCTTGAAAAATCAAAAGCACATGTGAGAATTCTTTTTATAGATTGTTCTAATGCTTTTGATACTGTTGAACCACTGATGCTTTTGCAGCGTATGATGGACTTTAATGTGAACACAAACATTATTCTGTTGGTGCGAGACTTTTTGAAGGACAGGCCACAACGTGTAAATGTACATGGCAGTCTGTCTGACCAAATGGTGTTAAATTCAGGCTGCCCTCAAGGTTGTGTCCTCTCTCCGACATGTTCTATATACACAGACCATATGCGTTGTCACACTGCCAATTCTCTTCTCTTAAAGTTCTCCGCCGACATGGCTCTTGTACGCCTACTCCAAAAAGAAGACAGTCTGGCTGAGTACTTTGCACAGATAGCAGTATTAGAGTCATGGTGCAATGACAGTTTTCTGGAAATGAATGTACAGAAAACCAAGGAACTCGTCATTGATGACAGGAAAGTTGATGACATTTATGTACCGGTCTCAATTAATAATCAACCTGTCACGTAGAAGTGGTCACTTCTTCTTCTTCTTCTTCTTCCTCGATCGCTTCCTCTAGACATTCACGCCTGTGGCCCTCATGAATGCTGCTGTCCTCTTCAGGTCCGCAAGGTCGCCGTAGAGTTTCTGCCGCAAGGGTGTCTCGTCCGGCCATGCGGTACATCTCAGAGCATCCTGAAGTGGGCAGTCCTGGAGCAAGTGGGCAGCAGTCATTGGGGCAGTGTCACAGGGGCACATCTCCGTCTGACCAGTTTTCATCTAGTTATAGAGATGTGCCCTCAGCCTGTTGTGTCCTGTCCGCAGTCTGAACAGGGTGACTTGGTCTGCTCTGGGAAGATGGTAGTAGCTGTCCATCTTGTTGTGATTGGGATGTTGCTGGAGCCATTTCCTTTTAGTAAGGGTCTTGATAATGGTCTTTTCATCTTGGTATGAGACCTGTTTGTCTTCCTGATCCAGTTGTCCGCCTTCTTTGGCAAGTAGGTCAGCTGTTTCGTTGCCGTGGACTCCACAGTGGGCAGGAATCCACTGGACTGTGAGGTCTACTTGAGCGTTCAGCTGAGACAGAGCGGAGATGAGCTCATTTAATTCCTTCTTGGAGTTCCGCAGGGCCTGAAGCACAGAGAGGGCATCTGTGAAGCGGATGACAATATTTTGGTGTGCTTTTGGGAGGTTATTGCCGATTTCTGTTACTGCTTTTTTTAAGGGCTTCAGGCTCTGCTTTGTAGTTGGTGGAGTATTTTCCAGTGGCTATTGCGTGTGTGGCGGTCTCTTCTCTGTACTTCACATACACTCCTCCCCCTCCGTCTCTGGTTGCTTCGGTGGCTGACCCATCTGTATATGCGTGGGTCCACTGCTCCTGAGGGGCCAATGTATTGTTACTCATTGGTGGGCAGACCGAGCTCAACAGTCCTGAACGACAGTCGGTCTAGGGGAGGAACCCCCGATACACGTTCCTGGCCGAAGACAGAGATGCAGGACCTCTCAGTGCCTAACGGCTGCATCATGCATATTGCGCTTCATGAAGTGGTCACTGAATTCAAATACCTTGGCACAGTCGTGGATAGTGGGCTGTCCTTTACTGGAAACACCGATGTGAGTGTGAAAAAAGCAAACCAGCGTCTGTACCTTCTGAAGGAAACTGAGAAGTTTTGATGTCAGTTCCAAGGTTTTAGAATCCGTTTCATAGAAGCCTTATTCACCGAAAGCACTGTACTGACTTTTAACATCACTGCTTGGTATGGCAACCTCAGTATGAAAAACAGCGGCAGACTGTCACGTATCGTCAGAAGAGAAGATCATTGGCCTATGACAGTACCCAGTAGATGATCTGTACCATAGAGCTGTCCGAAGGATAGCTGCTAGCATTGTCAGTGATCCTTGTCACCCACTATCTGATCAGTTTCAAATGCTACCATCAGGCAGACGTTTCAACATGCCACTTGCCAAAAAGAATGTTTTTAAGAAGTCTCGATTCTGAACTCTTGTTTATAACGCCGCGATATCAGTGTGTGACTGATCCACTTATTACCTCCCATCTTGAGACAGATTGCTTGTCAGTGATAGATTGCTGCAATGATCATGAATTTCAAGCGTTTCAAGTATTAGTGTCTTATATTGTTGTTTTATGACGAGTCAAAAGGCAAATTTCTGTCGTGCTTTGACTCGAACAGACAATAAAGTTGTATTGTATTGTATTGTATTGTATTGTATCACGAAGAACTGATATGGGCTGGGCGTTCACGTTTACCGCGAAGAACCATTCTTTCATGGAATCACTTCAGTGATACAAGTAATCGTGAGGCTCAGTCAGTGAAACTGAAAGTGCAATCACGAATCACGAGCACCCTGAACCGGAAGAACAAAAAACCGCCCATCTTCGGCTGTGACTGACTCCCTGTATACTGACAGTATCGAGCGACGTTGCCGGGCTGCCGGCATTTGTAAACCGTCTACTTGAGCCACCGTGACACCAATAAACTTAGTATGAAAACAAATGCCAGCCTTTACACTCATTCGCGGCCAGCCGCATCAACTGAGATGCGTGGCCGTATCATAGCCGCGCATTCGGATGCGGCGGCTTGCCGCCGCGACTAATGACTGAGTTAACATCATTTTGCCCGCCGCCCGGCTTCGCGGCACGCAATATGCCGGGCTGGTAGTATTAGTCTTCAGCCATGCTGCTGCCGCACGTTTAACGAAATTGAAAACACAAATGTGTTTGAAAATAGTGCACTCTCAGAGATAACGAATTTATTTCTCGGCAGTATTGTGACATTTTTAAATGAGACTGAGTGAAACTGAGAGAGTCCGGTCAGTCCGGTCCGGCGATGCTGGGGTCACACGTGGGCGCCCGCCGGCCAGTTGAGCGTCGGATGCCCCCGTGCGCAAAGGCTCACTTAGTACTGAGATTTTAGAGTAGGCGGCGGCGGCGGCGAGTCAGTCACTCCCAAGGCGGACCGCTGTCAGGGGACTTAACTCGTGACTTGAAGGTCTCCTCCGGGCTAGCCGCTCAGATTTGTTCCCTCCCACCGCACACCACCCGCCTGCGTGTAATCTAGCGGCCCGGCAAACCAGCGCGAACATTCCACAGACACCGACTACGCGGCGGCTTCAAAGCCGAACTGAACATTACTAAGTTCCCAACTAAACGACAATTTAAGTTCTGATGCCTAAAGATTTACAACTAAAATTTGACTTCACCAGCAAAAGCCGGTTTGTGCATCCGGCATTTACCACCGAGTGCAGTTTTAGTCGCCATCGGATACTGCAGGGTCATGGTTTCACGACTACACGGACTCTTAGCGCACTTTTAACTCATTCTACCCCAACACCGAAATCCTTACATTTTTGCCGTTGTCCTCTGAAGCCGGACTGCATTGCAGTGCAGGACAAAGATCGACCATGATAGTTCAAGGGTGACTGATGCCAGAATAGCTTGGCGCCCGCATAGGCGCCAAGAGGCTATTCTGGCATCACCCTTGAACTATCATGGTCGATCCTTATCTTCTTGTGGTGTGTCTGGGGTAGAATGAGTTAAAACAGATCAGTGTACCCAGTTTCAAGCGGTCCCGTCCGGCCCTGTTGTTGTTGTGGCGGTGGTCGTTTTTATTTAGCCATTGATTATTATAGCCCGCATTTGTGACTGCACAAAACTCTTGCCTTGAGTCTAGAGTCAGTGATAGGCGACGGACCGGTATTGATCGTAAGTCAACTCTGTGGATTCGCCGGACTAATGGCTCGATGCATTTGGGCACATGTCAGTGCCGGGATCACACTGGAAAAACTGAACTCATAAATGAAACCGCTTTTTTAATGCGCAAAAGGCCATAGGGCCGACGTCGGTCGCCGTTGGCCCGCACACAGCCGTGCGGCGGCGCGGGCGAAAGGCGGCCCCCGTCGGCCCGAAGGCCTTTTGCGCATTGGGTTTCTCTGCCCTTCCCGCCGCACATACACAAGAGCCGTCAGGGCCCACTAAATAATTTGGACATCCGAGATTGTACATTGCTTAACGTCCCGACAGCAACAAGGCTTTCTCAGGACGTGCCTGCACTGCTTGTGAAAAAAACTAAACAGAACATTGAATGTATGTCGCCAGGAGTCAAATACGTTAAATAAACCTAACACATGGGGCCT
Source organism: Semisulcospira habei (assembly GCA_036245525.1). Taxonomy (NCBI): domain Eukaryota; kingdom Metazoa; phylum Mollusca; class Gastropoda; family Semisulcospiridae; genus Semisulcospira; species Semisulcospira habei. The sequence continues at coordinate 238,130,627 of BTPG01000002.1, forward strand.
AAATAAAGCTAAGACCATTTAGCAACACAATCAATCCAGACCAAAAAGGTGACTGCCAAGCGTGTAATATGCAAAGAAGTACCCAACGGAGAAAGAAACACGCTTAGAAAAGACGGGTACAACACAATTTATTAATATTTCGGGTAAATACCCTTTGTCAAAATAGACAAACAAACAAACATAGAGATTAGCCGCTACTTATCTTCAATGGCAGAAGGAATGTGGCAACTCTTTTCTAAGCGTGTTTCTTTCTCCGTTGGGTACTTCTTTGCATTTAGCAACACACATCCAATATCAAGAGCTACAGGCAGTGCAGACAGTAGGGAGAGTTTTAAAAAGGCAAATACAGGTGAATGGACAAAGGGTAGACAGAAACACATGCCCCAGAATAGAGAGAAAACCGCACCCTGTGGGGCTGACCAGGGTGACCCTGGGAACTAAAAAATACCTAACCCCACCCAAGTCCCCCAGGGCAGACCCGGGTGGGGGTTGGACATCCGAGTTCCCAATCAGTGACGACTTGGAAACAGGGAATCAGTGGAGGATCCAGGGGGGGGGGAGCAAAGGGCCTGGCCCGCCCGTCAGCCCTGACCCCCCCCCCCCCCCCAATTTTTTTTTTGATGGTTATTTGTGGGAGTTGTGTTTTACTATTCGATGGTTCTTCTTTCCTTGTACGGTGTATCAGTTTACAATTATCTCACGGGATCGGTGGGTGAGCATATTGTGTTCATGGGCCTATAGTCCAATATCCTCACTTGGCACTCCTTACCTGCACCTGTCACAGTACTTCACGCAGACATAGAGTGCCATGTGCCCCGCACTCACAGGGGCTCGTGTAAATCAATGCCTCTTGCTGTGCGATACAATCCTCATTGCATCCTCAGACTGAGGCAATAAGCCGCTGACTGCTGGTCAACCCCAGCGGTGGAAAAGTGTCCGATCCGTTGCTGAACTGGGGCCCAACTCAGTCCCTGAGCAGCCGACTGGCCCAGGTGTCACAGGTAATTGTTAATCCCCTAATCCTGTCACACAATACTCTCTGACCACAGTGGGTCTCCAGCATCACACAGATTGCATAGCTTTGTCTTCCGCGGACATGCCGCACAAGTGCCCATCAGAGTAGCGATGTGGTCATTGATGCGTGTCACCAGAGGCCCGGGGAGGTGTGAAATGTCTTGATTTTGATCAACCTTGAACTAACCCTTATGTAATCGCCAGTCAGTGTAATAGGTATGCATCATGAGTGATAATGACTATTTCTGTGATCTGATCCTGTGTTCCTCATATGGAGGAGGTTTGTGGGTATATAGAGCAGTATCACAATTTTCACAAATGGCTGTGTTGTTTCTCAGACGGAGGAGTACTTGGTAGTGTAGTGTTGTTGTCAAACACAAGGTGATTGCTCCTGCAGAAACTCCAGGTAGAACTTTCTTTTCAATAAGAAAAATAACACCATATACGAATCAGAAGTGTCATCTTTTGTTAGGGTGGTGAGGTGGAGGCGGGGAGGATAACAAGTGCATGTAGATATGATCAGCCCTTCCTTTTAAACTTTTTAAAAAGTGCCGAAAGAGGTGCTGTGTCCCGTGATAAAAGAAGAAACGTTTTAACAAATAAAAATCGTACCCTCTGCAAACTCGAAATATGTCTCAGAAAACACAACAACAAAAACACAACAAAAAAAAAAAACAACAACAAAAAAAAGGAAACACGCGAAGAGAGAACGGTTACAACACTATAGTACAATTTTAAAGAAAATCCCCGAAAGAAAAGCATCAAGAAAGAATAATTTCAACACAACTTATTTGTAATTGTTCTTTTTAAGCGCGTTTCTTTCTCTGTTATAAATTTATGCTCGCCTGATAGTCAATGTTTTGGTTTGGAAAACCGGGGGGGGGGGGGGGTGGGTGGGGAGGGAGGGCCCCCCCCCCCCCCCCCGCGTCGAGACACCCCTGGATCCGCCCCTGGGGAAGACTGGGGTCATTTAGAGTTCATTTTTTTCCTGGGTAAAATTCATAGTGCTGTTCGGCGCGCTTTAACTACTTCACTGACACTCGAGCGGCAACTATCTCATTTTTTACTGCGTAAATTCATTAAGAGCTCCAGCCGTCCCATGAATCTATCTATCTATCTATATCCCGTAGTCTTGCTGACCGTTGGGGCACCACTGATGACTTGGCAACCTGCTCCCTCCATTCCTCTCTGTTCTCTGCCATTCTTAGCGTATCACCCAGCTTCAGTCCTGTCCACTCTGAGATATTGTCCTCCCATCTTTTCCTCTGTCTTCCTCTCCTTCGTCCTCCTTGCACAGTGCCTTGCAGGATTGTTTTGGCAAACCCTGCTGAACGCGTGACATGCCCATACCACTTCAGTTTGCGTTTTCTCACAATGGCTAATAAGTCTTCATAGGCCCGATGGCTTGCCTGATTCTGCTTCCCACTTCCTCGTTTGTGATGTGATCTCTGTATGAAATGCCAAGCAGCCTTCGAAAACATCTCATTTCAGTGGCTTGTATCCTCCTTTCAAGGTCTGCTGTGAGGGTCCATGACTCGCAGGCATACAAGAACACTGAAATGACTAAGGAGCGCATCGGTCTGATCTTGGAGCAGAGTGTGATCTTTCTGTCTTTCCATATGGTCTTCAATCTTGTCAGTGCTGTTGTTGTCTGCGCAATCCTGGACAGTATTTCTGGTTTTGGTCCCTCATCTGTCACAATGGCTCTTAAGTATTTGAATTTCCTGTTTCCAGTTTTTGGCCTCCAACCATGATTTCAGTGCCAATGCCACTGGCGTTATTGGTCATCAGTTTGGTCTTCTCTGCACTGATTTCCATCCCAAATGCAATGGCTGTACTATCCAGCTTTTCCACCAGCTGAGCTAGCTCCTTCTCTGTTCCTGCAAGGCCATCAATGTCGTCCGCAAAGCGCAAGTTCGTGATTGTTCTGCCTCCAATACTGACAGTTCCTTCATGATCTTTCAGAGCGTTCGTCATGATTCTTTCCAGGAAGATGTTGAAAAGAGTAGGTGAGAGCAAGCAGCCTTGTCTGACTCAAACTGTAGTCCTAAACCAGTTTCCTATTTTGCCGTTGAAGCAGACTGCGCTAGTGGCCTTGTTGTAAAGGTTTGCTATGACTTTGATCAGGTTGGCATTGATGTTGTACAGCTTCATGGTGGACCAAAGGGCTACATGCCACACCCTGTCAAACGCTTTCTTAAAATCCACAAAGACATGATAGAGGTCCTGCTGGTGCTGGAGGTATCTCTCACATAGAACTCTCAGGTTGAAGATCTGCTCAGTTGTGCTGCGCCCTGGTCTGAAACCTGCCTGTTCCTCAGCTATGATTTCCTCTGCCTGTGGCTTCAGCCTGTTCAGCAGGATCTTTAACATGACTTTGCTTGGGAGGGATATAAGACTGATCGTGCGATAGTTCTGGCATTGATGTAAGTTGCCTTTTTTGGGGACAGTTATTATAAGTGATTGGGTCCATGGTGTGGGCAAATCCCCTGACTGCCAGATCTTATTGCGGATTGTTAGTAAGGCGCATATCGTGTCTTCTCCCCCTTCTTGGACTAGCTCTGCAGGGATGTTGTCTGTTCCTGCTGCCTTCCCTTTTTTCAGCGACTTCACTGCAGCCTCTACTTCTTCTCGGAGGATGGGATAGTTGCCATTGTTGGTCACGGGTGGGTTGACAAGTATGCCTGGGTCCCCTGCAGCTCTGTGGTTGTACAAATCTGAGCAGTACTCTGTCCATCTCTTCAGTATGTCTTGGTCTTCCGTAAGACAGTTCCCTTCACTATCTTGAATGATCGAGGAGCGTCCTTGTTTTACACTTGTCAGGTCTTTCACCAGCTGGTATGCTTTTTTTGCTATTATTTTTGTTCAGATGTTCTTCTACGTGTTTACACTGATCTTCAATCCACTTATTCTTTGCCTTTTTCATGCTTTTGTTGATATCCTGGTTAATTTCCCTGTATTGTTTAGCTCCTTCTACCTCTGGTTTCTTTTTCTTTAATTCTCGCCGCTTGTCACATAGAACAAAGATGTCAGCTGTAACCCAAGGTTTCTTTGCTTGTCGGTGTTTGCCAAGGATCTCACTGGCTGTTTGGGTTACAACAGTGTTAAATGTCAATCAGTGTGTCCACGTCCGTGTCTTCTGCACCTAGAAGTAGCAGTGGTGCGAACTTTCCTCCTATCTTTGCCTGAAAGGCTTCCGCTACCTCTGGGTCTTTCAGCTTCTCGAGGTCAAACTTGATTCTGGTGGGAACCTGCTTGTTGACCTTCTTTAGGCGGAGTCGGAAGGTCATCATCACTAAGTCATAGTCGCTTCCATTGTCTGCTCCTGGAAAACTTCTTGTCTTGGCAATGTTCACACTGGTTTGGAAGCGTCTCTTTTGCCCAAGACACACCTTATGCAATGACAACCTTACCTCAATCCATACCGGATCGGTCGTCGCCCGGAACAAGGACCGCGCCTTCTGTCTTGCGCCAGGGCAGAGGTGTTAAGTGTGTTACTGGTGCACCATCACCATCAAAACTCCGTGCCAGAAACAACATCAGCATTGGCACTTGGAACGTCAGAACATTAAGAACGCCTGGAAAGGTAGAGGAACTGACACATGAAATGAACAGGTACCATTGGACCATCCTAGGACTTTGCGAAGTATGATGGAAGAACCTTAGGGAAACATCAACCCAGGAAACCCACAAACTGTACTACAGTGGCAGAGAAGACAAACACGAACAGGGTGTCGGATTTCTCGTCCACAAAGACATCGTGAACACCGTCATGAGTTGTCGGCCAGTCTCCAGTAGGCTTATCACCATACGCTTGAGGGCAACCCCATTTAATATCGGCCATTGTACAAGTTTATGCCCCAACAACAGACTATGGCGATGAGGAAATAGAAGACTTCTATGACCAACTGCAGGACCAGGAGGTCGTTGAAAACTCACCTCTTCAAGCTTTACTTTGAATGACTGCCAGTGTTTGATGCCTTAGTTGTAGTTCTGCAATCCTCCTTGTTTAGACTGAATGTTAATTAGAATATAAATTATTATTGTTGTTTAGTTTATTGTAAAAGTGGTGTGTTCGGGCATTGTGCTTTGTTTGTTATGTGCATATGTCATTGTATTTTATTTTTGTGTACAGATTGTAAAGCGCTTAGAGCTTTTGAGTAAGATTAAGATCTATATAAATACCCATTATTATTATTATTATTAAGTTCTGGACCAGACCCCCAAGAAAGACATTCTTGTGGTGCAGGGAGACTGGAATGCCAAACTAGGAGAGGATGCTGCCAGGAACTGGAAAGGCACATGCGGACGCTACTGCAATGCAAAGACCAACGACAGAGGCTTACGGCTCCTGGAATTTGCCAGCTCAAATGATCTAAAGCTGATGAACACGATTGGCCCGCACAAAGCATCCAGAAGGTGGACATGGCACAGCCCGAACGGAGAGCACCATAACCAAATTGACTACATCATGGTCCCATGAATACATGGATACAAACCGAAGTGGTTTCAGCAAGAGGCATAGATCCTCATGACCACCCGCAATTGCGGAGGCTCATGAGGATCTATACCTCTTGCAGTACACTTTGTGGCGTTTTTTTTTCTCAGCAGTGAAAGGGTTACACGTTTCCTTTGCCATGCGAGGCCGCTTTGATCTCGATGCACTGAGCTGTCAGACCAATGTAGGCAGATTACGTCAGCAGGCACGGCATGTGCCGTAGGCCTATGCCTTCAGGTCTACTAGCCGCGACACTGATACTTGTACTCAGCACGTCTTTAGTGCGAGTTGTGACGCCGCGTTGCTTTAGAGTAACACCTTTCAGTTCAGTTTGAGCTGAGTCTGAGTCGGTACAAAGGGCTGACAGTCGGGGAGGTATGTACTACTTATAAAGGTGTGATTTCAGTCGTGCTGGTAATCATTCTTGTTCACTGTCATTTATTAACTGAACTGTACTACGAAGATTTACTGACATTAAATGCCGGCATTGCACGCGTGACCTGGGTCATAGCTAGAGACTGAAAATAAATCTGATCATCAAGTGTAGGCGGCCTCTGACAGATATCAGCATCAGTCTTACTATGATGTTAGCCTCTAATTTAGAAGAGAATGAAAACCTAGCTGGACTGACTCAGTGATTAACCTGTGTACGATAACGATAGCCCGTAACAGCTGCATCAGTATGCCCGTGACGATTTGAAGTCTAGAATGAGTTCCATTCCCACTGAGAGCAAATTCATTCAAGCCGGCTGACTTACAGGTGGCCTTGCCTACTGCAGCGCCAAAAACCAACTGAACTCAGTAACGCGCCCATTTCAAGTAATCGTGTGATTTTTACTGCTGATCAGTCATCGAAATGCCACAACAACTGATAACACTGAACAACTTCGCAAAAGCAACAACAGCAACCATAACAACAACAAATACCAGAATGAATTGTTCGGCTTTGTCGGACTCAGTGAACGTCAGATGACTCAGTCCTTCACCCGATTAAGAAAGCTCTCAGTCATTATCAGTGACTGGGTTTAGACCGTCGAATCTTGTAACTCAATTCTATGTTTTAGTCTAGTAGGCTGGTAGATTGAGGCTCTCTTTTGTTGTCCTAATGCGCGTTCCCCGCAACAACGTGAAATCCCGATCTCTAAAATTAACTTCTTTCTTTTCATTGAGATATGCTCAGCAACTTAAAAAGCAGCCAACTGTGGCAGAGAAACACACACACACACACACACACACACACACACACACACACACACACACACACACACACACACACACATATATATATATATATATATATATATATATATATATATATATATATATATATATATATATATATATATATATATATATATATATATATATATATATATATATATATATATATTATATTCGCCCTCTCCGGGCAGCGAGAGGGACTAAATGCCCAGCGGGTAACGGGTAACCAGCATCACCCCGCCACTTTGTAGTTGAACTGCCGGACCACGGAAAGGGGTGTACACTACTGACAGGAAAGTGTACTCAGCCTGCCCCTCCTCGTGTTGATCATGCTGATGAATCAACTTTAACTTGAACGGCTATGTTTAGATTAATTAATTAATCAAATGAGAAGGTTTTGGTTTGCACAGACATGACGGAGTTACGCGTTGAAATGAACTGCTTTATTTTAATATGATCATATCCAATAACAGTAGTGCAATGTGTGACGTTTCTTTAAGAAACGAATTTGAAGACGTTACATTTCCATGCAGTCTATGCACAGCCTCACTTTCTCCCTGCCACGCTGGGAAGGGCAGGCTGCGTACACTTACCTGTCAGTAGTGTACACCCCCTTTCCGTAGCGGTCCGGCGCTCAGTGGGGTGATGCTCGGCCGGCTGGTACAGATCAAGGTGATCTAACCACCAGTCAAGTTGTGTTTAGTGTGTATTTATTCTAATAAAGTTACACTGACATGAAGCTTAATGGACACATTCACCACTAACACACTGTTGTGAGAGATAGTTTGGCCGTGGTGTTCTGGGTGCCAGTGGTAAAAGAGCAAGGCTGTTCTAGCGCCTGCCAGTGGACTTCAAATAGCTGATGGGTCAACACATGCCCTTGCCGACTGATTTGTTTTGGCCGGTCCATGTCCCTGGCCTTTCAGGAATGCCTCGCAGTGTTAACAAAGGGAATTAACACATTCTGCCCCAGGACCGAAATCCCCAAATTTTGAAGCTGCCCTCTGAAGAACTGTATTACAATTCTAGAGAGAGCTCGAGCATAATAGTTCAAGGGTGGTGCCAGAATAGCTGGGCGCCAAGCTATTCTGGCATCACCCTTGAACTATCATGGTCGATACATGTCTTGCTGTGGTGAGTCGGGGCTGAATGAGTTAATTCAACAATCCCAGGGTCGTAATGGTCCACTTTAATTATGCCTTGTCGCTGTCGTGGGCTGGCCACTGGTTTTTTTTTTTTTTGTTTGTTTGTTTGTTTGTTTGTTTTTTCTTCCGTAAAGGAGTAAACGGACCTAACCGCATGTGCACTCACGGCTGATTTTGTTTGTCAGTCCAGGGTTCAGTAATTGTTAAACCCCCAGAACTAAATGACTTAAAGTTCTAAATAATGGAAGTCATTTAGTTTGGGAGTTTAAGAGTTGTATGATCCCTTGGTACACACTTTTGCCTCAGTTATGGTCTGAAGCCTGTGTAGTTGTTGTCGTTGAAACTAAACCCTTTAAAACATTTCGTTTGACTTTTTGTTCCAGTGGCACTCCAGTGGCTTGCCGCTGGAATCGGCAATCCCCGGCCGTCGGTCACTGAAAACTGAACCAGCAGTGCCGTGACGGGACAGCGTTGGTTGCAGAGCCGCCTGCACCGCTGATATCGGTTCGGTGTTGGCGGCAAGCGGCCGCCGAAACTGAGCTAAAGTACATCCGGGTGGAACCCGGCGAGGCCGTTGTGGTGATGAGAACATACGTTTCGCGGACCAGCGGCCGCACAGTTAGGACTGCGGCAGTTACTAGACAATTCAGTTCAGTTCAATCTTACATTTTCGTCGTACTGATTTCGATATTTAACCTCATCTGAATCAAGTTGACCTGACAATGCAGGTATTTACCTGACATCGACAATTTAACAATTTTCCACTAATGTGGACAATAAGTATTCTTATTCTTGTTTTGAATGAACAGTGCTACTGTTAGTTTGGTGCCTGTTGCTGTGGCCATCTACATTTTACAGAGACTGAAACACCTCGACATCATTTCACTGTTCTGCCTCAGTAGTCAGTTCTCGCCCTTTACAGTGAAGCTAATAAAACCCGCGTCCACAAACTAATCCACTCGGCCAAGACTGACTCGAGACCCACTTGTTGCCGTCTGGCAATCATTATGGCCAGGAAGTGTGGCAGCTATGCTGCTTTATTTATTTTTCTGTCATACGGTCACTTACTCTACACGGGGAAGGGCTGGACTAATGATGACATAGCTGTTGGTTGCCTTCAACTGAACACCGCGTGCTTAACGCTAAATTTATTGTGGCAGCTACAGTTAAAATCCCTGCTCAAATTGTATCGAGCTCTGAAAAAGTATGGCTTGTGTCGAATATTTGTATATATTTTGACATTGGCAGCCATGGCAACACTCGTTTTTGCGGGAGGGGAGGCCATCGTTTTCAAAATATGGAGCGTTGTGAGCGAAGAAATCACTCTCAGATTTGAAGACAACATCATTTCCATTGACGAGGACAGAGAGTTTTATCAGAAAGTCTTAATACACCCAGCGACGAAAGGAGAAAAAAATCCAAAACTACTTTACCAAGTATATCGTTACCCGATGGAAGATGTGAGACTGAAGTGTTCTTTCGAAATGCTTTGGTTCGCCGATGGCAGTCCCTTTTCCGACCAAGTTGTGTGGCACCGAAATGGCGTCCGTTTGAATTTTACTGACAGACACAGTCATAAGATACATTTTCGAGAACTGCCAAACGATCATTCTTTCGAGCGTTCTTTCTTCAAACAGTACGGAATCAGCAAATATGACATTAATGCTACCCTTCAGATCTCCCTTTTGCGAGACTCGGAGTTCGGTAGTTACACGTGCCACATAGCTAAATTTGTAAAACAAACCCTGCTGGACTTTGCTTCAAATTACGAACGACTGAACAAGTTTCCTGGCAACAAGACAAATGAAAAGAAACAAAAGGAAAAAGAGAATGTAAAGAAGCCTCGATCCCCATGCCCCTGCAAGTGTTCCCATAGTCTGGAACCAAAATATCTGTTCCAGGACATGTTTAGGTGGGTAGGAGAGTTCAGACTGATCAAGCTGGCGAGAAGAAAGGAGATTATTAGGGCTCCTCCAGGTTCCATACTTTCTTTTACAACAAGTCATTACCATTTTTCCAGAAGAGATGAAGTGGAAATCGATTATTCCGTCAATTCTCAACCATTTACGGAGCTGTGCTCAGACACTTTTCATGGTTGTTCAAAATTGTTAATGATGTATTGGTTAATCGGTCATGACACTGGGAACCGTTTTGGAATGCCGCCGTTGAGCCTCTATACGATATGGAAGAATCCTGCTTTACTCTCTGAACAATACAGACAAGTCCATTGCCTGTGCGAACACTCTTATGGACACCACGCAGTGAAATATCTCAGAAGATACTATAACCGAACTTCCCAGCAGTACGAGTTGGTAGAAATCACACATCCACACACGCTGCTGGTGGTCCCAAGGGGGCAAAATCTCCTAAACCTATACGTGAACCGATCTGTGAAGGATCCATTACCACACACACAAGTTCCAACAAGCCGATCGTGTGATAATAAGGGGTCCTTAAACTGGATGACCTGATCATGGACTTCGCTCTCGAGTCTGTTGCCTATTTCTATTGGACAGAGAATGCGTTCATTTTTGTGGCAGCCCTCTGTTGTACGTACCTTGCATGGAAGTCCCTGCAGTGCATGCGATATTTGGGCTCGGATATTAGATACATGGTTTTAAATGGTGCCTTGGGTTACTTTGCTTCTGCCGCAATTTCTACGCGTAAAGTTAATGACGATGCCACAACAAACGATTGCGAGATCAGATCCTCCTTTGACATATTCCTTTCGTATTCTGACGCTAAAGCGGATATCAAGTTAATGTCGGATAGCGTTGTTCCATTCCTTGAGCAACAGGGCTACAAAGTATTCACTAAAGATCGAGACCTCCCACCCAACCTGCAAGAACTTCCGGCGCTTTCACAAGCCATTGAAAGCACCCAAAAATTCATTCTTTTTCTCACTGCGGATTATCTTGAAGACAAATTTCGCAGAGACTTTGAGGCGGCCATTATCATTGAATCGCTGTGCGATAGAGACACTGAGGCCCACCAGATTCTTGTCGTTCGTATGGGATCTTGCGATGTTCCACCATGGCTCAGCCATCTGCAGGTCCACGACTGGACAACGAACCTCACTTTTGAGGAACACAGTCTCAAATTGCTGCAATGGCTTGTCCCACGTGAGAATGGTAGCAAATGGTTGTCAAATTTGGACGTATTCATCACATTTTTGCCCCTCCAACTTATTTTGACTGTATTTGTGTTCTTTGTGTCTATCTCGTTTATTTTCTAAAATGCACTGAAAGGGTTCAAACTATCATTAGGGTGCAATGTTAATGACCTATCAGAGTAATGGAAAAGAGCACATTTCGTTTTATTGTCTTCGATTGTCTGGTCAGTGATGACGTGATGAAAACGTGTTAACTATATCTACGCTTTTAACATGAGCTCTAATGATCTATTCAGCGTTTGGGCCTGGATGAGATATTCCGCAAATTTACTTTTTAACGCAGGGCCAAGTGGAGGTATGGCTCAAGTAAAAGAATTATGTATGACCATAGGGTATTCCAGCCAGAGGAACTATAGCCAGACTGTACCTCCTCTGGCTAGAATATCATATGGTCATACATCATCGTTTGACTTTTTTCAAGCTCATTGACTGAAGAGCATTATACTATAGTGTTTTGAGTGGCTACCATTCTTTTTTGTTGTTCGTTTGCTCCTCGCGTAATATAATTATCTGCTACTAGTTGTAATTTTACATAATTTAACATTTTTTTTTTACATTATCACTGATTTTGTATAGCATATTGCAATCACAAACAGACAAAACCAAATTTTAGCCAAATATTTCGTAAATTGCTTGTCTAATGCCTGTGAAAAGTATGTTTTCAACTTCATTGCTACTTTTTAAACACAGTCATCTTTGTCAATCTTTATCTTTACATTTAGTTTACAAATGTTAATAATTTGTTGTAATTACGTGTTATACTATATCGCAAATAAATTACAGTAGTACAAAAATCGAAAAATCGATTAGACAGGAGTTTCAAACGCCAACAAATGTGTACTGACGCGCGCTCGTGTGTGTGTGTGTGTGTGTGTGTGTGTGTGTGTGTGTGTGTGTGAGTGTGCCGTGTGTGTGCGTGCTTGCGTGTGTGTGTGTGTGTGTGTGTGTGTGTGTGTGTGTGTGTGTGTGTGTGTGTGTGTGTGCGTACACCAAACCACTCAATTGGGTTTCTTTCTTTACCATCCTTATGCAAAATGGGTGTGTGTAAAATTCTGCGTGACCAAGTCAGGCACCCATTTTTTCTGAGGGTTGTTTCTGCATTATCTTTCATTCAAAAGTCAGAAAAAAATATCAAAATAGGATGTCCCCATTTCGCCAGATTTACTTCATGTTGTGTTTTGGCGATGCCCTGGGCCTGTGTGTTGACACGGAAGCGGAGTGTTTTCAGATCAACTTGATGATCGCTGATTGGTTATCCCAACATCGATGAACGGAGTTGTTTCCCTTGCCCTTCCTAAAACCTCGTCTTTCGTCCCCAACAGTGGACCATTCTTCCGCGTTTGCAGAGGTACTTTATGCAATATTTCTTAGTTAAGAGCACGCCCAAATGTACTTGTTCAGTGCAGTTATTTAACTGAGAGATGCCTCCAATCCCCGATACCCGTTTGGCCCAGAAAAATAAGGCGTCTGCTTCAGCCGTGGCTCTGTCCGTGTCTGCCTCTCTCTGACCGTTGAGTCTTGTAGTAAATGATAATAGAACCCCACGATTTTAACAAAAGCTTTCTTCTTCAATGAAAGGAATTCGTTCAATAACCCCATTACAAGGTCAATCTGCCACGCGATTTTGTTTCTTTTTTTTCTGACATGTGTGATTGTCAGTGATCGAAAAGTAACTTGCACAGTACCAGTTGACTTTAAAAAAAAAATGGCACCAGATTTCAATCCTCGTTCGCAAAACTGCCTCACGATTCAAAGAACAAACGTCCACAAACAGGTCTTTCGGAATGTGCAACTGAAGTGTCGCTTTTTACTGTATTACCAGTTTTTAGTTCTCAGGGTCACCCTGGTCAGCCCCACAGGGTGGGTTTTTCTCTCTATTCTGGGGCATGTGTTGTCCCTTTGTCCATTCACCTGTATTTGCCTTTTTAAAACTCTCCCTACTCTCTGCACTGCCTGTAGCTCTTGATATTGGATGTGTGTTGCTAAATGGTCTTAGCTTTATTTAGGCCCCATGTGTTAGGTTTATTTAACGTATCTGACCGGCTGGCGACATACATGGCAATGTTCTGTTTAGGTGTTTTTTTCACAAGCAGTGCAGGCATGTCCTGAGAAAGCCTTGTTGCTGTCGGGACGTTAAGCAATGTACAATCAATCCGATTCAAAATGTCAGTTGGTTTACATGGTTGTATTGGACATGTTTGCAGCAACACCGTTTTGGTCACACCGGCTCAGGACTTTCTGCACACACCCAGCGCCGGATGGCAGCAGGATGTCCAAACCCATCGGGATCTATGCTGCAGCATTATGGCCCCCCAGCCTCTGCCACAGAGGGTGCTTCTGGTAGGAGGGTGCATGGACGGCAGCGGAATGCTCCCAATTACAAACTGGTAAGTAAAGTGATTTTATGATCATCTTCATTTTATTGGCTGGCGTGCGTGCGAAGCAAAAGTGAGTTTATGTTCTGGGCCACTGGTCGTCCGTCCGTCGTCCATGGTAAACTTTAACTCATTCTACCCCAACACCAAAATCCTTAAATTTTGCCCCTGTCCTCTCAAGACCACATTGCAGCGCAGGACACAGATCGACCATGATAGTTCAAAGGTGATGCCAGAATAGCTTGGCGCCCGTAGGCGCCAAGCTATTCTGGCATCACCTTTGAACTATCATGGCCGATCCTTATCCTGCTGTGGTGCTTCTGGGGGTAGAATGAGTTAACAGTGGTATTTTCTCGGAGACTATTCAAGCCACATTCTTCAAGCTTGGCCCAAGGATACTTTGTGGCAAGACCTTTTTAAACATGCCAATTTGAGTGACCTCTCTCAAAGGGTCACGCAGGGTTGACAAATGTGTGAAAACTGCTTGCATTTTCAGAAAACGTGGATTTTGCTGCTGCAGAAGCCAGCCCTCGTCACCGAGGTCACACATATGTAAATCGGTCATACACGGGATTACTCTTTTTATTCTTGTGCAAGGCCCCTTAAACCAAAATTGGGCTGTTTCTGTCCTAATGCAGCTTTGGTTTCAATCTTTCTTTCTTTCTTTCTTTCTCCAGTTGGCAAATGGCGCCTGGGATGGACCCGAGACTGAGAGTAGTGCCAGCGCATCGCAATACGAGGGCAGTGATGACGAGGAGTTTGTTCCTGGCTCGAGCTCACCGGATTCAGAGGGTGTGTCGGCATCAATTGCTGGGATCTCTGACATAGACAGTATTGTATCGACTATGTTAGATTTCATCAAAGTGGCAGGTTCGGGGTGGCTAGGTGTCGGTGACGCTAGTACCAGCAAGGTGCAGTGTGCGTTAGGGGGTGGCAATGAGAATGTGGATAGGCAGGAGGAACATGATGCTGGAAAGAGTGGGGAAAGAGCACTTACAGAAGAAACAGGTGTGCACGTGTCGCAGAGAGGGAAAGGAAAGTACAAATGGGACAAGAAACATGCATGCAAATTGTGTGGCAAGCTTGTCTTGAAAATGAGCACGCACTTACAAGATGTCCATGCAGATGAGGCAGACGTTGCTAAAATTTTGTCGATGAAAAAAGGGACCAAGCAGAGACGTCGAGCATGGATCAGACTACATGATGAGGGTGATTACATGCATAACGTTGTTGTTCTTGAAAACAAATCCGGATGTTTGATTCCTAAGTATCGCACCAAAACTAGTAAGGTAGACGACCTTCTCGCCTGTAGCCATTGCAAAGGGCTCTATAAAAAAAAGCTGATCTCTGTACACTCAAAATGTTGCTGTCAGAAACCAGGAGGGTTTCAGATCACTCGGCGAGGGGACGCGGCGCGCCGTGGTCGCCTAATGCTTCCAATACCCTTAGACGTTGAATTTTCCTTCTATCACAAGGTCTTGGCCAGCCAGAGAGATGATGAGATAAGCCGTCTCATCAGAACTGACCCCTTGCTTCTTGAGTATGGAAAGAGATTATTTGACCGCAGGGACATTGAAGAACACACGGCTGGACAAATCAGCTCCAGGATGCGGGAGTTAGGGAGACTATTAAAGATTATCAGAGTGAGGTCAGAAATGAAAATCGCAAGTTTAAATGCTGTGATCAATTCAGCTAGCTTTGATCATGTGGTCCTGGCTGTAAAAGAGCTAGCAGATTTTGATGAGGACACACATCAGTTCAAAAAAGGCAATCTCGCAATGCGCATAGGCCATGCTTTGAAAAAATGTTCACAGATCAAACAGTCACAGGCATCCAAACAGCTTGGGCAGGGTTCAGACGACAGGTGGCGACAGGAGCTCTCTGAGGCGCAGCGGTTTGACTCTGGTGTGTCCGCTACAGCAGCCCAGTCGGTCGGGAAAATGACCATGAACAAACCCAAGCTGATCCCATCATGTGAAGATGTGAGGAAGGTCCAACAGCTTCTTGAGACAAGGATGGTTTCGGAAGATTATCCGACAGTGGTTAAAGCAACTCTTTGTGCTGTATCACTTTTCATCCGAAAACGAGGGGGAGAAGTTCAGAGAATGAAGGTGTCAGACTTCCAGAATGCTAAGATTGGATCGATCACCAATCAAGATATCTTGAAAGGTCTCACAGAGGTTGAGAAGAAAATGGTGAATCATTTTCAGCGAGTGGAAATCAGAGGCAAGTTTAATAGGAGTGTTCCCGTTTTGCTGACGAAGAAGATGATGACAACTGTGGACAGAATCCTTCAAATGAGGCAATCAGTGCCAGCTCTCGCTGAATCCCAGTACATCTTTGCCACACCTTCTGGTCAGAGGCCTTACAGAGGCCATGATGTTCTGAAGGCCCATGCCCTAGAAGCAGGGGTGTCATACCCAGCCATGTTCACATTTACTCAGTTACGGAAGCAGGTTGCAACTTTGGCTCAGTCAATGGCCATCTCGGAGTTAGACCAGGATCAGCTGGCAGATTTCCTTAGCCATGATATTCGGATACATCGCCATATCTACCGCCAACCTCAAGACGTCCTTCAAAAGGCAAAAGTGGCAAAGATTCTTCAGTTAACAATGGGATGACAGATTTTGAGAGTTGCATTAGAGCTGAGCTGGGCGATGATGAAGAGAATGATTTGACAATGAAGACACACCAGAAACTGGCAGAGAGGTCTCGGGGGGAACAGCACCTGTGAATGAAGCAAGTAGCAAGTCAACAACACAGGAATCGATGAGCATGTCGGAGAAAAGACGTCCAGAGCCTGATGACAATCTAGAGAGTTTTGATGATGACAGTACTGCGTCAGCTCCTGTTCGAAAGAAAGCTAGATTTACAAGGAAACCATGGGGGGAAGCTGAAGAGAAAGCTGTTCAAACTCGTTTCAAGACACACCTCGTCATGAACAAACTTCCTGGAAAGGCCGAGATACAGCACGCAATGGCAGAGGAGCCCGCACTTAGACATAGGCACTGGACAAACATTAAGGATTACGTCCGCAACAGACTGAAAAAGTTACAAAAGAAATGAATTGAGGTTCCCCGCCACTCGCGGCATTTTCGGTTTCATACAGATTTATTACAAGAGTGTTATTATTATTGGGGTGGTTTCAGCATGTATAGCATGCTTTTTTTTATCTGATGGACGCCTGGATCATTTTGTATACTGTATAACCTTTGGATTTGCAAAACGAAACAGCCGGCTGGGGACAAAAGACAATAATAAGATAAGATAAGAAAACCATTGACAACGTAAAGATTGATTACAAGAGTGTTATTAGGGGGAGGGGGGGGGGGGGCCTGGATCATTTTGTAATATACTGCATACCATTTTTAAAACTCTGCACATGGAAGAATGGTTGGTTGTTGGGGACGAAAGACAATAATAAAGGCTGAAGTTTCAAGTGATTTCTTATGTTGTCAGTTAATTAATTAATGTCAGTGTTCTGTTCTGTCATTTTAACTCATTCTACCCCAAGACCGGAATCCCCAAATGTTGAAGTCGTCTTCAGAAGACTGCGTTGCAGTGCAGGACACAGATCCACCATGATAGTTCAAGGGTGATGCCAGAATAGCTTGGCGCCCATAGGTGCCAAGCTATTCTGGCATCACCCTTGAACTATCATGGTGGATCTTTATTTTGCTGTGGTGTGTCTGGGGTAGAATAAGTTAAGCCCAAATGTTGAAGTCGTCTACAGAAGACTGCGTTGCAGTGCAGGACACAGATCCACCATGATAGTTCAAGGGTGATGCCAGAATAGCTTGGCGCCCATAGGCGCCAAGCTATTCTGGCATCACCCTTGAACTATCGTGGTGGATCTTTATTTTGCTGTGGTGTGTCTGGGGTAGAATAAGTTAAGCCCAAATGTTGAAGTCGTCTTCAGAAGACTGTGTTGCAGTGCAGGACACAGATCCACCATGATAGTTCAAGGGTGATGCCAGAATAGCTTGGCGCCCATAGGCGCCAAGCTATTCTGGCATTACCCTTGAACTATCGTGGTGGATCTTTATTTTGCTGTGGTGTGTCTGGGGTAGAATAAGTTAAGCCCAAATGTTGAAGTCGTCTTCAGAAGACTGCATTGCAGTGCAGGACACAGATCCACCATGATAGTTCAAGGGTGATGCCAGAATAGCTTGGCGCCCTGGGGTAGATCGTGCTGGGGTAGAATAAGTTAAGTGTTAGTTTCTTCGTCTGGGTCTTTTTCTATCTTTCATATTTTTCCACACTTTTTGACCCGCATCATAGTCATACTGAGGCTAAAAGCTTCAAATTTGTTCACTGCCATAATTCTATGCAAGCTACATTACAGTACTTACAGATGAGGACATAGACCAATGGCTTTAGTTCAAGGGTGGTGCCACAATAGCTTGGCGCCTAGAGGCACCAAGCTATTCTGGCACTAACCCTTGGACTATTTCAGTCACACTTGTTGCACACACTGGTGTATTCCGAATGATAAGGGTTAATATTCAAAATGCTCTGTTGCTGTTTGTCTGAAACTCCAGAGTACCCAAAACCAAGAAAAAAGTCCTTTAATTTCCAGAATACATTATGTTGATTCTCACATCAATGCCATGATAAACTGTTTTGCTTCAGAAGGACAAAACGCAGCAATGTTTAAAAGATTTCCTCTGTAAAAATCATAATCGAAAGGTTACGGGCCAGTGTTTATTGAATTTTGCACCATACAATGTAAAAAATGTTAAAGCACACATACACATTAAGTTGGGGAAAAAAAATTAATGTGAAAAAGAAGTATTCCATGAACTTGACCTTATTACAGACGCCTACTGTTGTGAAGACACCCATTTTGATTGTAATGCCAGTTTTTGTGTGTGAGAGGCACCCACATTATTGGTAGAAACCCATTTTTTTCCATCTAGTAGCTCTGTTTCTAGAAAATGTCTATTTTATTTTAAGTTATAGAGCTTAGTTATAAGGTGAGTTCTAAACATTCGCATCAATTCCAGAGCCCTAGAATAAATAGAAATATGTGGCAACCCATTTTGACATAAAATGGTAGGTAACCCACTCTGACGCTTTTGTCTGCATGTGTGTGTGTGTGTGTGTGTGTGTGTGTGTGTGTGTGTGTGTGTGTGTGTGTGTGTGTGTGTGCTAGTGATACTACGGCACGAGGACGCAAGTCAATCTGATCAGCTGTATACACCGTCCCGCTCTCTACGCTCTGCTTCAGACACTCGTGTTTTCCGTATCCCTAGACGTAATATGGTCACTCAAGGTCATCGTGCATTTTCGTATTTTGGTCCCATTGCATGGAACGCGCTCCCAGCTGACGAAGGTCACTCATCATCTCTCTCCATGTTTAAATCCAAGCTTAAAACACACCTTTTTTATGTTGCATATACTTAAAGACCATTTTGTCTGCCGGCTCATCATGTGTGCGTGTGTGTGTGTGTGTGTGTGTGTGTGTGTGTGTGTGTGTGTGTTTGTGTGTATGTGCGTTTTCTGCTTCATGTAAATCAATGTATGTTTGTTGTTGTATGTTTTTGTATTTTGCTTTGTATTTCATTACTGTGACTGTAAAGCACCTTTGGTGATTAGGCGCTATACAAATTACCTTTATTATTAGTATTGTTAGTGAAGACGGTTGGACAAATTCAGTGAGTTGAGGCATCGTGGACACATATCCAGTCGTCCACTAACGTATGGATGCGTTATTCAGTATCATGATCTAGTTTTCATTGACCCACGCTGGTCGAAAAGGTATTTTGGTCAGATTGTAAAGATATCGCTGCGTCGAGATTGCCTCACTTTGCTTTACACATTGCCGTAAATTGACGGATCCAAAGGCAAAAGCTACCTTGTAATTTTTTAACGACTCGGACGTACAGTACACTGCCCACAGGCTGGATAATTTACAAAACTTCATTTTCATCAAACCTCGCAGAACAACTATATGTGACTGTGAGCCAATTGCCAGAGTTTTCAAGTAGGCCTGTCTAGAGTTGTTTATGTTGTGAAATGTGACATTTTGATAGTGTTTCAGTCAAGGACTTGTCTAACATCACTTGTGGCCATTGCTCGCGGTACACCGGGTCGTTTTACTTTCGTTATCCGTTGACAACATACTACTGAGTGAAATTGTGCCGTTGTCTGTGCGTGTAGAAAAAGCTCTGCCGAGCCACTTGCACTGGTAGTTTGGCCTTAACCCGTTCAGTGAGTGCCAGTTGATGTAGATTGTGTTTCTGCAATCTTCGTTAATCAAACACCAAAAAGCCCTAGCTGTCCAAGGAATATGGATTCAAAATGGTGTCAGCAAGAGGCATAGATCCGCATGAGCCCCCGCAATTGCAGTTGGGTGGTGTTCCAATTTTCTTGGCGCTGAACATGTTAATCTGTTAAGGAATGGCCCAGTGAACATTTGGACTGGATGGGATGATTCGGCGTCCAATTTACTGTGTTCTCAATGACATATACTTATTGTCTGCTTTGGCAGTGAAGGAACCAATGCTGCACTAAGTGACGAATCAAAAGAAAGTCAAACATCGTACGGATTCCAAACATTCTGTAGATTCATCCATTTCAACTCATTCCATTTTGCAAGAAGTTACTTCACTGACAATAACCCTTTGAGTGTCGGCAGCGGGTTTAGTCGCGATTCCTATAGGAATCATCGCGACCAAAACCGCTACGGACACGCAAAGGGTTGACACTGCACAGTTTGCCGCACGTTCCTGACAGGAAGCACACATACCGCAGTGATCGGGGCGACCCAGCAAAACTGTACATTTAATCCTTACTATAAATGGATGCCATTACTGTATTACTGTGTTCAACCTACTGTTTTTGACTTGGTTCTGGTTTAGGATTGATTCCTAATGCAGACATAAGAATTTGTCTTCTTTCAGTCTCTTTACATTTTTTTCTTGCCTGTCTCTTTTTGATTTTTTCCCATGGTCGTCCGTTCTCAAGGCAACTAACTCCCTTATTAAATGTTTTGATGACAACGTTACTCGCTGAGCAAAGCTTTCTGTCCCAAATGAATCTTTGGCCGATCACCCTTCTCGGTACACACGCACCCTAATCTTCATTCAGTCAAACCTCTAAACAAAAGCCAATAAATAAATCATTTAGGGGGCCGCTACACCACAAAACGAACTATACAACAGGTGTTCAGCGATACCGCTGGTACCAGTCTTATACAAACATGATAATTGGATAATATCGACGACATGGTCACGGTATACACTTAAATTGGGAAGTTCAGGCAGTAAGAGGCCCCGTGTTTTTAAAAATAATTTTTGCCTTGTTTCAAAATTTGCAGTTGGGCTGAATGTTGGAATTTGCTGGAAATTTGTGGTTAGCTGAGAGGAGACATGTTTGGTGCTTTGATTCATACCATCCTGAGCTTATCCAGTGGACATTTGTGGGCCTATGTTGAGTTGCCTTTGACGTAGTGATTTGAGGGGCACGCTGATTTCAGCTGTGCTTGGGTGTGGGGTTGGTAAGGAACCAGTTTCATAGCCAAGAAATGAGACGGGTCATGTGCTGTTTTTTTGTATTTTGTGCATGGCAAATGTGCAGCTGGTGGGCGGTAGTGTTTTTTAAGGAATTGAAAAATTAGGGGATGACTGGGACTGACTAAGGCTAAGAGACTGGACAGTATGGAAACAGCACTGTGGTCCGTGGCCTGTCAGGTGCACCACATGCCATATGTGACATAGACCGGAAACTGGTTTAGTGTAACCAGATCATTGAGTTTGGATGTTTGCTGTTGGAAAAGTAAGAAAATCATGAAAAATTTGAAATTTTGCCAAAACATCGCTGTGCATGCAGTTTTATAGGCGTTTTGGCATGTTTTGGGTGGCAACACCCTGTTTACCTGCACTGTGAGCTAGGTTTAGTGTGTTTGCTCATTTATTTTTTGTCTTACAGGTAGTCATGAGTCTTTCCTTCGACCATGAGCTGTGACCTTTGACCTTGACCTTGAAAGGGGTGGGGTTTGGGGTGTTCAGTTTGATAAATGTGTTAAAAAAATTCACTCTTTCAGTTATTGAAGTTGTGTGGGGTGGGTGTAGGGTGGGTGGGTAGGGGTTTGGGTTGGAGGTGTGTGGGGGGGAGGGGGCGGGGGGAAGAGGGGTGGGGGGTTGGGGGCTTAAGGTCAAAGGTTAAGATAAAAACTACAATGAAACAGTGTTAGCATGTGCATTTCATCAGACAGCTGACCTCAGAGTGAAATAAGCGGCCAAAATAATGTGACATGCAGAAGTGTTATTTTGCATGGTACTGCTACACTGGTTGCATCTGAGGTGTCATTCTGCTGTAATTGTCATGAGGGATGTCTCTGGTGTCTATTCTAAACCAAACACAAGCACTTGTACACTGAGTAAAGCTCATTTGAGTGCATTGTTATGGGACCAGCAGTTGCAGGCACCAGTACAGGGTTTTACAGGAGTGTTCACAAGTTTGGCACACACATGCCTACTGCATCTGCAAGATGCGCTAAGGTGTTTTGAGACCCTGACAAGTGTGTTTTATATAAAAATGAACT
This sequence comes from Semisulcospira habei, assembly GCA_036245525.1. Taxonomy (NCBI): domain Eukaryota; kingdom Metazoa; phylum Mollusca; class Gastropoda; family Semisulcospiridae; genus Semisulcospira; species Semisulcospira habei. Next base: position 238,152,600 of record BTPG01000002.1, read on the forward strand.
CTACATAACCATTTTTCTATGCTACCTCCTAAATCAGCACTCCAGACACTTGTTAGCGTATGCGGCGTGTCCCACGTAGCATAGTTTTGGTTGTTTTGTGTAGTCTTTTTCCTGTGGGATAGCTCAATAGACTTAATGTGTTTAAATTGCAGAGCTGTTTCATGACCCCTTTTGCCTAGGGAAAGATTGCAGCAGCATATAGGGCATGGCAGCTGGTTACAGGCCTCTCTTCCAGCTTGTTGTCATCAGACAACAGGGTCAATGAGGATGCCTGGGTGTTGTCTTTTGGGCTGCCCTAAGATACACAAGGAAATGGCCTTGGGTCTGAAAGCTCATTTTTCATCAGTGTCAGTGTCATGGTAACTTTTTAAAGTTGTCCAGCTTACCTGAAGTCTGTCTGACTGTATTGCATGCGTGTGTAAACTTGGAAAAACAGAAAAAGTAGGGGGGTAGGCAATGGAAAAATATGAAAAAAAAAAACACTTTCATGTGACTGTGTCTCAAATGCAACATTTCTGAAGATCAGATATATTACTTGATGTACATGCCAATTTTGGAGGCATTCTGACCATATCTAGGCTGTTTTTCATGGCATCAGATATGCATGATCCAACACATCAACAGCATTGTGAATGCCACATCAAGGCACTTCACATAATGGGCCATACCATAAAGATGCAGCAACTTTCAAGGGTGTCACTTTGGGTTTGACTTAGCTATTGTCTAAGGGTTGCACTGATGGCAGATTGAATGGTGTTCAGGTGGGACAAGTTTCTCTGACAGGTCACGGTATACATTTAAATTGGGAAGTTCAGGCAGTAAGAGGCTCCGTGTTTTTAAAAATAATTTTTGCCTTGTTTCAAAATTTGCAGTTAGGCTGAATGTTGGAATTTGCTGGAAATTTGTGGTTAGCTGAGAGGAGACATGTTTGGTGCTTTGATTCATACCATCCTGAGCTTATCCAGTGGACATTTGTGGGCCTATGTTGAGTTGCCTTTGACGTAGTGATTTGATGGGCACGCTGATTTCAGCTGTGCTTGGGTGTGGGGTTGATAAGGAACCAGTTTCATAGCCAAGAAATGAGACGGGCCATGTGCTGTTTGTTTTTTTTTTTTTTTTTTTTTTTTTTTTTTTTTTTTTTTTTTTTTTTTTTTTTTTGTATTTTGTGCACGGCAAATGTGCAGCTGGTGGGCGGTAGTGTTTTTTTTTAGGGAATTGACAAATTAGGGGATGACTGGGACTGACTAAGGCTAAGAGACTGGACAGTACGGAAACAGCACTGTGGTCCGTGGCACCGAAGCGAACGCCCCATCACGTACTGACCGCATTCAAAACGGCGAAGAGACAAAAAGTCATAGATAAATAAACATTGATGGGGTTAAGCAACAAAATAACTATATGCACGCGTTGTGTGCCTGTATCACTTACCAATTTTATACAAAAGAATGACTGAAAATGTCTTAGATTAAAAAATACCTGAGAGAGAAATTCCACTCAGTCAAATGCAGTTTGCGCGAGGTTGTTTCAGTACTGACAGTCGGAAGTACGGAAGATTACGTCCCTTGAATCTCTACGTCACACTTAAAGTTTGGGGTCCTTTCAAGGGTATACTTCACGCTATTACGTTTTAAGATGAAGACAACATCGTTGTATTACGAGTTAGGCTGTGCCAGTGGTTCTTGTCCCTTCTCGGGTCCGGTCAGGGGTGTCAATGTCGGCTCGAGGCCGTAACTTTGACGGAGTTTCGGGCTAAAGCCCTCGACTCTTACCTCCGACCGATTGACACCCCTGACCAGACCCTCGAGGCGAGAAAAACCACTGGCAAAGCCAAACTCTGAATACAAATAATAATATGCTTCTATGCCTCTGGTCGACAAATATAAATAAATAAATAAATAAATAAATGTTGTGGTACTAGCTTCCGTTTATCTTTCCCCCTCCGTCCCCCGACACACACACACACACACACACACACACACACACACACACACACACACACACACACACACACACACACACACACACACACACACACACACACACACACACACACCGCCCGCCCATGATGTACTCCCGGCGCGCCGACGACCATTTCAAACCATAGGGGCCTGACGAGTAATGCAAATCCGCTGCGCAACTGCGTGCGAACGGCCACCGTGTAAATAGCTCGTCAAAATACAAGGTAGGAAACGAAGCACACCCGCGAAATTCTACTGAGCTGTTGCCGGAAGTTTTCCGGACCTCTTTCTCAACTGATCTAGAGTTGAACGTTAAACCCTTTAGTAGATGCTGTGAAAGAGGCCACTGTGCACTGCAGTGCATCCATTGCCATTTTCTGCCGTGTTTACTCTAAAGTCGAAGCGAATTACTCGAAAAGATATTGACAACTGAGCAGTGTTTGAACCAGATTCCATTAAAGTAGATCTTTTCGGGCTGGCGGAAATACGTACCTAAAGCGACTGCTGCGTGCAGGCCACAAGTCTATGTCGACAGTAAGACGCACTCTTGTTTTAATTTAATTGGATATGCTAATTTACATAAACCAATGAAAAATAAACATGGGGCGTATTTCTGGCCACATCTAAAACCATACAACTTGACGTCTGCTATGAATGATGCTTGACTGTGCAAAAAGCCTAGATACTAAACTATCAGTTTTGATCCATAGGGGCGTGAAGATGGTGACTAAATGCAGATCTGCTGCGCCACCGCACCACCCCGTCACAAGCTCAATTCAGAATACAAGGGCGGAAACGAAAGGCACAGAAAGCGGCGAAGCACTGATTCCAGAGCAGTTTTCAACCCTCAAAGCAACCATCCGCCTAAAACCTCGAACTGAAGAAACTCGGTAGATATTTTGCCACAAATCTATACCAACCTTGTCCTCCGATCAAAACTGATAGTTCAGTATCATGGCTTTTTGCACAGTCAAGCATCATTCATAGCAGTCGTCGAGTTATAGGGTTTTAGATGTGGCCGGAAATACGTCCCATGCTCATTTTTCATTGGTTTATGTAAATTAGCATATCCAATGAAATTTAAACAAGAGTGCGTCTTACTGTCGACAGGAACTTGTGACATGCATGCAGCAGTCGCTTTACTAGGGTACTATTTCCCCCAGCCCGAAAAGGTCTACTTTCATGGAGTCTGGTTTAAACACTGCTCAGTTGTCAAATATTTTTTTCGAGTAATTCGCTTCGACTTTAGAGTAAACATGCAGAAAACATTGGATGCACTGCAGTGCATAGTGACCTCTTTCACTGCACTCTACTAAAGGGTTTAACGTTCAACTCTAGATATTGAAAAAGAGGTCGGCCGTATACTTCTGGCCACAGCCGCTAGAATTTCGCGGGTGTGCTTCGTTTCTTCCTTTGTATTCTGCACCGACCCTGTGACGGGGTGATGCGCACTCGCGGTGGCGCAGCGGATTTGCATTTAGTCACCATCGTCAGGCCCCTATGTTTTGATCGGAGGACCGGCATGCTCTTCTAAAAGCGCGTCCATGTGCGTGTTAGTGCGTGCATGCGCGCGCGCTCCAAACATCTCCAAGAGGCATAGATCCTTATGCGCCCTCAAGGCGCATCAGGATCTATTCCTCCTGGAGATGCGCGCATGTTTGTGTGTGTGTGTGTGTGTGTGTGTGTGTGTGTGTGTGTGTGTGGGGTGTGTGTGTGTGTGTGTGTGTGTGTGTGAGAGAGAGAGAGAGAGAGAGAGAGAGAGAGAGAGAGAGAGAGAGAGAGAGAGAGAGAGAGAGAGCCGCGCGCGAGAGAGACAATGACGTTAGAGTATTATGTCAGTGTCTGCGTGGTGACGGAGTTGCCTCTTTTACGTAACCGCCACAGTCTGACTTTCTCGAGAAGTCAAGTTTTTTTTTTTTTTTAGTGTTTTAATTCTTTTCTGAAATGAATTAATTTTTACTAAAAAAAGTTGAAAGGATACAAAGCTGGCTAACGAACTCATCCAATGGCTTTCTCCAAGTGAACTAGCTATATGCAAAAGTTCAAGTAAATATGACAAAATATTACGAACTCTAAACGGTTGTTTATGTCTTCAATGAGACATTCAATTACATTATGCTCGGAGGCTCTCTTAGCCACCCACATAAAAAAGTATTTCGCCAAGTTTCAAGCTTGTGTGTAGAGAAATATCGGAGATTCTCTTGTTTACATACATACGCACACACGTACATACACATACATAGATTACATACGCACATACGGCGCTCCGCGCCAAATGTACGTTCAGCAGCGAGGTTATCGTAACTACACATGGCGTAATTTTAAAATTATTACTTCAATTCATAGAGGTTTAGCCTGCCCGCCTTTGACATCATGGACATGCTATTAAATTCGCCCCACCGCGACCCCTCCTAAAAAGGCCCATCTATAAATAAAAGGGACTGAATAAACTGCACGTTTCAGAACTCATTCACACATGCAATGACTTCACGGCTCAAGATGCGGCAAGATCCAAAATATCTATCGTGCCTGAATGGGTTCTGTTTTCGTCTGCCATGTCATTCATACACATCATTATTAGCGCATTCGAGACGTGCCGCCTCCGTATACACGGCTTTAAGCCGCGTATCCGGAGACGGCACTTCTCGAATGAGTTAATCCTGCCACGCTCGGGACGTGCTGCACTCGGATACGCGACTTCATGCCGCGTATCCGGATGCGGCACGACTGGAACGTGCTAATACATTTAACCTAACTTCAAGATTTTATTTTGTCAACAACTGACAGTTTCTTCAGGCACACGCACTGTTAGTCCATGTTCCCAAGTACTGTTGGTTGGTTGGTTGGTTGGTTTTGGGTTGGGTTGGGTTGGGTTGGGTTGGGTTGAGTTAGTTAGTTAGTTAGTTAGATAGTTAGTTAGTGCCACTTGCTGAATTCGATTACACGCCTCTATCCACCCACTCTGCTGCACAACCCCACAAACTTGTGCACCCGCCATTTGCTCCCAAGGAACTCTGATAATCCTCCTCGAAATATTTCTAGGAATGATAGTAAATGAAGTCTAAGTACCCAAATCGACCCTTCAAGAAATTCATCCGTTGAAATATCACCATCATCTGAAACAGAAAGGGATCCACTAGTGCGCAGTTTGTAACTTGAATTTATACATAGCTTAATTATGTCAACCTACAACAGCCGTGGCGGTAGCAGCAGCAACAGCGACAACAAAAATGACCAAGACATCAACTACAGCATCAAACACAAAAACAACAATTGTGAGGTTTTGCTTGAAACGAATGACTCACAAAAAGAACGAGAGCGAAGTCACGGTGGACACGTTGCTTCCACCATACGCATAGACAACACTCCAAACATCTCCAAGAACATAGATCCTCATGAGCCCCCTGGGCTCATGAGGATCTAGGCTTCTTGGAGATGTTTGGAGGGTTGTCTATGCTTATGGTACGAGCTGGTTATGTAACATGACTTCGCTTTCATTGTTTGTCGTCCGCCGTAAACGCAACAGCAACAACAAGAGGGATAGGTCCTTCACTCAGTGTCAATGCTAACCGTTGGCGATGGATACCCGTTCTATGCGATACCTCTTCCTGGAGACATAGTTTGTTTCTGAAATCTGTGTTCATTCAGCGACCAAACGTCGCAACCGTCCGAGGAGCATGCACACAAACTGGCCTTAAGCAAGAAGCATAGATCCTCATGAGCCCCCGCAATCGCGGGGGCTCATGAGGATCTATGTCTCTTGCATCTGGGTGGTACTCAATTTTTCTAGACATAAAAAAGACACAGATTCTGTCAAACTAAACTAGTATCATAACGTCAAACAAGATGGGATGAACCATAACCCACAATGTCCCTTCTATATGAGAGCTGTCCTCGCTGTCAATGGTCTCTACCTTTTGTCTTTGACCTGATTCTGATGTTGAATTGTCTCTTATTGAAAACGTCACGCCGATTTGCGAATGTGTCAGGGAGTTCTATAAGGGACGCAGGACATACGCGTCATTGATTTGTCAAACGTTATTTGTCATGACGTAAGTTTTAGTTTTTACGTAATTTTATATTTTACGTGATATAAGTTTCACTTTCGCTTCATAGGCTTGACAAAATGTTGACAAAACTAGAACTCCATTGTACAATTTCAGTCTTGCTATAATTTGTGTGAAAGCAGGTTGACTTTACCTAGCTACATGATATACTAATTACACGGGTCACCTGCATACTCTTCTGAAAGCGCGTCGATGTATGTGTGCGTGTTAGTGCGTGCATGCGCGCGCGCTCCAAACATCTTCAAGAGGCATCGATCCTCATGCGCCTGGAGGGCGCATGAATATCTATTCTTCCTGGAGATGCGCGCATGTTTGTGAGAGAGAGAGCCGCGCGCGAGAGAGAGAGAATGACGTCATATTTAGAGTATTATGTCAGTGTCTTCGTGGTGACGGTGTTGCCTCTTTTACGTAACCGCCACTGTCTGACTTTCTCTAGAAGTAAAGGTTTTTTAGTGTTTTAATTCTTTTATGAAAAGAATTAATTTTTACTAAAGAAGTTGAAAGGATACAAAGCTGGCTAACAAACTCATCCAATGTCTTTCTTCAAACTAGCTATATGCAAAAGTTCAAGTAAATATGACAAAAATTACGGACTCTAATCTGGGTCAACCGACTTCCTATAAACGGTTGCTTATGTCTTCAATGAGACATTCAATTGCAATATGCTCGGAGGCTCTCTTTGCCACCCACTTCAGAAAGTATTTCGCTAAGTTTCAAGCTTGTGTGTACAGAAATATCGGAGTCTCTTGTTTTCATACATACGCACACACATACATACGCACATATCCCCACGGCCGCATTTCCCAAATTTTGGAGGTGTTACCTAACGACTCTGTACCACTTACAGGACTGAGATGGAGTGACCATGATAATTCAAGGTTACTGCCAGATTAGCTCGGCGCCTGAAGGCGCCAAGCTAAACTGGCACTAACCTGAAATATTATGGTCAATACACCTCCTGATGTAGGGCGCTGGGGCTAAACGGGTTAATGTTAAGGGTCATTTTGACAACTAGCATTACACAAGGGCTGAGTGGATCGAGCAACAGATCAACTAGTTTGATGTGGCGGCCCTATCAGTCCCCAGCCTGGGTGAATCTGCAACAGAAGAATGCAAAAATGAAATCTGCATTCGAATTGAATGAATTTCATCGCCACCGCTTGCCTCTAAGCTAGACAAAATGATATTTGCGATATACCGTGTCACATGTGTGGCAAGTAAAGTCCGTATTCAAGGACATTTCGCATACGTGCCTTGTGCACGGGTTATGTGGAAATGTGGAGGCTAGCATACCTTGAAAGGCCGGGTGTTTTCTAACTAGTTAGCGAAATATCCTCGGCGGGCCGACGTCGGCCGCAGTGGGCCCGCGCACAGGCGTGCGCGGGCCCACAGCGGCCGACGTCGGCCCGAGAACGGATACTGAGATGGCAAATGAAGATGACATTCGAGACAAGCAAAAAGAAAAAAACGTGCTTTAGGAAGATACGCGACAAATGTGAGCGTTCGAGACACGCCGCAAACGTATCGTAGTACAGATACTCGGCAAACGCCGGCAGCATGTCTCGAACGCTGACTTCATTTGACGCGTATCAGTTTGCGGCACCCCTCGAATGGAACGGGTAGAAAAGTCATTTCATGGAGGGACAGCCTCGAGGTGTAAATGAAACATGAGAATAGACATACACATTAAGAAAAAGAAACTAGAAATTACGTCAGTCATGAGAACAGACTTTGACCCCTTTGACTGCCAGTGGACGCGGATTTCGCGTCTGAAACCACTGCACGCTGACCGACTTTCGCGTGAAGAACAAAAAATGAAATGGGATATATTATTTGTGTTAACTCATAGACACAGGACTAACAAGAGACATAAGCACACATGAGCCCCCGCGACTGCGGGGGCTCATGAGGATTTATGTCTCTTGCAGATGGGTTAGCGTTCGCCTTGCCTCGACAGTTATGGGGTTAAAACAAAGAGAACTAAATTATTAACGATTGTATAATTATGCACCTTGTGCCACTCATTCAAGAACTCCTCCTTAGTCACGTCGCTGTTACCTGCAACATATTAAAACGAAAAAAAATAATTGCCGGAAATGCGGTACACCATCGAGAAATGTTTGTCTTTTAATATACTAATGGTCAAAACGTAAGGGCCACTTTTATCGCAGACGCACCGACAACACCACACAAATAATGTAACAATACTTGGAGTCAGTGCTTTGCTAATTTATTCAGTAACAATTGTAACAACAACAGTACGTTAGAATGTTCACCCACTCCTCATTTGAAAAGTCACACAAGACAGGTCCATTCAGTACCCACCGTTTGCAGCCAATCATTCAATGCAGCGTTGACGCATGGAGTTCACCAGGGTTCGGAGAACATGTGGGATCGCTTCCCACTCTTGATGCAGGAACTGAGTCAGCTGGGGGACGCCTTGAGGTGGGGCCGGGGGTGGTTGCTGACTACACGTTGCCCCAGCACGTCCCAGAGGTGCTTGATGGGAGCCAGATCAGGGGAATGAGCTGGCCACTCCATCCTCATGATGCCCCGTTGCTCAAGGTACTCATCCACCACACGCTCGCGATGAGGTCGAGCGTTGTCGTCCTGCAGAACAGCATTGTCGCCTATGGCTTGGAGAGCTGGTTGGATGAGGGGTTGCACAATCTCGTCCCGATGGCGCAGTCCAGTCAGGGTGCCTCGGATGACGTGTAGGGAGGGGGGGGGGGGGTCCTGCCTTCCCTGCTGAAGCCTGCCCAGACCATGACTGAACCTCCTCTGTAGCGATCCACGACTTTACCGAGTTTTTCCACCTGCCTGCCTGTGGTACGCTTGCCAATATCGCACAGCTTTTCACAACAACAAAAAAACTGACGATGTTTAACGTGCATTTGACACGTTCGTGGAAATTGATGAATTGTTGTCTATTGTTTCCTGTACAGTGGACTGTCTAAGGTCAACTTTTAACCCATTTGGATCGAAAAAAACATTGTATTTTATTAGTGTACTTGCGACGATAAACAATGACACAAAAAGTGGGGTGGCCCTTAAGTTTTGACCATTAGTATAGTTTATATCTCATTGATATGTGTAATACATGCAGTGACACAAGTATTTAACCCATCAAAAAGGCCATCGGGCCGACCTCTTGTGAATTGGTGGAGGCCGCCATGCCGACTAGATGTCGTTTGTTTGGTTGTTGGTTGGTTGGTTGGTTGGTTGGTTTGCTTTTTTGTTTGTTGGTTGGTTGGTTTGCTAATTTGTTTGTTTGTTCGTTTACTTTTAAAGGCCCTGCCGACTGGATTTTGTTTGTTTTTCGTTTGTATGTTTTTTGTTTGTTTGTCAGGGTTTGTGTGTATGTGTGTTTGTTTGTTGTATGTCTGTTGTTGGTTAGTGGAGTGGAGATCAAATGATACAGTCGTCTTGAGAGTCAAGTTTCTAATATAAACAACGCAGTTGTATTATAACTGTCTTTTCTAAGCGTGTTTCTTTCTTCGTTAGTCTATTCTCTGTAGCACCCGCTTGGCAGTCACCTCTTGGTGTGGATTTCCAATATTTAGGTTTCACCATCACCGACAAACATCATGTGTGTGCTGTTCCGTGCTTTGGGACCTTACGGCATGTATCTAGAGTGTTCCACCCACCGTCAGTGTCAAAGGCAGAGTAGATCACGCCTATGTTAGACAGAGCGATGGTTCCCGCCCCGCTGCCTACTTGCTGGAACAGTAGCTCGGCAGCGTGGCGATTTAGGTCAGGATCCCCTGCTCCAACAGTCACACTCACCCACGCTTGGATAAACTCTCGCTCCGTCACTTGGCCGTTTTCTGTTATGGAAAACAGGAGAAAATACAACACCCTTTGGCCGTCGGTAGCGCTTTTTGTCGAGGTGATTCCTTCAGCGAAAGGGTAGAAGCTGGAGATTTTTAGGTGGTTTGTTGTTGTTGTTTCTAACGCTTATTTGGTACTTAGAGTCAAAATGACTGAACTGAGAGAGTCTAAATGACCTATTTCCTACGCGCAGCGTGCAGCTGTTAAAAGAGGCCTTCCATGCAGTTGAACACTGATGTTGGATCTAGTGTTGTGACTGAGAGCTAACCAGGCAATACTCCGTGAGCTGCATCGGCTTAGTGACTCATCTGCTTGTTCAGACTCCAGTTTTGGTGCCCGTCTTTCAGTAAATCACCTTCGTGGTAGCAAACGATGCTAAGCCCTAAACGTTCAACTTTTCAATTCATTTGTACACAGGGTACAGAAAAGGATACTAATTAAATTGTGTATCAATGTTTTCTAGAAACGTAAGAAAAGAAATTATAAATTACATCGCTCAACCGCAGATTGCGGAGGTTCATGAAGATATATGTCTCATGCTGGCCTTGTTTATGTCTGTCTTTCAGTCTTGCACCTACGGTTCTTACTGTCGATATCCAAATCTGAACCGATGGCGTTGATCTTCAAGTGGCATATATCCTCATAAACCCTTCAGGAAGAACTGGCTCATGAGGATGTATGCCTTATTTACGTTTGTGTTACCCAGCCTACAGTGCTCACTGGACACTGGTTGTCTCCTTCGGTTCGCTGCGCTTATCAGCGCAGCGAATCGAGGGAGACAACCAGTGTGTGCTTACTGTCGATATCCAGATGAGGCGCGATGGCGTCAAACTCGGCTTTGCTGATGTGACCATCTCCGTTCTGATCAATAGCGTGGAACATTTCCTCCCAAACTGGGACGTGCTGCAGCTGGGCCCTTCACGTGACAGAAGTTGTAAAGAAAAGACACCATTGAAGGAAGGAGGCCATTAACTCATTCTACCCCAGACACACCACAGCAAGATAAGGATCGACCATGCTTGTTCAAGGGTGATGCCAGAATAGCCTCTTGGCGCCTATGGGCGCCAAGCTATTCTGGCATCACCCTTGAACTATCATGGTCGATCTGTGTCCTGCACTGCAATGCAGTCTTCAGAGGACAACGGCAAAATTTGGGGATTTCGGTGATGGGGTAGAATGAGTTTTAAAGGGGATTTGTGACTGAACAAAGCATGCAATGAACAGAAGAAAACTGACACCAAAATCCACTAAGGAAATAATGAGCAAACCAATCAAACAAGCAGGCAACCAACAAACCAACCAACCATCCAACAAATCGAACGACCAATTTATTTGAAAAGAAAAGGGGAGACTGCCAGTGCTAATATTTTAGGAAAGTTACAAAGTAAAGTAGGTTATAGCACTGTCAGTGCTATAACCTACTTTACTTTGTAACTCAGTGCTATAACCTACTTTACTTTGTAACTTTCCTAAAATATTAGCACTGGCAGTCTCCCCTTTTCTTTTCATTTATTACTACAATATCGACTGCAACCCCTCCCCCCCCCCCCCCTTTTGGTAGGTTCTCTTTTAGGGTGCATGGAAGTTTAACTCTAGGTGGTGGCATGGAATGTATGCCCCTGCAGACACCACAGTAAAATGTGGTTGTCATTGCAGGTAGGCAGAATTTCCTGCCTCCTCTAGTATTGCCGATGGTGTGCTGAAGAGGTCGCCAAGACCGAAACAGCTGTCCACACCGGCTAAATATCTGGACCCCCCTTGGGGGACCTAGATTTAAATTTCCATGCACTGAGTGGCTGGAACGGTGGATATGTGATACGCCCCCCGTCGGGGGGGCTTCCATATGCATTGCTTTCAGTCACTCTCTTAGCGCCCCCTCTCTTTCCTATTTTTTTTTTTTTTTTTTTTTTGTGCTTTGGCCACAGTAGATCTATGATCACTGGTCGATCAGACCAATTTATTTATTTATTTTTCCAGTCTTTAATTACTTTATTTCTGTTTTTCGATCATACAGGTGTAGATAAACATAAATCACAAGCAAATTCCAACACATATCGTCCAGTGTCCGACACATTTTGGACAGACATACTGTTATGACCCCCTCAGCACGCGTCCCCCAGTATTATAAACAGCACCGGAGGTTGCATACAGAGAGGCATCCAGATGAAGAAAAAGACAAATAAAAGGCCACCACTGGCAACTCAAACCAGTCCCTACATAGCTGCAACTAATAATAATAGTAATAATAATAATAATTACGTTATTTATAATGCGCTTATCTTATAATAATTATAACTCTAAAAATAATAAATAATAATAATAAAAATAATTACGGTATTTATAATGCGCTTATCTTATAATAATTATAACTCTAAGCGCGCACTCACAACTCGCACACGCATGCGCACGCTTTAGACAATGATTCACGTACCACAAATAGTGACAATATATTACGACGGTCAGCTTGGAGTGGGGAGTGTGGTGATTTAGTGCTAGAACTGTTGAAAGATGTGAGTTTTGAGGGCGGACTGGAAAGAGGAGAGAGAGTGTTTCTGACGGAGAGAGAGTGGGAGAGTGTTCCAGGTGGATGGACCGTATACTGAGAAGGAGCGGGGGCCGAAAGTGCTGAGTTTGGTGCGGGGGATGAGGAGCCGGAGAGGGTCGGAGGCGGAGCGGGAAGGAGTGTAGGGTTGAAGTAAGTTGGAGAGATAGGTAGGAGTGTAGTTGTTCAGGGATTTGTAGCAGAGAGACAGAATCTCGTATTGGATGCGTTGGGGGATGGGGAGCCAGTGAAGGAGCTTGAGCAGGGGAGTGATGTGGTCGGATTTTTTCTTTCTAAGGACGAGGCGGGCAGCATTGTTCTGGACGCGCTGGAGAGTGAGAGTGGTGGAGTGAGGAAGGCCGGAAAGGAGAGAGTTGCAGTAGTCGATGCGAGATAAGATGAGAGAGACAGCGAGTTTGGTGGCAGCTTCGGTAGTGGGGTATTTTCTGATCTGACTGATGCGGCGGAGGTGGAACTAACATGCCTGGGCCGTGGCGGAGACGAAGCTGGTCATGGAAAGAGAGGAATCGAGGATAACGCCAAGGTTCTTGACCGAGTCAGAGAGGGAGATGGGGGTGCTGTCGAGTTGAAGGTGGAGAGAGGGAGGGAGCTGGGAAAGTTTCTGGGGAGTGCCTACCAGCATGGCTTCCGTTTTGTCGTCGTTCAGTTTGAGCTTGTTTGCTGTCATCCAGGTTTTCACGTCTTCATAGCAGTCAGCCGTGCGAGTCAGTAGTGTCTGAGTGTTGTCGAGTTTGTCTTTGTCTAGTAGTTGTGAGTCGTCAGCGTAGAGGTGGTGGTGTATGTGGTGAGACTGGATGATGTTGGACAGGGGAGAGGTGTAGAGTGTGAAAAGGACCGGGCCCAGGACGGACCCCTGTGGAACGCCGCAGGAGAGCCTGACTGGGTTGGAGGAGACGCCGTCGATGGTGACGGACTGCGCACGCTTTAGACAACGACTCACGTACCACAAATAGTGAAATACATTACGACAGTCAGGGGTGATGTTGAAAGAGGTGAGTTTTGAGGGCGGACTGGAAGGAGGAGAGAGAGTGTTTCTGACGGAGAGAGAGTGGGAGAGTGTTCTGGTATTGCAATTGCTGGCACCAGTAGCACAAAGCCGCTACAAATAGGGCTGTGACTGGTGCCCAAGACAACATGAACACCCACCAAAAAGTGTACTATAAGGATGCCATAAACAATGGAATTTGTGACTCTGGCCAATAATTCCAAATTGATATTTTTCACATAGATAGCGGTACCTGAAAACTACAATAAAGTGCCCTAAGATAGGCAGCGTCTCATGTAGCCTGCACTTGTAAACATAAAACTTGGCAACTAGTATCATAAGGTCCATGACAGTGTCAGACTTAAAGTTCTTAGCTGTACCAAATATAACCAGATTTTTTGTGAACTCAAAGTTAGCACATTTTCCACAGTTATCTCTCAACCGTTGTCCCATGTCAGACCAAAAGGTGTGTGCAAAAGGGCAGTCCCAAAACAGCTGAGTAAGAGTTTCTTCCTCATTCTTACAAAAAGTACAGAGTGCAGAGTCGCACAATTTACGCAGAAATAAGAAACGTTTTGTGGGCAGCAGCCGGTGCAAAAACCTTACATGAAACCATCTAAGTTGAGAATCAGGAGTGGTTTTGAAAGTTTTGGAAAAACAGAATTCCAATTTATTACCTCAGCAAAGCTTTGGGACCACCTCTGAATACAGACAGGCTTTGACCTTGCTTTGACCAAGGCTGCATAGTCAGTTTTAGTGCCACCCTGCAAGATAATGTTCCAAGCCTTGTTGCCTGCACTAATACAATTCATTACTGGCTCTATTACTAATGAATTTAAGTAAACCCTGACAGCGCTAGTTATGCCAAAATACATTAAAAAAAATGCATTGACACATCGGCGTGCAACAACTTAAATGATTCAAAAGACAATAAAGAGCCATTTTCATCTAGCAGGTCCCCATTGACCAAAATCCCTTTCTCTTTCCACTCGGTGACATGAACCGTTTTTTTGGTCTCTGATAACGCCTTTGTTATAATGAATATATTCTGAGAGCACTTCACCAAAATTTTCAGGTATACACTTGTTCCATACGACTTTGTAGTGTTTGGCGACATCGGCCATAAAGTGATTATTACAGTGATGCATTAAAACGTTTGCATATTCACCACCAAGGATTTGTATGTTACCAAACACAGGATAGAAAATCAACACAGTCTTCCGTACCAATGAGTTACATGGTTCACTAAGGACCCTTTTAAGCCAACCGACCTTTATAGCGGTCAAAAAAGAGTGAATGTTTAACATTCGCAAACCACCCTCGTCATATGCTGAACAGACAACAGCTTTACTCATTTTTGATTTTTTTTTCTTCTATTCCACAAGAACTTACATGAACAACATCTTCTCAAGGTCAGTCAAAACCTGTGCCGGAGGATCCGGGTGATTTATCAAAAGATGGACAATCTTTGACACTGCCAACGTTTTGATTACTGTAATTTTACCTAATGGTGTAAGCTGACGCTTAGACCAAACATACAAAACACGCTGAATTTCGGCCAATTTGCCCTCATAGTTAATAGTAGTTATAATATCAATGTTTGTAGAGAACTTTATGCCAAGAACCTAAAAAAATCCCAGGGTCCCATTTGAAGTTGAATTCAGGCATAACCCGAACGTGAGAATTTCTCAATGAACCCAACCAGACCACCTGGGTTTTCTACATGCTTATCTTAAGACCAGAAATAGATGCAAAGTATTGTAGACAGCGGATCTTTCTTCAAAAGACTTCTTGCTTCCATCTAAGTACAAAGAAGTGTCATCCGAGGAACTGAGACAGAAGTAAGTATATATCCCTAACTTTTAAACCACTAATGTTTTTATTTTGGCGCAGGATAGAGGCCAAGATTTGGCGCAAGTTAAATAGATATACTGAGAGCTTGGGTCGCCTTGACGACAACCCCTTTGTACTGGAAACAGTTAGAAAAACGACCATTAACAGCGACACAAGCATTTATAGCAGAATCTATCTATCTATATCCCATAGTCTTGCCGACCGTTGGGGAACCACTGATGACTTGACAACCAGCTTCTTCCATTCCTCTCTGTTCTCTGCCATTCTTAGTGTATCGCCCAGGGTCAGTCCTGTTCACTGTGAAATATTGTCCTCCCATCTTTTCTTCTGTCTTCCTCTCCTTCGTCCTACTTGCACAGTGGCCTGCAGGATTGTTTTGGCAAGCCCTGCTGAACGCGTGACATGCCCATCAGTTTGCGTTTTTTCACAATGGCTAGTAGGTATTCATAGGGCCCGATGGCTTGCCTGATTCTGCTTCCCACTTCCTCGTTCGTGATGTGATCTCTTTATGAAATGCCAAGCAGCCTTCGAAAACATCTCATTTCAGTGGCTTGCATCCTCCTTTCAAGGTCTGCTGTGAGGGTCCGTGACTCACAGGCATAAATAACACTGAGGTTACTAAGGAGCGCATCAGTTTGATCTTGGAGCAGAGTGTGATGTTTCTGTCCTTCCATATGGTCTTCAATCTTGTCAGTGCTGTTGTTGTCTGCGCAATCCTGGACAGTATTTCTATTATATCACAATAAAAAGTACTAATCAATATCTTAATGTCTGGGCCAAAGTTGAAAAAATCAAAACACTTTTCCAAAAAGGACCAGGCTACAGAGTCAAATGCTTTCTCAAAGTCTATGAGAACTAGTTTCCCTAGGCACCTGATTCACATGAGTATAGAAAAGCACATCATAAAGTAGTCGAATATTTGCCCCAATATACCTGCCCTTTAGGAATCCCTTTTGGTCTTGGTCAATTATAGAGGGTAAGACCAGTTTCAAGCGCTCAGCTATATAAGCAGAATGAGTTTCTCACAAACCAGATAGGTGAGGCTAGCCCTGAGTGATTCCCCTTGGTTTGTGAACAAGCAGAAGTTTGTAGCTAGTATTTAGAAGGGTAATAGGTCTCCAGTTTTTCAAAAAATTCTTATATTTTCCCTCTTTGGGTATACAAGTGATCACCCCTTGCTTCTGGGTTACCGACAGCTGGCCATAATTAAAACCATAGTTGACAGATCTAATAAGAAAATTACCACTATCAGCCCAGAAAAATTTAAAGAACTCAGTGGTAACTGAAGCCATCTGAACATGGAGATCTTTTTCAAAGATTGTAATGCTTCCTCCATCGAAATAGGACCTTCAATGGACATCTTCTGCTTTTGGTTATGATGAATATATACGTCTGCAAACCAAGTGCAACGCTCAATTTAAGACATGAGAGATTGAAAGTGGTTAAGGGTAAAAGGAATGCATGAATAAATAAACAAACATATAAATGAAAGAATAAACAGTGTTATATCTTACACTAATGTAATGAATGAACGAACAAACGAACGAATGAAGAAATGATGTATAACGAAGAAAAGCAAATTCGAAGATAAAATATTTTACCAGCACCAAGCACGCAAAAGAGAACAGTAAACTTAGACAGCATCACGTTTGTATTGTTTCTAAAGTCTTAATAATGATGTTGGCGAATGCAAAGGTTTTTATAGAGACTCCTACTATCAATGTCAGGGGCGAATCTTGGGGGGGGGGGGTCCAGGGGTTCCCTCACCCCCCCCGGCGGCACCCCCACCCACCCAATTTAAAAAACAATGTTATAACAAAGTCCCTTTTTAGCGTGTTTGGACACCCCCCCCCTCCCCCCTTTCCCCCACGTGTAAAATTTGGCGAGTTCCTCCCTCCCCCCTCCCCCGTTGTTTGATATATTGGCGAACGGTGAGACTCTTAATTCCTACGCGCCCTCCCCCTTCCCCCTCTCCCCCTACCGTCTCCCGCCCCCTCCCCCCTACCGTCTCCCCCCTCCCCCCCCACTTCCCCCCGCCGTTCCGTTGTTTGATATTTTGGCGAACGTGAGAGTTTTAACACGTACGCGCCCTCCTCCTCCCCCCCCCCCGCCCACCCCCGTTGTTTGATATTTTGGTGAACGGTGAGAGTCTTAATACGTACGTACCCTCCCACCCTCCCCGCTCCTCCTCCCCCCCCCCCCCCCTCGCTTTTCGATTTTTCGGTCCCTGGAAGCAAGGTCTAGCGGCGGGGAGGCCTTTTGTATCAGGTTGAAGGTCCCAAACAAAAGTTGGAAACCCCCCCCCCCCTGCCCCCCGCCTAGAGGTAACTGATCCGCCCCTGAATGTGAAGAATAATACACAATAAGGTCCCATCTGGTATGTTCCCAAAAGAGATGGGCCAAAAGTGTACTGATATATTATATAGTCGACCTCTAAACAGCAACAAAGCGATTGTGAAATACACTGACTCACTATGAGGATATGAAGAAGATGGTGTTTTTATGAACTGAGAACTTTTCTTAATTATACTCTTTTTAAAAACTGTAACGCTTTCTCAACTATGGGATGCGTTAACGTGTTGGAATATCTTAGCATCTTTATTTGTTTAAAATTAACTTTCTTTTATTTTGTGTATCAAGTTATCCAAGCAACCCAAAAAATCTTGCACTTTAAAATGCCGACCGAAACATACTGTACGGGGCTGTGGAGGTGCTACAGAAGACCACAGATTTCATTTTGAGAGCCAAACTCCAAGTGTGACGGCGTTCGAGAAGAAGAAGAAGAAGACATACTAAAATATTCTAACTATGCACTCGATGGCATGACCTCTAGGTCAGTGTACTGATTCGTATCACTCTGTCTTGCAACATCAATATGTTCTAAGCAACCCAAAAAATCTTGCACGTCTCCAAACCCCTGGTCTGCAACTATAAATTGGGCAGACAAGCGGCACATATTTTCATGATCAAATCGCACATGAAATTCCATGTCTCTAGAAATGAAAGGATGTCCCAATTAGCATAAAACTCCAGGCCGAGGTCAGCCGTAGTGGACCCGCGCACGGCTGTGCGCGGGTCCAATGCGGCCGACGTTGGCCCGATGGTCTCTTGCTTAGAGACTGTACGCCTATTTTTTTTTTTTTTTAAAAACAGCCCAGAACCTTTTTCGATCGATCGTCCTATGAGAGATCACCTGTCTTCAAATTAAAGACCATATATTCAGGTAGGTGACTGCCACTTCTGGCTTTTCAAGGCTTCTTCGAGAGAGAGAGCATTTATTTTACGGTTACTTTTTTTCTTGCAAAAAAAAAAAAAAAAAAAAAAAAAAAAAAAAAAAAAAAGTGGTTGGTCAAACAAGATCTACTGCAAAAGAAATGAATGTCTGCAAGTTAGGTGCTTAGTTAGGCCTAATACCAGATGGAATTAACTCATTCGCCCGTCCACCGACTGACACTCGCCACGCCACATCCTCAGTAAAATGTGGTTGTCTTTGCAGGTAGGCAGAAATTCCTGCCTCCTCCAGTATCGCCAATGGTGTGCTGAAGAGGTCGCCAAGACAGAAACAGCTGTCCACACCGGCTAAATATCTGGACCCCCCTTGGGGGGACCTAGATTTAAATTTTCATGCACTGAGTGGCTGGAATAGTGGGATATGTGATACGCCCCCCTTCGGGGGGGGGGGGGGGGCTTCCATATGCATTGCTTTCAGTCACTTTTTTAGCGCCCCCTCTCTTTCCTATCTCTTTTTTTTTTTTTTTTTGTGCTTTGGCCACAGTAGATCTATGATCACTGGTCGATCATGCACACTTCTCTCCCCTGACAGTGCTATTATCGACTTTACTTTGTAACCTTCCTAAAATATTAGCACTGGCAGTCTCCCCTTTTCTTTTCATTTAGCCAAATGGTTAATTCTCGATACCTGATTCAAGTATCAGCCAAGACTAAAAATCTGTCGTCCTTTTGCAAAAGCCAGTAAGTGCATTTTTTTTTTTTTTAAAGAAACGCGAGGTTTTCCTTGTGCGTAACTGTGGCTTTTGTCAATTGACGGATGCTTTGGTAGACATTTCAACACCTGAAACTAGCTCCAGTACTGAACGAGCCCTCATTGTAGGATATCGTTATGATGCATTATCGCGTCTCCCATCATGCCTCCGTAGTTCATCATGCACCCCCCCTCCCCCCCCCTCCCCCCCCCCCCCCCCGGCATACAACCCATCATACCACCCTTCATTGCTTGTCGGATCTGGAATAAAATAAAGTTAATACGATGCGATGCAACACAACACAACCCAACGCTACACTACACAATGCAACACATTACTATTTTACTGCATTAAGTACACATTACAATATAAATTTCAAAAGTTTACAATACAAAGCAATGCAATGCAATACAATACCTCTTGCACATTGTTGATTTTTAGTTTTTCTCGGCAGTGAAGGAGTTACGTGCCCTGACAGCGGCTCTTGTTGGATCCCAAACTAGGCATCGTCACAACCTCAGAAAGAGTGACACTGTGCTCATAAAAAAAAATGTTAAAGTAAAAAATTATATGAATGTTCAACTTGACTCGTTAATAAATCTCAAAATCGGTCTAATGACGAGCTATGTTATTAGCAACGGCACTAACATTTTCTAACAAATCAAGCTGAAACATTTTAATATCTCTTACTTTTTGTGAGCATTATATTATGTGACATTTCCGACGTTGGGACGGTTAGAAGTTGGGACCTTGCAGTGCTTAACTAATTCTGCCCGCGACACTGACACCACAGCAAGATAATTATGGCTGAACCATGATAGTTCTATAGAAGCCAAGCTATTCTGCCACCACCCTTGAAATATTATGGTCGATCTGTCCCATCAATTGTAATGCAGTCCTCAGAGGATAACTCCGTACCTCGGGCACAATGAGTTAAAAAGTCTCTGCAATGCGCAAAAGGCCATCGGGCCGACGTCGGCCCGATGGTCTTTTGCGGATTGCGATGGGATTTAAACCTGTGGCTGTTGTTAGCGCTTTTTGTCGAGGTGGTTTATACAGGAATAACATCCCGAAGATGAAGCGCTACCGACAGCCAAAGGGTAAACTCAGTCGTGCTCTTCTGTCTGGCCTTGTGGGAGACATTGGAAAGACGTACACACGAAACAAACACACAACGAAAAATTTATATATATATATATATATATATATTAAAGAAGTGCGTTACAGAAAATACATAGATTTCAAGCGATTTACTAACCTTGTGCCACTCATCGGTAAACTCCTGTATTGTGACCTCGCCGTCTCCTGTGAGGGGAAAAAAAATCGATTGCGTGTATACTGGCTAGCAAAAGAAATGCGACATTTTTTTGGAATCATAGGAAACATTTTAGTCAGTGTTTCCGATGATTCCAAAAGTGTCTCGTTTGTTTTGCTAGCCAGTATATTACTATAACGCGAATGATGTGGCACAGGAATCAATGCAAACACAATAAACAAGTCGACTCAATAAAATAACCATCCGAGACAAGAAGAAGCTTCAGAATAGCCGAGATAAACCCATTAAGCCAAAGACCCTCTCAGAACGACATCATCCCGAAGACCTTTGCTTACTGGGAAACTACTTTACTGAAACGTTTGTGATTAAGAAATATCCAACAAACAAGAAACCATGCTAAGAAAGGACAAGTACACACATATTTGAATACACTGTGCTGTATGTGACCTTCCTTATCGCGTTCATTTTATTTCTTTTCTTTTTCATTATACGCGTTTGGCAGTCGTATCTAAGTAGTGATTACGCATGAGACTGAATAAGCCTCATCAGGATAAACCACTTTACTAACACGCTTTTGAATAGATCGTATTCAGAGAGGGGGGTGGGGGTGGGGGAGAATAAAAACAGTCTACGAACAGGCCAACGGCGGCCTATGTCGGCCCGATGGCCTTTTGCGCATTGGGGGCCAGTTGCATGAGCTTAGTCCTGCACCAGTCACTAAGCAAGGTGCGCCGCTATAGCGGCGCACCTTGCTTAGTGACTGGTGCAGGACTCGGCTCGCTCATGCAACTGGCCCCTGGTTCTTAATGCGAAAACCGAGATAAATCAGACGTGTGTATCTTTGGTGGCTATTTTATTGCATTCTTCGCGCTTGTAGGTCTATATCGTTTGTCCGGCATTGTCGGTAGCGGTTTTTGTCGTAATGATTCTTGCAAGGAATCACCGCCGCGCGACAAAAACCGCTAGGAAAGTCAAAGGGTTAAACTTTGAAGCTTTTGCAAAATGAATCGGTCTTAACACCGTCATAGCATCAGACCAACACGTCTTGAAATCACTATATGCACACATCTTCACTCACCGTCAGCATCAAAGGCCCTGAAGAAAACATGATCAATTTCCATGACGGAGATGACCCCCAGCCCGCCGCCCTGCTAATCAAAAAGCACCTCAGCTGCGTGACGGTTAACGTAACCTCCCATTTGGGTCACGCGAACCCAGTTATCGGGGGCCACGAACTCCTGCTTCGTTACAGTCCCGTCACCTAGTGAAGGTGAAAATCATATCCTTTTTACTAATCCAATCCGTGTGCATACCCAAGCGGGGTCGATCATTCAGTTCTGAACCAAGACGTAAACAAAGAAATGACCACGAAAGAAAAGAAACACGCTTCAAAAGATCGAGCAGAACCTTGAGACTGCTTAAAGCGGTTCTGTGCTCGTCCTTTCAGAGCGCGTTTCTACCTTTGGTGGTTGTTTCTTTGCCTTTTGCACGCTGGGGGATGCCTGGTGAGCACAAGGTCCTCGGGCCGACGTCGACCTTAGCTGGCCCGCGCACTGTCGTGCGCGGGCCAGCTAAGGCCGACCTCGACCCGAGGACCTTTTGCTCACTTTTAATACAATTCTGTTTACGCATATAAATTCAGCACCACCTTGACGAGATCGCGATCGTGTAAATTTATGGCTCGATCCCTGAGGCTGACCTGTATTGAATAGTATTATTGTTGTCGTTTCATCTTGTTCCATCACCTCCCTGAAAGCGTGGATGAACATTTTGTAGACTTGATCCTGCTGATATCCCATAGTCATCATCTTTTGGGCCCTGAAAGAAAAATAGTAGTAGGCCTACATGTTTTGAGTGCTACCCTCAGTAACCATTTGTGTGTCGGTAGCGGTAATAATCGCAACAAAAACCTCGGCCGACACGCAAAGGGTTTAACTCATTCGGAACGTGCTGCATCCGGATAAGCGGCATGCAGCTCATAGGGGCCTGACGAGCCGGCGAGGTTTCTGGTATGCGATGCAGTGTCTGCGCACGTCACACTAGACGCTCTCAGCGACACTTGGTAGAGATACGCCTCGTCAGGCTCCTATGATACTGAGGCCAGTTGCCTGACTGAGCGTAGTCCTGCGCCAGCCACTAAGCTAGGTGCTCGGCTATAGCGGAGCACGTTGCTTAGTAGCTTGCGCAGGATTTATGCTCTCACGTGCAACCGGTCCCATCTGCGTATGCGAATACAGCAAAGAAGTACCCAACGGAGAAAGAAACACGCTTAGAAAAGACGGGTACAACACAATTTATTAATATTTCGGGTAAATACCCTTTGTCAAAATAGACAAACAAACAAACAGAGAGATTAGCCGCTACTTATCTTCATTGGCAGAAAGAATGTGGCAACTCAAATACAGCAAGTCTTTACGTAATTTTATGCCCAATGGCACCATTCATGTCTTTCTTGGTGGGTGGCGCCATGTCACGATTCCCACCTTATTGAGTTGCACTGACGTGACCCCAGTAAGAAAGATGTCTTCGGGTCGACTGCGGCCGAGGTCGGCCCGTTGTCCTTGCTTACGTTCATGACCTCGCTCACAGGCGACAGGCAGGCAGAAACGCGTTTTCATCATGTACAGCTGCCGCGTGTCGGACACTACCCTAGAACTGTCAAGGTCGATCTATCCTATCGCCAGTATTTTTTTTGAGTTATTGACCCTTTGGTGTCGGTAGCAGTTACTGACACGCAAAGGGTTAACCTTTTGGTGTCGGGAGTGCTTTTTGTCGCGCCGGATATCCCTGCAGGCATGGTGAAGTAAATTGATGCAGTACGTAAGATGCCACACCAGTGGCCACCAAGCAAGGGAAGAGGAGTGACGCAAGCAGATTCTCTGTACTAAACAGGAAGGTTTGTGCACAGGCAGACCTGCGTGCGTGTTATATAACAGGCTCTGGAAGTTTCTGAGGTCGAAATGTATACGAGTTTTGTAACGAACATTGTGACAATGTGACAATTGTCACAAAGATCGCTGACACTGCCTTGGGTCTCCATTTGCATCGTAACAAAATCTTCATGACCTCCTGCGACTGCTGGGGCTCATGTGGATCTATACCTCTTTGTGTCCATGTTCTTTGGACAGTTGTGGCTTTTGGTCCTTCTGTGAACACAGATTTCAGAAACAAAAAAATGTAAGTCCGTTGGCGGGGAATGGGTCAAACTTTATCCACCGTTTTTGTCAAAACACTGCAATGTTTACCTTCTTCTGTTTTTCGAACAAAAACTATTGTCACAATCTGGCTGAGTCTCTAAGAGCTTTTTAGCGAAACGCCACAAAGCTCCAGTGTTACGTGGTAGTCGTAGTTGTAGTATGATAAATCACACCAGACGCACGCACGTAGGGTTCTTGTAAAGAAACCCTCAGCTGCAACCCGTCACACGTGGCTTAAGACAGTTTCAACAATATTTTATTGCAGCGATGCGATCTCCACACAATGCATTCATATAGAAGGGACCTTGTGGGTTATGGTTCATCCCACCTTGGTTTATCGTACGGACCAGCACATACTGACGAGCAAAATAACTGGAATGATCTGGACAGGGCCGGACCCAGGGGGAGGTTACCTGGGTTCCGGAACCCCCCCCCCTCCCAACTAAAAAACAAACAAACAAAAAAAAAAACAGTGAATTTTTTTTATGCAAAGGGAGTTCCAAAGTTTTATTATTTTTTTTAATTGTTTTTAAAACATTGCAGTTTTTAGTCACTTTTGATCCAAGGCACAAAGAGTTATTTATAGACAATTCAACGGAAATCCATTTCAAGGGATCCGTTTAAACGTCCAAAACGTTTTCCCGTTGAAACGACCAAGTAACCCAACCCCTAACCCTATTATTAGTAAATGCAGCCATATTTTCTTGTTCTGGCCGCAAGCCTCTTCCAGCGCCTTCACCTTGATACAGCCCTAATCCCCCAAAAACGACTTTTTAGAAAGATTAATTAAGACGCTAAGTTGATAATTATGATAATTCGTTGTAACGAACATCCGTTGAAACGACCATCATTGAATCGTCCAAAAACATCGTTGAAATGGATTTCCGTTGAATCAACCAGGTACCCAAAAGAGTTGCTCTCCTTCAGTGCACGTCTTTCCGAGAAAGATCAGTGAAAAGACGTCTGACGTCATTAAGGTTTGTGGGGGGAAGTTTAAATCTAGATCTATTTTCTTTGGTAACACTTCACTTTTGCTGTCTCCTCGAAAATGCCGAAACTGAAAAAAACAGATGCTGATGGCAGTAGGGGACTGTCATGCTGGTTTTCATCAAGCTCCATTTCAGAAGGTGGGTACATTTTTAAATCCAATTTTGTCTCATAAAAGAAATGTAGTCAGTAGAACTAGGTAAAATTCACCCATTCCGAATTCGATTCAAATGAGCACGTGGCGATGGCGCCGGTACTTCCTTCCTGTGAGTGTAGCCTACGCTGTAGGAGCTGATACTAGCTGCATATAATGAATATCATAGATATAAAACAGCCCCACTTATTAAAATACCAAAACAGGTAACAATTAAAGTAATGCATAGCCTAAAATTTATTTCACAAAGTATTATGATATATAACTTTAAAAATGTCAATTTAAAAAATAAAGATATCCGCATCAATGATCAATATTGCTTTTATATTTATAAAAAAAAAATCTTTGGATGGCAAAATATCGTTTTCAATAACAAAACCAAGGGCTAAGTTATAAGGTATCGTTATCACTAGTGCAGCTTACTAGCTATGTATTGTGACGTAAATCTCTTCGGAGAGCAAAACAGAACCGTCTTGATGGCTGACTATGGAAACCATAGCCTATCTGACGCCACTTGTTGACAGCGTCGCCATAAATTGTGACGGCAACATAGCCTTTCCGGGTGCGAAACCGTCATGACGACTTCGGTTTCTGGAACGACAAAAAGCCATCATGACGGCATCCCAACCACTGCCTTTTTTTACATAATAAAATGAAAAATAAAAATGTGCTGAAATTTTGCCAACTGCTGAAAATCAGCAAATTTGTTAACAGTTCCTATGCCTGTGAACAACGTGCTACAAATAAGATTATTCACCCTTAGGCCTTTTGTTGATGAAATTTAAAATAAGCTAAGAACTAGTCAGAAAACCACTGTTTTTCTTTTTTTTATATTAAATTATTATTATAAAATTGTAGTAGACGTGTTAACACCTGCAATGCATAATCATATATAAGATGTTGAAAAGACGGTTCTATTTTATTTTACATTTTTGTTGTTGCTTTTAGGATAATTTCATGTTTTAATTTGTATGTTATGTCTTTGTTTTTTCTTTTTTTTTCTTTTTGTTTGTTGTTGTTGAGTAAATTGTAAAGCGCTTAGAGCTGTTTACAGGTAAGCGCTATATAAGAAAACTTTTAATAATAATAATAATAATAATAATAATAATAATAATAATAAAAGTTGTTTTTCTAAACGGCAGATGATGCAGTTCCTCGAAAGAGACAAAAATCAACCCAAAGTGAGACCACTGGCAGTGGAGTTCGAAACAGTGACATGGGAACAAGTAAAAGCAGTGTTGGTGAGTAATTTACTGCCCCCCCCCCCCCCCTCTCCAAAAAAAAAATAATAAATTAAATACAACCTGAAATTGATACGTGATTGAGTGTTTCAATTTAATAATTAATATTAAACAAAATGACTGGTGGGTTCCATTGGCTATCATTAGCCTGAAGAAGACTCTACGAGTCATAAGGTAGCAAAGATTTTGTCCATCATTTGGGGGGAGGGGTCTAAAAAGAAAAGCTGTTATTTCAGATCATAAATATATATCTAAGCTTGACTGAAGTGTGTAAACGAAGACATATATATGCTTTAAATGTAATTATCTTGTTGCAGGTCTCTCTCTCTCTCTCTCTCTCTCTCTCTCTCTGATCTCTCTCTCTCTCTCTCTCTCTCTCTCTCTCTCTCTCTCTCTCTCTCTCTCTCTCTCTCTCTCTCTCTCTCTCTCACAGTTACACACACAATCGTTTTAGTATTTCAGACTTCTCATAGACCCAACTTTTATTTGTATTTCAGACTTCTCCTCAAGCATTGATCAGCCTGCCCGGGGCCTGCTTTCTGAATCCTCTGCCATGCCAATGACCAACCAGCCTGATGTGAGCCTGCTTTCTGACTCCTCTTCAGATTTCTCCTCTCAGATCACCAGCAACAAAAATATCGATTTTGGTGAAGTCAATTTCAAGAAACACACACGATCGTTTCACTGTCAAACAGTGACAAGGAGCATCTTCTAAGGCAACACTGGAGACCATCACCTGGTTTTCAGTTTCCAACAACAGTGATAAACAACAAGAACCGAAAATTTCAGCATGAGTGGTTGCAAAAGTACTCCTGGCTTGTGTATTCTCCTTTCGAGGATGGGGCTTACTGCAAGTATTGCCTATTATTTGCAAAGTCTACTGAAAACCTGGGCAAGTTTGTGAAGACGCCATGCAAGAACTGGAATAAAGCCTGTGGTCAGATCAAAAAGCACTCGTTATCACAACACCACAAAGATGCAATGGCAAATGGAGAGCAGTTTTTGACAATCATGGATAAACCAGAGCAGAGCATCGCCAGTGAAATCAATCAGAAAAATGCAGAAAACATCGCTGCAAATCGACAAGTTCTGACAAGCCTTCAGGATTGTTGAAGTGTGTGGAAGACAGGAGTTAGCTCTGAGGGGCAACTGTGATGATGGCATTCTTCAGAGTGAGAACAGAAGCAATTTCAATGCCCTTTTGAATCTGTGCATCAATGCAGGAGATGAAACTCTCCGGAAACTTCTAGATACATGCGATAAGAAGGCCATATACATTTCAAAAAGTACACAAAACAGAGTGATAGAGGTTCTTGGTGATCAGATCCGCAACAAGATTCTTGCAGAAATTATTGCAGCAAAACAGTTTACCGTGCTTGCTGACGAAGTCACAGACAGCTCAAACTGGGAACAACTTTCAATTATATTGAGATTCGTCGATGGAAGTCTGAAAGTTCGTGAAGAGTTCCTGGCCTTTGTCCAGTGCAGAGATACCACAGGTGAAACACTTTACAACAAGATTGTTGAGTGTCTGGCCTTGTGGGGGCTTGATTTCAACAATGTTAGAGGACAAGGTTATGACGGGGCCGCAAACATGGCAGGAAAGTTTAAAGGAGTGCAGGCACGTTTTCAAGCAAGGAACAACAAAGCACTGTACTTTCACTGTGCTTCCCATAGCTTGAGTCTGCATTGTAAAAGCATGCGGCTTGCCTGCAGTGAAGAACATGATGGGAGCACTGAGGGAACTGTCACTGTTTTTCTCAAACTCTCCAAAGAGACAAAGAAAACTTGAAGATACCATCGAAGCATCTCAGCCTGACACGACAAAGACAAAGCTTGTTGATCTGTGCAGAACAAGATGGGTAGAAAAACATGAAGCACTGGAGGTTTACACATCTCTCTTCCTGGTTGTTCACGACTGTTTGGGACAAATGTGTGAAGACAGTGACATTTGGGACAGTGAGACATTGACCAAGGCAACTGGCTTTCTCCACACCTTGAGCAGCAGTGTTTTCCTCGTTGCATTCGTTGTCGTCCGCAATTGTTTGCGTTACTTAAAACCCTTGACAGTGAAGCTCCAGAAAAGAACAAAAGATGTTGTCGATGCCTACAGGGAAATCAAAGAGGTCAGTAACTGCATGTCTTCTATTAGAAGAGATGTCGACACAGCGTTCGTTGCCTGGTTTGATGAAGTCAGCAAAATGGCAAATGCTTTGACAACTGATGTTGTTGTTCCTCGTCAAGCTTCCCGCCAGACTCTCCGTGACAACCAACCTGCGGCCACTCCAGAAGAATATTTCAAGATTAGCATTGCCATTCCTTTCTTGGAACACCTGTCAACCGAATTGGACTCGAGGTTCAAAAATGCTGACCTAGCAGTTGATGGTCTCTGTCTGGTGCCAAGCACTTTAATAGACAACCAGGATGGTTTCATGCAGGTTCCAGAAGGGGTGAAGACACTGGCAATGTTGTGGGAGTCTGACCTACCAGACAACGCTACCCTTGATGCAGAATACCAACGGTGGGTTTGCAAATGGCGAAGTGCTGCTGAGAATGCGACAGCTATCATCCCATCCACGGCATCAGAAGCACTGAAACACTGTGACAGGGATTTTTATCCCAACCTGTTCATCATGCTAAAGAACCTTTGCACCCTGCCTGTCACTACTACCGAGTGTGAGCGTTCAAACAGTCAGTTGCGCAACCTGAAAAACTACCTGCGCTCTGCAATGGGGCAACAGAGACTCAATGCACTTGCTTTACTGAAAGTGCACAGGGATGTTGATATTGACTTCAAAGAGGCAGTGAACTGTTTTGCCAGAAGATACAATTCACAAATGGTACTAATGCCGAGGAACCTAGTGCAGCAAGACTGAAAGGTAAAGCTTTATACCGTTAACGATCAACAAAAAGTAGTGAATAATAATAGTATACAAAACATCTCTGTTGATAAATAAATGTGTGTGTGTGTGTGTGTGTGTGTGTGTGTGTGTGTGTGTGTGTGTGTGTGTGTGTGTGTGTGTGTGTGTGTGTGTGTGTGGGTGTTTTTTTAAGGGAGGGGCAGGTGATAATTTTTGTACCCCAGAGTTTGTCAGTTCGATTGTTCAAAAAGCTCAAAGTCCCCAGACCATCACAAATGGCTTTTTCAAGGCTCAGATTGCACCAGATTGCACCATTTTGCATCCTTGAAAAAAAAAATTTCCGGGGGGGCATGCCCCCGGACCCCCCTAGAAGGCTCGGCGCTTCGCGCCTTCGCTTTATACTGAATCTGTAACCCCCCCCATCGACTTTTCCCAGGTCCGGCCCTGCTGGATGATTCAGTAGTGTCGCATTTCTTTTGCTTGTGAGTATACTAGAATTAAGAAACAAGATTAGTAAATCTCAAGATTCTTTCTTCGCCGAAATAATTAACTCTTTGGCTATCGGGAGCGGTTTATGTTGCGATAATGCCTGTAGGAATCTTCGCGGCACAAAGCCCTACTAACAGCCAAAGGGTTGACGCATTCGAGGCTCACCGCATCAATAGCTGCGAAAGTGCCGTATAGCGTTGCCGACGGAAATGCTATACGACACTTCAGCAGGTTTGTTGAATGAGTTCAGACCAACGTATGTACAAATTACTAAGCACACGTCTGGCATGTAAATGCACACGTCTGGCATGTAAATGCAAAAGACGTTAAGTCCGCTTTTGTGAAAAGCAAGATTTTCATTGTGTTACTATGAAAATCTTGCTTTTCACAAAAATTGACATACTGTCTTTTGCCCCACGGGGCAGACTCCCCCCTCCCCCCTCCCTCCCTCTCCACTGACATCCCATCCCCACTTGCCGCGTTCAGATCAGTAGTGATACCAGTCACGTCTTTGGTGATAATACCTCCAACGTACGGAATAAGATCCTGAGCTGAAATATTACTAAAACATCTCTATATAAATCATAACAAGCATGAAAAGGAATTTAAAGACACACTCACACTGATTACGTGTTCCCCATATCTGTGGCTGAGTTGTTGTTGTTGTTGTTGTAGCTGCTGTTAGGTCAATGCTGATGGTGGTGCACTTCCTCCCGGCGAGTGACGGTTTTCTTCAGACTTAAAGCGCTATTTTATATAGTTTCTTTGCCCGGTAAGGCGTGAACGAACAGCTAGGATTTCTGCCAATAATTTCTACGCAAACAGGTCACCTGACCGACTTCCTGAATTTTCATTGGTCTTCAGACACACGGGTGAGTCACATTATCATTGACAAGTCAGTCTTGTGGGCGGATCACGTGGTGGAACAGCTGCGATCCCAAGACGCTGTACAAGTCAGTGATCATCATCAACGTTTGACACGTTGCTGAAGTTCGTAGCTTCTTTTTTTCAGTATTTTGTAATCAATCAAGATGCGGGGCCTCATAAATTTCTTTGACTCTTGATAACCCTATTCATATCCAGGTAATTTCATGCCGGATTGATCGTGTTGCAATTTAAAATTCCAGTTTCCTATGTGCGCAGTACTAGTGTGATTTTAAAAATAACACGGTTGTACGAGTCTGTGACCAGACCGATTATCTTGAGTATGCAGTCCGCCAAATAACCACCCCCCCCCCCCCCCCACCATCTCTAAGCTGCATTATGTTACGTTTGTGTTGTGTTATTCTTCTGAAAGCATGTGTGTGTTGATCATAGGAAAGATCCGATATTCATTTGAGTTATTTTGGAAGAATTACGTACCTTTTTAGTAGGATTCATTTTCTTTTGCTTAGAGACTTGCGATCGATTTCTGTTGTGTAGCTAAAATGACGCGTCTTTTCGTTACATTGTTGCTATAGTCCGACCTCGTTTGACCTAGAACGTTCTCGAAACGGCGCGATTATTCTAGTGACCTCAGATATGACGTCAAAGTTGTTGGGAACATTTCGTAACATTGCATCAATATACATTGATGTTAGGCGAAAGCTTTAGTTATTTCTAGGGTATTCTTGTTAAAGAATATCAGTTAATCATTTTTGGTTACGTGTTCTTTTCTGATTGGTTGTGTGAATTTGCTGGATTGTTCTGGGATTCTGTAATAATATAAAAGACGGCGTTATGAAATATGTGTATACATTGTTTATGTGTGTGTACATTGTGTAGAAAAGACGGCCGTTAGGAAATATGTGTGTACATTGTATGCCGGAGAGACGCAGTCTGTCAAAAGTGTTGATGCATTGTAGAAGAGACCAGTGAGTGGATGCATTTGTGGATGCATTGTGCTGAGATTACATCGCTGCAATAAAATATTGTTGGAACTGTTACTCCAGTCTGGTCTACAACCTTGTGCCACGTGTGACGAGTTGCAACTCAGTGAAGTTTCTTTACAAGAACCCTACGTGCGTGCGTCTGGTGTGATTGTATCAAACTACGACTACGACTACCACGTAACACATTAGATCATATAGAAACACATCTAATATCACGACAAAATATACAGCAGAGTCACGGAAACTGCATGTGAATATCCCAATTCGCAAGAGGCCATCCGCCGTTGGCACGCGCACGACCGTGCGCGGCGCAAACGGCGGCCGACGTTGGCCCGATGGCCTTTGCGCACTGGGATGTGAATGCATCAGGCAAGACAAGACAGAAATATAGCATGGTGGGTACGGAGACTGCATCTTAAGCACAGAAAAATCTCCCAACAACTGCAAGAGGCATAGAGCCTAATGCGCCCCCTCTCACTGGTTAGTGTTACCTCTATGTTGTTATGTTTATGCAGCAGGGATGGACTGAATGCTCGGGTACCCACCGTGTCAGTGTAGGCACTAGAGCAAAGCCGAGTAACAAGATGAGGATTTCATCCAAAAGTCTACCGCCGTATTGTTTGGAGCTCACGTGCGTTTATCTTTTAGGAACATTCACAGACACGGTTGTTCATATTTTTGAGCCTATTCTTTGATCCATTTCCCTCCTCTCTAAGCCAACCTCTGATCAACACGGCCGGCGCACACAAATAACTGGGGAGGGACACACAGCGCTTCCCGCCATTAGTACGCTCTGCCGGTGGGCTGGAGTAGTGACAGGAATTCTGAAGAAGAAGAATAGCACGAGCAGCAAAATGACCTCACTATAAGCTTCACGTCATGGCATCGCTGGTCTCACGACGCCGTGTACACTGACGCCGTGACTGAAGAGCTGACTGCCGTTTTGATCCACACCGCAGCCTCTTCATTAGCAGTCATGGCTGCCGACTGTTTGATGGG
Source organism: Semisulcospira habei (assembly GCA_036245525.1). Lineage (NCBI taxonomy): Eukaryota > Metazoa > Mollusca > Gastropoda > Semisulcospiridae > Semisulcospira > Semisulcospira habei. The sequence goes on from BTPG01000002.1 coordinate 238,184,916, forward strand.
AGTAAATAGTGGCTCCAAAACTTGCAAAAATGAATTAATTATTATTTGAAAAGTTGAAGAGGTACAACGCTGGATTGCGAACTCATTCAGTATCTCCCTTTATTTCCCTCTCCCCCCCCCCCCCCCACCTCGCCTGATCCGCTCGGCAATGGCACACACAAACGGCAGAATCAGTGGCACACACAAACACAGACGGCAGACACACCTCGCTTCCTACCGGTTATACTCTGTGGGCTGGCGTAGCCACAGCCATTTGTGGCAAAATTGCGGACTCTAATCTGGGTCAACCGACTTTCTATAAAAGGTTTTTTATGTCTTCAATGGGACATCCAATTGCAACAAAATCAGAGGCTCTGATATCCACCCACTTAATAAAGTATTTCCGCGCCTACTAGTAGTTTCAAGTTTGTGCGTACAGTAATATCGGAGATTCTCGTGTTTAAACACTGACGCGTTTGGTGCTTACTGAGTTTACCGACGTCACCCTCACTGTTTCATTGATTCTTCTCATGATGAAATCAATGAGTCTACATTTACTTTTGACATTTTTTCTCGCATTAAACTTTAATTTTCGAAAAAGTATTGAGGTACAAATCTGCCGTTAACGAACTCAGTCCAATGTCTTTCTACAAACTAGCCATATCAGTCCAAAGTTTCAAGTGCATATACTCAAACATTGAATTGCGGACTCTAATCTGGGTCAACCGACTTTCTAGTGATAAACGGTCTTTTATGTCTTCAATGAGACATCTTATTGCAACATGCTCGGAGGCTGTCTTAGCCACCCAGTTAATAAAGTATTTCGCCTATTTCAAGTTTGTGCGTACAGTAATATCGGAGATTCTCGTGTTTACATACATACGCACACACACATACATACAATGATACATACGCACATACGGCGCTTCGCGCCAAAATGACGTTCAACAGCAATGTTAGAGTGGCTTGACGTGACGTCATTTTTATCGTGTTACTTCTTTGCCAGACCATGAGCCCCGCCCGCCTGTTATGTCCTTTGCATTCTACGGCGGAACGGGCTCCCACCAGCCCCATCCTAAAGTCTACCGTATTATCAATACGGTAGACAAAATCCAACAGAGAGACCCTGAGGGAGGGAGGGAGAAAAAGAGTGAGACAATGACAATGACTGGCACCTTTATTTTCCAGCAGTAAAAGTTATTGTATTCATCCCTACGTCACATGACCAATATCTTTAGCGCAAACCGTACCATGGGACTGAGCAACAAAAACCCTTGTAGCGACAAATGGCGGACTTCTTGTAGCCATCTTTGTGATGCATCTTGAATGCGAGTTTTGTTCTATAAATGATCACCAAAACGCTCTAAAGTAAATAGTTACTTAGTCTTGTTTGAAACAACAGGGACACTAATGGAGACGGCAACGTCATGAAAGATTTAAAATTACATCATATATCTATTATGTATAAATATATATTCCTTTTATGTCAGACACGCGATCCAGGTCGGAAGATTTCTTCTTGATTTATTTTACGAAAATAGTGGAGGAATTAAAACAAATACGTTATTCATTGTAGCAGGGGCTTGCTGCATGGAGCCTTGTAGGCCTGTATAATGATGGAGCCATGCGAAGACCAAACAATATGGGCCTACAAGGGTCCGTATAGCAAACCCCTGCGACCAATAACTTATATTGGTTACAGGACCAGTTTTCAAAATTTGCCGTTGCCGCTACATTTACTAAATAAATGACAAATAATATACGTGTGTATAATCACTCTGTCTGTGTCTCACTCTCTCTCTCTCACACACACACATGGAGACAAAAGCGTCAGAGTGGGTTACCTACCGTTTTATGTGAAAATGGGTTCCCATATTTCTATTTATTCTAGGGCTCTGGAATTGATGCGAATGTTTAGAACTCACCTTATAACTAAGCTCTATAACTTAAAATAAAATAGACATTTTCTAGAAACAGAGCCACTAGATGGGAAAAAAATGGGTTTCTACCAATAAAGTGGGTGCTTCTCACACAAAAACTGGCATTACAGTCACAACATTAGGCGTCTGTAATAAGGTCAAGCTCATGGAATACTTCTTTTTCACATTATTTTTTTTTCAACTTAATGTGTATGTGTGCTTTAACATTTTTAACATTGTATGGTGCAAAATTCAATAAACACTGGCCCGTAACCTTTCGATTATGATTTTTACAGAGGAAATCTTTTAAACATTCCTGCGTTTTGTCCTTCTGAAGCAAAACAGTTTATCAGGGCATTTATGTGAGAATCAACATAATGTATTCTGGAAATTAAAGGACTTTTTTTGTACTCTGGAGTTTCAGACAAACAGCAACAGAGCATTTTGAATATTAACCCTTATCATTCGGAATACACCAGTGTGTGCAACAAGTGTGACTGAAATAGTCCAAGGGTAGTGCCAGAATAGCTTGGTGCCTCTAGGCGCCAAGCTATTGTGGCACCACCCTTGAACTAAAGCCATTGGTCTATGTCCTCCGCTGCTGGTGCGTTTAACCTAGGTAGAGGGTGAGGTATACCAACTCAGCTAAGGTTTATGCTTCCTGTGACTTTTGAAACAATGCACAGCAGGCAAAGTGTACTTTATAGAAACAAAAAAGTTAGAGACATTTCCAAAATGATCCAGGCGTACATCAGATAAAAGCAAGCTATACACACTAAAATAATAACACTCTTGTAATACATCTTTAGGTTGACAATGGTTTTCTTATCGTATTATTGTCTTTCGTCCCGATTGGTTGTACATTGCTGAACGTCCCGACGTTTTTCGGGACGTGCCAGCACTGCTTGTGAAAAAAAAAAATGAACAGAATATTGAATGTATGTCGCCAGCCGGTCTAATACGCTAAATAAACCTAAGACCATTTAGCAACACACATCCAAAATCGAGAGAGATTAAAAAAAAACATTATTCAGACCAAAAAGGTGACTGCCAATCGTGTAAAACATGCAAAGAAGTACCCAACGGAGAAATAAACATGCTTAGAAAAGACGGTTACAACACAATTTATTAATATTTTGGATAAATCCGCTTTGTCAAAGCCGACAAACAAACAGAGAGATCAGTCGCTACTTATCTTCATTCGCAGAAGGAATGTGCCAACTTCTGCTAATGAAGATAAGTAGCGACTGATCTCTCTGTTTGTTTGTCAGCTTTGAAAAGCGGATTTATCCAAAATATTAATAAATTGTGTTGTAACTGTCTTTTCTAAGCGAGTTTATTTCTCCGTTGGGCACTTCTTTTCAAGAGATACAGGCAGCGCAGACAGTAGGGAGAGCTTAAAAAAGAAAAATACAAGTTAATGGACCAAGGGTAGACAGAAACACATGCCCCAGAATTGAGAGGAAAACCCACCCTGTGGGGCTGACCAGGGTGACCCTAGGAACTAAAAAGAAGTTAACCCCACCCAAGACCCCCAGGGACTGTTTAGTTGCAAAGTAAGGTTAATGTTACACAGTATGCAAAATGATCCAGGTGTACATCAGATAAAAACAGAGCTATACACGCTGAAAACAACCGAATAATAACGCTCTTGTAATAAAGCTTTATCTTGACAATGGTTTTCTTACCCCTTATTATTGTCTTTCGTCCCCAACCTTTCTTCCGTTTGCAGAGTTTTAAATGTTATACAGTATACACAATGATCCAGGCAGACCAGCCCCCATAGTAGAACTCTTGTAATAAATCTTTATGTTGACAATGGTTTTCTTACCCGTTATTATTGTCTTTCGTTCCCAACCTTTCTCCCGTTTGCAGAGTTTTAAATGTTATGCAGTATACAAAATGATCCAGGCGTCCATCAGATAAAAAAAGTAGGCTATACATGCTGAAACCACCCCAATAATAACACTCTTGTAATAAATATGTATGAAAACGAAAATGCTGCGAGTGGCGGGGAATCTCAATTCATTTCTTTTGTAACTTTTGTAACTTTTTCAGTCTGTTGCGGACGTAGTCCTTAATGTTTGTCCAGCGCATATGTCTAAGTGCGGGCTCTTCTGCAATTGCTTGCTGTATCTCGGCCTTTCCAGGAAGTTTGTTCATGACAAGGTGTGTCTTGAAACGAGTTTGAACAGCTTTCTCTTCAGCTTTCCCCCATGGTTTCCTTGTAAATCTAGCTTTCTTTCGAACAGGAGCTGACGCAGTACTGTCATCATCAAAACTATCTAGATTGTCATCAGGCTCTGGATGTCTTTTCTCTGTCATGCTCATTGATTCCTGTGTTGACTTGCTACTTGCTTCATTCACAGGTGCTGTTTCCCCCAAAACCTCTCTGCCAGTTTCTGATGTGTCTTCGTTGTCAAAGTCAATCTCTTCATCATCGCCCAGCTCAGCTCTAATGCAACTCTCAAAATCTGTCCTCCCATTGTTAACTGACAGAAGAATCTTTGCCACTTTTGCCTTTTGAATGACGTCTTGAGGTTGGCGGTAGATATGGCGATGTATCCGGATACCATGACCAAGGAAGTCTGCCAGATGATCCTGGTCTAACTCCGAGATGGCCATTGACTGAGCCAAAGTTGCAACCTGCTTCCGTAACTGAGTAAATGTTAACATGGCTGGGTATGACACCCGTGCTTCTAGGGCATGGGCCTTCAGAACATCATGGCCTCTGTAAGGCCTCTGACCAGAAGGTGTGGCAAAGATGTACTTGGAACCAGTGAGAGCTGGCACCGATTGCCTCATTTGAAGGATTCTGTCCACAGTTGTCATCATCTTCTTCATCAGCAAAACGGGAACACTCCTATTAAACTTGCCTCTGATTTCCACTCGCTGAAAATGATTCACCATTTTCTTCTCAACCTCTGTGAGACCTTTCAAGATATCTTGATTGGTGATCGATCCAATCTTAGCATTCTGGAAGTCTGACACCTTCATTCTCTGAACTTCTCCCCCTCGTTTTCGGTTGAAAAGTGATACAGCGCAAAGAGTTGCTTTAACCACGTCGGATAATCTTCCGAAACCATCCTTGTCTCAAGAAGCTGTTGGACCTTCCTCACATCTTCACATGATGGGATCAGCTTGGGTTTGTTCATGGTCATTTTCCCGACCGACTGGGCTGCTGTAGCAATCATATCAGTCCCCGTTGAAGACAGAGTCAAACCGCTACGCCTCAGAGAGCTCCTGTCGCCACCTGTCGTCTGAACCCTGCCCAAGCTGTTTGGATGCCTGTGACTGTTTGATCTGTGAACATTTTTTCAAAGCATGGCCTATGCGCATTGCGAGATTGCCTTTTTTGAACTGATGTGTGTCCTCATCAAAATCTGCTAGCTCTTTTACAGCCAGGACAACATGATCAAAGCTAGCTGAATTGATCACAGCATTTAAACTTGCGATTTTCATTTCTGACCTCACTCTGATAATCTTTAATAGTCTCCCTAACTCCCGCATCCTGGAGTTGATTTGTCCAGCCGTGTGTTCTTCAATGTCCCTGCGGTCAAATAATCTCTTTCCATACTCAAGAAGCAAGGGGTCAGTTCTGATGAGACAGCTTATCTCATCATCTCTCTGCCTGGCTAATACCTTATGATAGAAGGAAAATTCAACGTCTAAGGGTATTGGAAGCATTAGCCAACCACGGCGTGCCGCCGCACCTCTCTTAACGATCTGAAAGCAACATTTTGAGTGTACAGAGATCAGCTTTTTTTGATAGAGCCCTTTGCAATGGCTACAGGCGAGAAGGTCGTCTACCTTACTAGTTTTGATGCGATACTTAGGAATCAAACATCCTGATTTGTTTTCAAGAACAGCAACGTTATGCATGTAATCACCCTCATCTTGTAGTCTGATCCATGCTCGACGTCTATGCTTGGTCCCTTTTTTCATCGACAAAATTTTAGCAACGTCTGCCACATCTGCATGGACATCTTGTAAGTGCGTGCTCATTTCAAGACAAGCTTGCCACACAATTTGCATGCGTGTTTCTTGTCCCATTTGTACTTTCCTTTCCCTCTCTGCGACACGTGCACACCTGTTTCTTCTGCAAGTGCTCTTTCCCCACCCCCAACATCATGTTCCTTCTGCCTATCCACATTCTCATTGCCACCTCCTAATTCACCCCCTAGCGCACACTGCACCTTGCTGGTACTAGCTTCACTGACACCTGCCCACCCTGAACCTGCCACTTTGATGAAATCTAACATAGTCAATACAATACTGTCTGTGTCAGAGATCCCAGCGATTGATGCCGACACACCGTCTGAATCCGGTGAGCTCGAACCAGGAACAAACTCCTCATCATCACTGTCCTTGTATTGTGATGCGCTTGCACTCTCAGTCTCAGGTCCATCCCAGGCTCCATTTGCCAACTGGAGAAAGAAACAAAAGCTGCATTAAGACAGAAACAGCCCAATTTTGGTTTAAGGGGCCTTGCACAAGAATAAAAAGAGTAATCCCATGTATGACCGATTTACATATTATGTGTGATCTCGGTGATGAGGGCTGGCTTCTGCAGCAGCAAAATCCACGTTTTCTGAAAATGTAAGCAGTTTTCACACATCTGTCAACCCCGCGTGACCCTTTGAGAGAGGTCACTCAAATTGGTATGTTTAAAAAGGTCTTGCCACAAAGTATCCTTGGGCCAAACTTGAAGAATGTGGCTTGAATAGTCTCCGAGAAAATGCCACCGTTAAAGTTTACCATGGACGACGGACGGACGACCAGTGGCCCAGAACATAAACTCACTTTTGCTTCGCACGCAAGCCAATAAAATGAAGATGATCGTAGAATCACTTACCAGTTTGTAATTGGGGGCATTCCGCTGCCGTCTATGCACCCTTCTATCAGACCTCTGTGGCAGAGGCTGGGGGGCTATGATGCTGCAGCTGACTAATTTTGCCATGGGCCTTAGTCATGTGCCAGGAAGGGGCGTGCTTGTCCACTTCCATAGATCCCGATGGGTTTGGACATCCTGCTGCCATCCGGCGCTGGGTGTGTGCAGAAAGTGCTAAGTGTGACCAAAACGGTGTTGCTGCAAACATGTCAAATACAACCATGTAAACCATTGACATTTAAGAAATATATACATAATTACTGCAGTACCCCCAGCCCCCTACGAACAATAACTGGTAATACAGTAAAAAGCGACACTTCCGTTGCACAATCCAAAAAACCTGTTAATGGAAGTCTGTTCTTCAAATCGCGAAGCAGTTTTGCGTACGAGGATTGAAATCTGGCGCCATTTTTTTTTTTTAAGTCATAGTGCATGCATGTGTCAAGTTACTTTTCGATCACAATCACACATGAAAAAAAGCAACAAAATCGCGTGACAGATTGACCTTGTAATGGTGTTATTGAACGAATTCCTTTCATTGAAGAAGAAAGCTTTTTTTAAAATCGTGGGGTTCTATTATGTACTACAAGACTGAGCCAGACACCGACCGTCGACCCGAGGCCGAAGCAGATGCCTCAGCTTTCTGGGCCAAACGGGTCAGTATTGGCTGACTGTGCAATTGTATCGGATTGGGAGCATCTCTCAATTAAATAACTGCACTGAACAAGTACATTTGGGTGTGCTCTTAACTAAGAAATATTGCATAAAGCTGGTACCTCTGCGAACGGAAAGAATGGCCGGCGGGGACGAAAGGAAAAGGGAAACGACTCAGTTCATCAGTGTCAATGTGCAGCTGACCAATCAGCGATCATCAAGTTGATCTCAAAACACTCGCTTCCGTGTGAACACACAGGCCCAGTGCATCTCAGAAACACAACATTAAGTAAATCTCCGAAAATGGGGACATCCTATTTTGATATTTTTTTCTGACTTTTGAATGAAAGATAATGCAGAAACAACCCTCAGAAAAAAATGGGTGCCTGACTTGGTCACCCAGAATTTTACACAAACCCATTTTCCATAAGGATGGTAAAGAAAGTCACCCATTTCAGGGGTTTTGTGTACACACACATACACACGCACGCACGCGCCACCATGTCCTGTCTAGGAGGCTCTCACGCTCACAGGCCCCGGACTACATTGCCGTTTCCGTACTGTCCAGTCTCTTAGCCTTAGTCAGTCCCAGTCATCCCCTAATTTTTCAGTGGGGTGATTCCCTAAAAAACACTACCGCCCATCAGCTGCACATTTGCCATGCACAAAATACAAAATACAAAAAAACAACAACAAAAAAAAAAAAAAAAAAAAAAAAAAAAAAAAAAAAAAAAAACAACAGCACATCACCCGTCTCATTTCTTGGCTATGAGACTGGTTCCTTACCAACCCCACACCCAAGCACAGCTGAAATCAGCGTGCCCCTCAAATCACTACGTCAATGATAATTCAACACTCCATAGGCCCAAAATTCAGTGTCCACTGGATAAGCTCAGGATGGTATGAATCAAAGCACCAAACATGTCTCCTCTCAGCTAACCAGAAATTTCCAGCAAATTCCAACATTCAGCCCTACTACAAATTTTCAAACAAGACAAAAATTATTTTTAAAAACACCGGTCCTTGCACTGCCTGAACTGGCCAAATTTGACTGTATAGTGTGACCCACAAACCAGGGGCGGTCCGTGGCGCAGTGGTTAAGGTGCCTGCCACCAATGCCAAAGGTGCGTGGTTCGATACCGGGTTCCGGCGTTGGACTTTTCTCCTCTGGTAAGTGTCACCGTTAATTCGGGCGGACCGTCGGGGGTTCTTTCTCCGGGTACTCCGGTTCTTCCACCCCCCCCCCACCCCCCACCCCCTGGTACCGGTCTCAGGCCACTTTACAAATTTCAAATACAAGCGATCAAAAATCTCTGTAACTTCAGTAGCTGACTGGCCCTTCGTTTGTCTTGTACTGTGTTTGTCTTAAATGGCGTAAAATCCGTGTCTGTTTCGTGAGTGTATGAGGGTTTCAGGCGCGGCGCTTTGAGTCGATTTCCCCAAAATTGTGAAAAAGCGCCTATATAATAACAGTATTATTATTATTATTATTAGGTGAGACTAGCGCTGGTAGAACTGTGCACATACCAAGGGGAATTACTCAGCGCTCGACAGACAAACACTGAGTTAGATACCCTGCCCCCGCCTATCATGCACCATGGACCAGCAGAGGGCAGCCAACTATCTTAGCAGCCAGCAGAGAGCAGCCAACAATCTTAGCAGCCACAGTATGATATACCGATCATGACAAAATACCAAAAATAGGCAATTCGTCAAGGGACGTAATCCCGGGACACCGAGAACAGTGATGGACACATAGTGCCATCGGTCCGCCCCACTGAATCTGAATGTTGAGAGTGCATGTGACGAGCTGTTAGCGCGGTTTTGGCATAAGCTGGGAGCCATACTACTATTTAACGCTTCCGGTTTCAGTGGCTGCTAAGAGCTGGCTGTTGTCTTCAGGGCCATTCATGCACCCAATCGCCAGCCCACAGACAAACTACGCAGGACGGAGATCTAACTGTTTGTCTGTCCAGCGCTGAGTACTGAATTCCCCTTGGTATGTGTACAGTAGGCTCGCACGGCAAAATATTGCGCTGTTGCACTTTGTACCAGCTGTCCTCTACTTTCGATGCACGACTGCAAAATGATGGTAGTGCAACATTTTGCGGTTCCACAGTTGTAACATGCAAAATGCAAGGGATTATAAAGGTCTATGTCGCGAGCATATGGAGGGTGTTCACTAAGAAAACTGTATTAGGCTATATGTGTATTGAACATTCAGCTGGGGGTGGGCATGATGCTATAGATAGCCTCATTTCATAAAGCTCATCCATGTCACGTTGTTCACTCACTCTGCCGCGTTTCAGACAGTTGACGGCACTGAGACATCTAAAATCCCAACACAGATCCAACCCCGCCTTCTCTTTCGCTTGGCTGAGTGCAGCTTCGTGATATCATCTATAGCCTAAGTGTACTGCCCCAGAGATCGATGATGTTACGTAATTCAAGCAAATTAACTCCAAATGCTCATGAAACATTTGCCTGTCAGTAACGCTTTTTGTTGAGGTGATATCTGCAGGAATCACCTCGACAAAAATCGTTACGGATAGCCAGGGTTAAAGCACTTCTGTAAATGAAATAGGCGCCGATCTGCCCAGAAAGAGGCTTAGTTAAGATTTTTTATTTATATGAGCCCTGGACTGTTTTAGAGAAACTTGCGGTAAAAAAAAAAAAGTTTAATTTCGGTGACGTCCGTTTATTTGGGCGGCGCTGTGATAGTTTTTAAGTCCCTTCTATTTATAGAAGGGACTTTTTAGGACGGGTCGCGCTTTGGCGAATTTAATAGCATGTCCATGATGTCAAAGGCGGGCAAGTTAAACCTCTAACAATTGAAGTAACAAGCCGAAAAGAAATTACGTCATGTCTAGCTACGCTAACCTCGCTGCTGGACGTACATTTGGCGGGAAGCGCCGTATGTGCGTATGTCAAGATCAGGATTTTATTTAATGTCTTTTCACACATTGGTGATATTAGACAAAAACAAAAAAATAAATAAAAAATAAACAAAAGAAAAAACAAACAAACAACCAAACACACAACTTATGAATATCAAAGAATAGCAATAATTAACATCCAACCACACACACAATTTACTTATTATAATAGTTTACCCACCGGACTATGAATTATGATATTAACTATTGGAATTGGAATATTACTATGTAAGATGTCATACATATGTTCTGCTAATTTTTCAACTGTTATGTTGTTTTTGTCAACAGATTCATTGTAATATGACACTCACAGAATATAAAGAGATGGGGCTTAAGCGCTCGCATTTGATGTCTTTTGAGAATTTTGTTTTCCAAGAATTTGGTCTTAACTTGTATATCAACGAAGCTGTTTTTCTTGAACAAGGTGGAACATGATAAGTATATTTCATATCATCTTTGTGGAAAAAAGCTGTTTAGCACAGAGTACATTTCATGCAGAGATAATTGCATATTACAAATTGCTAAGTTTTCTCTATTTATAGCTCCCTTTTTTGCTTGTCTGTCACAAATTTCATTCCAATAAATTCCGCAGTGTGAGGGTATCCAAAGAAAATCGATCCCTATTCCTCTGGACATAATACAGCTCATAATATGTTCAATTTCATATACTAAGTCTTTTCTAGTGTTACAATCCCAGCTTTTAAGACTATATAGAACAGATTTAAAATCGACACAAATCAAAATGTTAAATATATCATAAGGTATAAGTTGAATAAAATTTAGTGCCATGAGAATCGCATACAGTTCAGACGTAAATATATAAAACCCTTTACCGAGATAAAAAGATTTCTGCAATTTGAGATCTGGAATTTTAAAAAAACCTGCACCACAGTCTGAAGAATCTAAGACAGACCCATCTGTGAAAATTTTGAAATGTTTAAAATATGTTTTCTGTAATTTTTCTTTCACTAAATTTAATAAAACGTTCACATCCTCATCTTTTTTTCAAATCTGTGTAATCTATATCGAAAGTAGCATTAATATGTTCCCACGGAGGTGCAGTATGTGTTACTGGTAAAACTGAAATAGACTTGATAGTCTATATTGCAGTTTTCTATAGCATCTTTGACATAGTTATGTATCCCGTAAAAGATACAAGATTGTTTGCGCTCTCTTCGGAAAATCCACATCTGCATCTAAAAATATGTCTTCTCGTACTGAATTTTGGACGGACAGGACAATGTATTTTGCAGTTGCTAATTTACGTTGGTCAAATAAAGACAGAATACCTGCTTCTTTTTTAGCTTTTTACAGTATTAGTATCAACTGGCACTCCAAGGGCTAATTTAACTGCTTTACTATCAATGCTTTGCTGTTTCTGTAGAAGTGTATCTGGGGCAGTAAAGTAGACTTCCTAAACATATATAAGTGTCGATCGAACTAAAGATGTACCAAGGTGTAAAACAGTTTTAATGTCCTGACTCTATGGTTGTGAGTTTATAATTTTTAACAAGGTAAGTCTTTTTCTTTGCCTAATATGTCTTCAATATGAATTCTCCAAGATAATTTTGGTGTAAAACGTACGCCTAAAAACTGTACACACTGTTGGTAGTTTAAAGACGTTCCGTTTAGAGATAATTTAGGAAATGTTTTATCACTTTCCCTATTATTGAAAAGCATTAGACATGTTTTCCCCCAGATAGTTCTAGGCCATTTTCATTCATATAGTTTGATAATTTGTCCAATTCAATCTGATAAATGTTTTGAACGTAATCCACGATTCTTTTTTAGGTGCGTTTTCTGAGATTAGTGTTTATCCATAGCAATATCATCTGCATACTGTGCCAGAGTTGTGTCCTGTGATAAAGATTTTGGGAGGTCGTAAATTAACACAGTGAATAAAAAGGGTGAAATTATTGATCCCTGAGGAATACCCATATCTATTTTCTTAAAGATTGAACAACTTTTACCAACTTTGGTGCTAACAAATCTTTCAGACAAAAAGCGTTTAATGTACTCATACATACACCCGGTTATGCCAATCTGTTTTATTTTTTTTATAATAATCTAGCATGCCAAACACTATCATACGCCTTTTTTACGTCAAAAAAGGTTGCTAATATACTTTTTCTTCTTGAAAATTGTTTTTTAATGTTATTTGTGAGTTTAACTAAATGGTCTGTCGTACATCTACCTTTCCGAAAACCAGCTTGATTAACTGAAATTATATCCTGTTTTTCACAGTAATGAAATAGTCGATTTAAAAGAATCTTTTCCATTACTTTGCAGGCTTGTGATGTTAGTGCAATAGGTCTATAACTACTAATCAATGTACGTGTTTTACCCGATTTGAGTACTGAAACTACTACTGACTGCTTCCAGATAGTAAGTGTCACACAAGGGAGGAAGAATTTATACCACACGGAATTGTTGGATTTTTAGCTCGATTTTAATGATTCGATTTTCTCATTCGCACGACAAACAATAGACAAGACATATAAAAACCTACACAATATTCACTCAATTCATGCATGCACCTGTAATACACGCACACCCTTAACCATTCGCACGGTGTTCAGAGTACTAATAACATCTCACACACTCATTGTTCCACTACGATGTCACTTCTCATTGTCTGTTGAAAATAACTGACACTAATTAAGTTGATGCTTAGATCCTCGAACGATTTAACAGTTTAATTATCCGACCGTGAATGAAGATGAATATAGCGTCGCTGCTCGTTGATTCAGTCTCGCCACTGGTCGAATAATCGGACTATATCTTGCGATGGCCCGTCTAAGCTCCGCTGCACACCGCCTGGATCAACTTGACTATCTCGTACACCACGTTGACTACGTTCCCATCTGAAGTACATAAATCCAGCGTTCCAGCTGGAGCGCATCTATTCAACACACATAAAAATTGTATCTCCCTATTAGAAATCCGCCATTGCTTAATGGTTACTTCCGTCCGAATGACGACACTTTGTAGCGATGACGACCGCCAACGGTTTCTGGATGTTGTCGACGATTCCCGATCGTTTCCGACATCGAATAAAATATCATATAACAATCAATTCGAAATTCCATGCACACACACGAATACGACATATTTCCGCACAACACATAACCTCTCAACTCGACCCGAATCATTTCAACATCAAACAGGCTCAACGAAACGCTTCAGACCATCCGACTTCATCCCCGCGCCCGATCGCCAGACGATACCGCAAACTCGCCGATACGCGGCACCCGAATGTCATACAGTTTCCGATCTAGAGCCAATCAACCAACACATTTCTCGAATCTACTATTTAACAAACAAATACCTACCTAAAGATGCGTGAAAGGTTACTTTGTCGACTATTTAGGCCTGCCTGTTGCCCAATCCCGGCCGCTGACAAGGTCACTGGTACACGTTATACTAATGAATCGTAGTTCTTCAACTACGTACTTTTACACACTTCTGCACTGAGCATTCTGCTCTCTTTCTATCTATTCTACAATAGATTTATCATACGGCATCAGTCCCGCATACTATACTCCTCACAAAACTCAAACTCTAGCTGAGAACAACCTAACATGACTTGACTGTCTTCAAAATCCACAGTGACCATACGCATACCGTTCGTTCAAACAAACATATTACGTCACATGTTCTTGACGTCATCTAAAAAAGAACATACCATCATCTCAACACAACACGTAGAACGGAACTTCTATCCAAAACAAAATACTGCATAATGATTAAAATAAATTGTGACAGTAGTATAAGATCCTTTAAACCAACATTTTTGGTAAAATTTATGTAGTAATTATATTCCATGATTCAGGTAAATGGTAAAGTAGTTTGTAAGAAATTCCATCTATGCCCACTGCACTAGAGGTATTTGGAAATGACTGTAAAACATCTAGGAATTGATTATATTGAATTGGAGCATTGATATACCGAGAATGATTAGAAACTGGATCTTGATAATCTGCTTTTGCTTCTTCTTGTTTTCTGAGGTTTATGTTTGGTAAACTAAGACGATGTGAGACTACTTTCCGCAAACATATTAACAATGGCCTCCGCTTTATGCTTTATTTACTGCACTAGGAAATGTGTTGCCTTCTACTGCGATTGGATACACTTGTAATTTGTATCCGTTTTGTAATTCTGATATTTTCTTCCAAACCTTATATGTATCTTTTGATTCAGACACTTCATTTTTACAGAACTCAACCCAGCGAATCTTTTTGGCTCTCGCCACTATTCTGTTACAGTGTATTTTTGTTTTCTTCATTTCCCTAAAGTTCTCTTCAGATTTGTTTCTGATCCATTTTTTATACAATACAATACAATACAATACAATACAATACAATACAATACAATACAAAACAACACAATACAATAATACTTTATTAATCCCTCACAAGAATTTCACTGTCTGCCCATACAACACTTGGCATCATCATTCACTCATAAAAATAATTAAATAACCGATAACTCTCAATTAAAGAAATGAACTGTACAGACGTATTGTTACCTTTGTAACACACTTGGCATTTAATAATAATAATAATAATAATAATAATAATAATAATAATAATAATAATAATAATAATAAAAGGGCTAGTACTAAGAAACTGAAGAATGTTGACCGACACTATCTACTGATATTACTGTTGAAAAGGGTAACAGCCTGAGGGACAAAAGAGTTGACATAACGTGATGTACGACTTTTGGGTACTCGAAGTCTGCCACTTCGTTCGATACGTCTGCTGTCAAATTCATATCTAAGTGGATGTGTTTGTCATCAAGAATGTCAGCCAATTTGTTCGTAATCCGTCTGTTGTACAGTGTGTCCAAATTATCTTGTGCCCTACCAATCACCCCGCCCCCTTTCCGGATTACTTTGTTAAGGCGATCTTGATCTTTTTACATAAATTTCTCCCCCAGCACGTCAGTCCAAAAGTTTGAATGCTAACAATACTGGAGCAGTAAAACATATGTAAAAGCTGAGTGCTTACATGAAATGATCTGAGCTTTCTCAAACAGTAAAGACGGGTATGCGGGTTTTTTTTTTCACAATAGCATCTGTATTTTGTTTCCAGTTGAGCGCGTTGTCAAAAAGAACACCTAAATACTTGAAGGACTCTACACGCTCAACTTCTGTTCCCTTCATGACAACAGGACCGGGATGCTGTTTGTTATTCCTGAAATCTATGACCATCTCTTTTGATTTTGCCAACATGTAATTCAAGATATTTTCTATCGCACCACTCTCCAAAGTCATCGATCTCCTGTCGATAGTGTCTGTCGTCCTCATCTCTAATCCGACCTGTCAGTGCCGTGTCCTCAGCGTATTTGTCCATGACACAGTCGTCATAAGTAGCGTTACAGTCTGCTGTGTACAAAGAAAACAAAAAAGGCGACAGGACAGTCCCCTGTGGTGCACCGGTGTTGGTAAAAAGTACATCTGAGATTAGATTCGAACTAATTCTGACGTACTGTGGCCGGTTAGTGAGATAGTCCAAAACCCAAAGAATGGTAGAGGCATATTTATGTGTTCATGTGAACTAGTTTGGAGGCGAGTATGTGTGGCTGAATGGTGTTAAAAGCAGACGAAAAATCATAGAACATCAGTCGAATGGAGGCTCCTGGTTTTTCTAAATGAGAGTAGATGTTGTTTACAACATGCAAAATGGCATCATCAACACCTCTTTGCCTTCTGTAAGCAAACTGAAAGGGGTCCATAAAACTGAAACCTGTATTTGAAAATGTGAAAGAACAGCCCTCTCAAAAACCTTCATGACACACGCGGTAAGAGCAACTGGTCTTAAATCATTCATCACAGATACAGTTTGCTTTTTTGGCACGGGGAAAATACAAGAGGTCTTCCACGAACAGGGAGCGACAAACTGGGTAAGTGACATGTTAAAAATATTGCAAAGAATTCGGTACAGTTGTTCAGCGCATAATTTTAACACATTTGATTTAACACCATCTGGCCCAGCCGCTTTGTTTGGGTTGGTATGTTTAAGTACGATAAGCACCTCCTCTTCAGTCACCACAACCACTTCACTTTGCATGTGTTTAGGTCCACTAACTAGCCTCTCATGCTCAAAATCATGACAATCAAATCTTGCATAGAACTGATTTAAGTCGTTGGCATAGTCCGTAGTTTTGCTCAAAACGGGAACAGCTGTTTGCTTCTTGTTCCCACCCATCAGATTCATACCCTCTCACACACGTTTCATGTTACCAGTCTTAAACTGTTTTTCTATCTTTTTTCGATATGCTTCCTTCCCCTTCCTGAGCTCCCTTTTCAGTTCCTTTTGTACTGTCCGTAACTGTTTTTGTTTTTTGTTTTTGTTCTTGTCTTCAAAAGCTTTCTTCTTTCTGTTTAAGACCTCCTTGATGTGCTTCTGACCCAGGGTTTGTTGTTAGAATAGATTTTAACAGTTGTTTTAGGCACAACACTGTCTACGCAGAAATTTATGTCGCTGCAAACTGTGTCAGCCAGCTCGGCAACGTCGCTTGTAGTGTCAGTAAAAACATTCCACTCGGTGCAGTCAAAGCAACCTTCAGGGCATCTTTAGCTGCTGTGGACCACTTCTGTACTGTCCTGGTAAGCGGCGGCTCGCGTTGTACGCGTGGTGTATACCGTGGCACGAGTTTAACCAAGTTATGATCAGATCGTCCTAGAGGCGGCATCGGAACAGCGACGTACGAATCTGTGACATTACACCAAAACACGTCAAGAGTTCGGTCCCCTCGTGTTGTGCACGTCACTTGTTGGTGGAAGCCTGGCCGCAGAATATTCTTTGAAATTACAGTGATTGACGTCACCCGTGACACACTTGAACGCATCGGGCGCGCGAGTGTCAAGATCATGCAGATGGTTAGCGATGATATCGGCGGCTCCTTTCTCGTTAGCTGATGGTGGTACGTAAACATTCGTTACTATCTATCTATCTATCTATATCCCGTAGTCTTGCTGACCGTTGGGGCACCACTGATGACTTGACAACCAGCTCCCTCCATTCCTCTCTGTTCTCTGCCATTCTCAGCGTATCGCCCAGCTTCAGTCCTGTCCATTCTGAGATATTGTCCTCCCATCTTTTCCTCTGTCTTCCTCTCCTTCGTCCTCCTTGCACAGTGCCTTGCAGGATTGTTTTTGCAAGCCCTGCTGAACGCGTAACATGCCCACACCACTTCAGTTTGCATTTTCTCACAATGGCTAATAGGTCTTAATAGGGCCCGATTGCTTGCCTGATTCTGCTTCCCACTTCCTCGTTTGTGATGTGATCTCTGTATGAAATGCCAAGCAGCCTTCGAAAACATCTCATTTCAGTGGCTTGTATCCTCCTTTCAAGGTCTGCTGTGAGGGTCCATGACTCGCAGGCATACAAGAACACTGAGCCCGGATGACTAAGGAGCGCATCAGTCTAATCTTGGAGCAGAGTGTGAGTTTCTGTCCTTCCATATGGTCTTCAATCTTGTCAGTGCTGTTGTTGTCTGCGCAATCCTGGACAGTATTTCTGGTTTTGATCCCTCATCTGTCACAATGGCTCCTAAGTATTTGAATTTCTTAACTGTTTCCAGTTTTTGGCCTCCCACCATGATTTCAGTGCCAATGCCACTGGCGTTATTGGTCATCAGTTTGGTCTTCTCTGCACTGATTTCCATCCCATATGCAATGGCTGTACTATCCAGCTTTTCCACCAGCTGAGCTCGCTCCTTCTCTGTTCCTGCAAGGCCATCAATGTCGTCCGCAAAGCGCAAGTTCGTGATTGTTCTGTCTCCAATACTGACAGTTCCTTCATGATCTTTTAGAGCGTCCGTCATGATTCTTTCCAGGAAGATGTTGAAAAGAGTAGGTGAGAGCAAGCATCCTTGTCTGACTCCATTCGTTACTAAAACGTGTGAAAATTCCCGCGGAAGGTAGTAGGGGCGTGCGCTCACTGTCATGATTTCAACATCTGGCGAACAGAATGTGTACGTCAGCGACATGTTGTTCGGATTACACCACTTCTTGTTTACGTACACACAAAGTCCCCCCCCCCCCCCCACCTTCTTTTCCCCAGAATCTTTATGTCTGTCATATCTGAATGAAGAAAATCCATCAATTGCAACACTATCATCTGTTATGTTGCTATGTAGCCAGGTCTCAGTAAAGCACATTATGCTGCACGTTTGAAAATGGTCAGTATGTTGTACATTCGCATCGAGTTCATCGAGTTTGTTTTGCAATGACTGTACGTTACCAATGATGGCAGAAGGCCGAAACGGTTTGAAAGCTCGTCTTTTGTTCCTTGCTCTCACCCCGCCCTTACTGCCCCGCTTCCTGATCTTCATCTCGGATGGCAGGTCTAGAGTAGGTCGCACAGCTACAACCATCGGGGATGAACGAACATCAAGCAGCTCCGCCATGTTGTACCGGATCGGAGTTGTCAAAGGACGAAAAGAAACTTCCGTCAATCCCCTGCTGGAGACCAAACTGGCCACCAGCAGGCACACCACTGCATTTCTTATCCGATAATTCATATTGACAGCTTTGTCACTCACTCACGGTTGACGTGTATGAAAAAACACTAAAACATTGGTTTGTGTACAATTCTGCCAGCGCTAGCCTCACCTATCTGGTTTGTGAGTATCTATAACTCGAGGCAAATTTGTATCGTTACATTGTTGTTTAATGTTCTGTGCATATACTGTGGGTTATCAGGGTATTTACCCGACCACATATAGTAATGCACCTTTGTGTTTGTGTATGTATGTTTCTCCTGCCTACTTCCTAAGTTCCGGAGAAAGACATGGATTATATAAGAGACCTGATGCATTCTTTTTGAGGATGGAAATGATCGTCTTGTTCTATACCTGCGTATTTCTCTGTGGGCTGGCGATTGGGTGCCTGCAAAGATAATGGATGACCAAGATTGGACAGTGGCACACTTCTTATATTAGCGAAAGCGTACCCGCGGCACGAGTTACTTGCCCTTGAAAGCGTGTTCGCGGTCAGCGTTCCTTCAGTGTGTGTACTGTGTAATATGTCGTAACTTCGGCGTGGCCTTTGCGCAATAAAAATAAATATGCGATTGTTTATTCTGGGTATATACGACTATATTTATATAAAAGCAGTGACTTTATTTCGTTCTGTCTTTTAAATCCTCTATTTTTATTGATTATTCATCTAGACAACATATATATATAGATATCTCATGAACAAGCTTGCTGGCCGTTTGTTAAAAAAAAAAAAAAATTAATGTGCTTTGGGGGTGCAGGTAGGGTGTGTGCAAAAACATCTATAGAATGAATAAAACATACTCTTTGTGACTTTTGATATGAGTTGTTAGGGAATTCTTTATGCAGTCTTTTCAATGTTTGAAATAACCTCCATTCTCACACGCCCCTCCCCCTTTGTTTTGATAGCTTTGTTTAGTTGTAATTTTTGTAAGTTTTATTTCAATGTATTTCTTTTTGTTTGTTTTTTGTTTATGTTTTGTTTTGTGGTAGACATAATCAGTTGAATGGTTGATTAATCTATTTTGTTGTTTGTTTACATTAATTTTAATATAGTTGTTACATGTAATTGACCTTTCCTTTTTGATTTTGTGTGCATGTACAAAAATTAAAAAAAAAAAAAAAAACACTGTAATGACAGATTGATACCTTATTAAAACGATACTTTTTGTTTTTAATACACAAGACAGTATTGTGAAAAATAAAGTTGACAACAAAATGTAATAGAATAATATATTTATAAAAGATAAACTCTCATGCACAAAGAAACACAGAACAGAATTGAAAAATGGGTGGGTTGGTGGGAGAGAGAATAATGAGCGTGAAGTGACAGATTAAGTGAAAAGCTGAAGAAGAAAATGTAAAGAAAAGAAAGAGAGGAAGGAGATTTGCCAATTGAAATTGTCAACAAACACAATTGTGACTGTTGTGTAACATTGAACAGATTTATTCCTTGTATTCAAGCAATAATGGATACAAATCTGTAATTCAAGACATCGACATCACACATATAAGCATGTAACAGTGTAAGATATCTAAAGTTTGATGGTTTCACCCTGAAATATACATCTACTGCGTTTGAGCATGCAACAGTTTATCAACATTACGCTATATTTCACCCTGAAATAATTATACTTATGCACAGAGTTTACCAACATTAAGCTATATGTGACCCATCATGACTAAAACGGGGTTAAGTCGCCAGCGGTACTTCTGAGCGGGCCAAAACACAGCAGAGGACAATTTTGGGCCAATTTCATTTTTTTGCACATTTGAACTCATCAACATTTCTGAAGAATGACCATCCTACGCAGTTCACAGAATACCTCGCATTAGTGCAATTAGGCGCAGCACAATGCTGGCCACCTTTGCGAGTGCGTTTCTTCTTCTCTCCGTCCTCCATGTTGACAGCCCGGTCGCACGCATTCAGGGGCAAATCACTCTAGCGAACGCTGCTACGCTTTTTCAGGCCTACTGTCCAATCTTGGTCATCCATTATCTTTGGTGCCCGATAGGCGGGGGCAGGGGATCTAACTGTTTGTCTGTCCAGCGCTGAGTGATTCCCCTTGGTTTGTGTACTAAAACATTGACACAAGGCAGACGTGTCGCCGCTAACGCAGCGACATTTTTTCTCACTAAAGTGTTCCTTCTCAATTTTTACTGCTTGTTCCCATTCCTTATTCCACCAAACATTACCTGAATATTTTCCTTTTGATTTTCCTTTGGATTTGAGTATTGACGTCTCCGCAGCAGAAAGAACAGATTTTTGTAATATTTCCGTAAAATGTATCTGTACTTTCATGTTGTA
Organism: Semisulcospira habei; assembly: GCA_036245525.1. Lineage (NCBI taxonomy): Eukaryota > Metazoa > Mollusca > Gastropoda > Semisulcospiridae > Semisulcospira > Semisulcospira habei. The sequence goes on from BTPG01000002.1 coordinate 238,206,111, forward strand.
TACTTGCAATGTTATGGGACAGCAAGACTGTCTCATACAGTTCCCAATTAGCATTGTCATACTGAAACTTTGGAATTCTGTCATCAATATTGCAATATTCATCTTTATCTTTAACGTTTAATTGTATAATGATTGGGAGATGATCACTTTCCAAACAATCTTCCTCAGTGATCCAAGTGCAATTTGTTGCCAAGGTTGTGCTTACTAGTGATATATCAAGAGCAGATGCTTTTTGGGTATATACATCTGGGATTCTAGTGATTCTACCATCATTTAAAATAATTAACTTAGAGTCTGAAATATTTTCTACTAGACGATTGCTTGTAACAATCGTACATCCAGACTCCCAGAAAGGTGCATGAGCATTGAAGTCTCTTGGGACCATTCATTGACTGGAAGTTGTCAGCTGAGAATCAATATCTTTTAGCCCGTCAGTGTTGTCATCTTTTGGCCCTCTAGGTAGGTATACGGATATCACATTTAACGTATTTTGATTATTAATTTTTACCATGGCCTCAGTGATATAGATATAATTTATATCTTTGGTTATAGAGTACATATTTAGTGACGAATATTCTAGGTCATCTCTAATGTATAACGCAGTTTGGACTTTATTCGATATCGCGTCATAATTGTATAGAGGAGGATAATAATATCCTCGAGGTTTTGGGAGGTTTTTTTTTACCTTCTACACAGAGATTGTAACGCTAATATGCAATACTCTGACTGTGAGATGTGATTCTCGAAGGATAGAAAATTTGTTGAAATTGATCTGCAATTCCACTGAAATACTTTCATATTGCTTGAGCTCTTCTTCATGGTCAGTGATCTCTTTGTAGCGAAAGAAGGTCAACTGAAGGAGAAGGAAAGCAAAAAAATACAAAATACAAATAACTAATACAAAATAAAATGAGCTCTTTCAAAACACCAAGAATCGGTATATCTCAAACAGTTCAGTACTGTATCAAAAACTAGAACTAAACTATCTGGAAATCATTTCAAAGTTGCTTTCGAACCGGACTTGATAATGTTGTAAACTTTACCACATTTGAAATGATAATCAGTTAGCTTATTTATATTGCATTCGGTCAGAAACTTAGAGTGAATACCAGTGACACCTCCAATCATAGTATCCACTGGAATGTTTGGGATAGTGGTAGCTTAATGTTCGTTTTGGTTTTTCCCAGAATAAGTTGGATAAATGTCTCCCGATGTTACGTGCAAAAGTTGAAGATCCCCTTGCATTTTGATGTATTGAGTCCCGCAGATGAAAGTTAGAGTTAATGTTTTCATGATGAATTACGGAAATGTTCTGGTCCTCAATAAGTTCTGACACCATCGTGGCATTGAAAATCTCACGTTTTATGTTCAGTTGAATATCCCTGCATGGGTCGATCTTGCCGACTACTATATGGCCTGCCGGAAATTTCTTTTCCAGAATCACGCACTGTTGTTACAAATGATTTTCCAGCAGTGCGTGGATTTGAAGATTTAAATCATTTACATCCGTATGTATCGACAGCATCGACGTCTTCTTTGATGCTGTCCGTAGCTTTGGAAATGTCTTCTACGGTGAAGGCGCCTATCTTTGATACGGACAAACCATACGAGATTCCAAGCTGGTTAGAGCGCACGCCTTTCAAACAGTCTACAAGACAGACCGATAATGAGACGGGAGGGCGTTTTCTAGGTCAGTCATGTGACCAAGCACTGACCAATCACCAAATAGGATTTTTTCAAGATGGCGGCTACTTTTGATATTAAAACGCTGTCCGCATGGTCACAGAAATTTATTAATTAAAAATCAGTATCGTTGTAACTTTTAAAGTCCGGATGTGTAAACACTTTAGCGATAATTTCTGCTTATCATCATAGCAAATATAGGGTCCTATAAGCGCTCAACATGTCGCATTTTAAACTGGATGACAGTACGACCCATTGCAAATCAGAACGAAACACATCACTGTGTACTTTGCATTTAGTTTCTCTTGTGGACTCAAGCCCTGGCGTATAGACGTTAACATAGGCAGACTCTAAATTTTATTCCGAATCATTTTCTTGCCAACAAGTAGCAGTCGCTCGAACTACGTTTCTTTTCCATTATCTTTTTCAGGGTCACTGTTTTTGGCTGATGTGAACGAAATAAACTGCAGTTTAAAACGAAACCTTTGCAATGACCCAGATGGGTATCCAACGTTGTTTTAGTTGTCAGAGTAACAGTTTTACATTTCCAAACTCTGGGGATAATATCCTTATGTGTGATGTCTTGTTGGCTGTTGCTTACTGATAACACGGACACTCTTTTCGAGACTGTGAAAAGGGGTACCTAGTACCTTGCATTCATTTAGTTTCTCTTGTGGACTCGGTTCCTCGAGCACAACTCAAAGTAAAATGTATACGAGGAGATATTTGGCTGCATGTAAGTAGGTGACATGTGGATGTTCAGGTGGTATTTATTCTTTGACAACCATATTCTTCACCCCCTGAAAGCTGAAATGGTTAGCAGAGGTAAACTAACATAAGAAGGAATATCTCCGCAACGAGTGGTTCAATTTTGAAGATTCATATATCATTTTGTTTCTAATGTTCAACAGTGTCCAAATGTATAAGCCATTTTAGGACCGGAACAATTCTTCACCGTTATGTTTGTTGTCACCTGAAAGTACCTGGCAGAACGAACCACATGCAGCAGAAAAAGAAATGAGGAGGTAAACACTATTTTCAAAACTAGAATTAATCACGAACACGATGCGTCTATGTTTCGTGTAGGAAAATGTAGTTCTTATACAAAACATAGCGACTGAACAAAGTGGCCAAAATGACACACAGCCATTGAGAAATACCCACTGTGCCATCAGCCATCCACGAGGAACTACTTTTTAGTATGGTGTACCATGCCTGTCATAGACACTACTGTTGGCATCTTCATTTGACTAAACTGTTAAACACTTTCAATCATTTTCCATCTTTCACCACGCCACACATATTATGCATACATATCTCAGCATACAGTAAGAGTCCAGATATTTCAGTAATTGTTGGTTTTTTTTTAAATTTCAATGCACTTATTTTGTGTATATCCTCTCATTGTAAGATTATTATCACTTGAAAATCATGATTTTGTTGGGGGTTTTTATTTAAAAAAATAAAAAGTGATTACATACACCTATAAAAGCCCTCAATTATATGCCCTACTTGGTGTTATAAACTGTAGGGCTGTTTGAAGGATGTGAAAAGGCAACAGTAATGTGACACAGACACATATAACTATGTCTCCGAGTTTTCAAAGAGTCCAGCATATTTGTAATAATTCAATCTGCAATTGATCTCCAACACATAACTAAGAAATTAGCAAAAAATAAAAATTCCTCAAACACTAGCAAATAGCTCTGTATTCTCACTTGCGCAGAAGTTACAGTACACAAGCAGTAAATTTATTCATTACACTGAAATACGGATACATGTACATGTGTATAAACATGACAATTATTTACGCATATACATCATCTGCAACATTTTTATAAAGACAGACACATCCTATACTGTGCCAAAAAGATAGGGCTATTGAGATTTCAACATGAAAGGTTTATAATTTACGAAATAAAATGAGTTACGCCACCGATTATCCACGGCACTGGCCTACACCACTGGTTTTGTTAGTGGGTTACAAGGGAGATTGGGAGCAATGGGTATGGTGTTTGGGTCCTGTGGCAAGTCAATTTATGTGAAAATCATTCATGTGTTGTTTTCGTTTATCTTGTGATAATCATGGTCATGCGTCCCATCATTATCACGGTTTTCCGCTAATCAGCAACAAAGCAGAATTTCTCTTGGAAGTATAATGGGTAGACCATCGAAACCGATGATGTCGTCATTGTGCATGACTTCTATTTGTGGGTGCGGGTGTGGCTGGCCAAGCCAATCCTGGAGCCACACCTGCGAGGGCAATGCGGGCACTGGAACGTTGCTGTGGGGAGAGTCGACGCTGTCTTTCTGCGAGCTCTGGCACTGGTGATCCGTTCGCGCCGATTGTGTTCAAAGAGCGTGCAGGTTTTCCTGGTGGCGGCACGCCAGCCGGATCTGTCTTGTGCTTGTGCTTCAAGTTCCTTTACCGGGAAGACGCAGTGCTTGAGGCTGTCTCTTATGCAGTCTTTGAAGCGTTTCTTTGGCCGTCCTTGCTTCCGGTGGCCTTTTGAGAGTGCACCATACAGGAGTTGGCGTGGCATGCGAGAATCATCCATGCGTATGACATGACCTGTCTAGCGGAGTTGTGTCTTTAAGATCAAGGCTTCTACACTCACTAAGCCAGCATTGTCCAGGACTTCCAGGTTTGTCACCTTGTCTTGCCATTTGATGCCCATGAGTGAGCGCAGGGATCTCATGTGGAAATGTTCAAGCTGCTTGAGGTGCTTTCTGTACAGCGTCCATGACTCACAGCCGTAGAGGAGGCTGGGGAGAACTACTGCCTTGTAGACTTTGATCTTGGTGGAAAGCTTGACGTTGTTGTTATTCAACACACGAGTGCGCAGGCGACCCAGGGCTTGGCTGGCTTTGCTGATGCGAGCTGCGATTTCCTTGTCGATAGTACCGTCAGAAGAGATGATGTTTCCAAGGTACCTGAACTGGTCGACAGTCTTCAGCTCGGTGCCTTCGATGTACACTTTGGGTGGGGGTGGGGGGGGGGGGGTGGGGGCTCATGTGCCTGGGGCCGGTTAGTGCAGGATCTCGGTCTTGCTGAGACTGATGGTGAGGCCAAACAGTCGAGAGGCTTCCGAGAACCTGTTGACGATGGTCTGGAGGTCAGACTACGTGTGCGCCATCAGCGCACAGTCATCGGCAAACAGCGCCTCAAGGGTCAGTCTCTCGATGGTCTTGGTCCTGGCGTTCAGTCGACGGAGGTCGAAGAGAGAGAGAGCCGTCTAGTCTGTGCTTCAGGTACACTCCCTTCTCAAGGTCGCGTACTGCATGGGTCAGGACACACGTGAAGAACAGGTTGAACATCACGGGGGCAAGAACACAACCTTGTTTCACACCGTTGGAAATGTCAAAGGGTGCGGATGTGTCACCGTTTGACTGGACAACTCCTACCATTCCATCATGGAAGAGGCGGATGATGTTGGTGAACTTCTTGGGGCAGCCGAGCTTTGCGAGGATGACCCAAAGCGCTTCTTTGTTTACGGTGTCGAATGCTTTGGTCAGATCTATGAAGACAGCGTAGAAATCCATGTGCTGCTCAATGCATTTCTCCTGGACCTGTCTCACAGAGAAGACCATGTCGACTGTGCTGCGGCCGGGTCTGAAGCCGCATTGAGCCTCTGGGAGTGCTTCCTCAGATACAGAGCTGATCAGGCGGTTGAGGATGACTCTCGCAAGGGTCTTGCCAGCAATGGACAAGAGTGAGATTCCTCGGTAATTGGCACAGTCTGCTTTGCTGCCCTTGTTCTTGAACAGGGAGACGATTGTAGCATCTCTAAATTACTGTGGCATGTTCTCCTCTGCCCAGATGCATGTCAGAATGTTGTGGAAGGCATCAAGGGTCACAGGCCCAGCTGCCTTGAAGAGCTCTGCGGGGATGCCGTCCATGCCTGCAGCCTTGCCGGAGCTAGTCTGGTTGATCGCTTTCTTGTCCTCGTCCAGGGTTGGCGGGAGGTCAAAGTCATCCAGTGTCGGCTTCTGGGGAATCATGTCGAGGGCCGCGGGATCGACAATGGAAGGCAGGTTCAGCAGATTTGAGAAGTGTTCTCTCCAGCGCTCAGTGATGCTGCCTTTGTCCTTTAGCAAGGTGAAGCCGTGGGCGGAAAAGAGAGGGGTTGTGCTGGGTCTGGCAGGGCCGTAGACAGCTTTCATAGCGCTGAAAAACTCCTTGGAGTTGCTGGATTCAGCGAAGTGTTCAAGTTGTTTTGCTTTGCCGTCCCACCAGGCGTCCTGCATGTTGCGGAGCTCTCTCTGGGCTTTTCTCTGGAGGTGTTTGAAGCGGTCTTTCTTGGACAAGGAGTTGATGTCGTTCTGCCACTCGATGAAGGCACTGCGCTTTTGCTCCAGTAGCTTGTTGATCTCTTCGTTGTTCTCATCAAACCAATCCTGGTGTACTCTCTGCTTGGGTCCAAGCACGTCTTTGGCAGACTCCGTCACCATCCCCTTGAACTGGTTCCACATTTCAGTTGGGTTGCCAGTCAACGGTCCATGAGCAGATAGCAGGTCATCAAGGTGGGACTGGAAGTTTTCCTTGACGTCCGGGCACTTCAGCTTGGCCAGGTTGAATGAAGGTCGAGTGAGCTTCGGCCTCTTCCTGTGTGCTGGTGCAATGTGCAGGTTGAGGACAGACCGCACCAGCCGACGGTCGGTCCAGCACTCGGCTCCTATCGTGGCTCTGGTGATTCTGACATCACGAGTATCCCGCTGGCGGACAATGACATAGTCTATGAGATGCCACTGCTTGGACCAGGGATGCATCCATGTTGTCTTGTACTTACTAGCCAGCCTGAAGAGGGCGTTGGTGATGGCGAGTCCATTCTCAGCGCACAATGTCAGCAGCAGCAGGTCATTGCTGTTCATCTTGCCCAGCCCATCACTCCTTCCCAGCAGTCACATTCGCGCCCAACTCGAGCATTGAAGTCACCAAGCACGATGAGTTTGTCACTTGCAGGAGTGGACTTCAGGAGGGAGTCGAGGCTCTCATAGAACGCCTCCTTGTCGTCATCGGCGTTGGTTAGTGTCGGAGCATAGGCACTAATGATAGTGACATGTCGGGTGTGGGGGATGGATAAACGGAGCTTCATCAATCGTTCGCTGGTGCCAGTGGGAAGAGAAGGCAGCTATCGGAGGAGCTTAGTGCGGATGGCGAAGCCAACTCCGTGTATTCTGTCTTCGTTCTCAGCTTTGCCCTTCCAGAAAAAGGTGTACCCACCCTCAGGTTCACAGATCGAGCCTTCGTCAGCAAATCTGGTTTTGCTAAGAGCCGCAATGTCGATTTTATATCTCGCCAGCTCCCTGGCTATGAGGGCTGTTCTTCTGTGTGGTCTCTTCGTCTGATCTCTGTCCAACAGGGTTCGTACGTTCAACGTACCGAGAGTAAGTTTCTTTTTTTTTTCTTTTCGACCGCATAAAAGGGTTAAACCGCCAGCCGCGGTAAGCTGACCGGTTTATATAGGGCAGGCAATGTTTGGAACACCTTTTCTAGTTCCCTCCCTTACTAGGGTGAGCAGTGCTGTCCTGAAGAGGGCTGCTCAGTCGCCTGGGATGCTGCCGAATTTCCCTGCTGCCTCTGGTACAGGGAAGAGCGACCACTGGTCCACAGACCGCCTACGTGCAGGTTCGGAGCTGCGACTCCCAGTAGTAACCTCTACCTGTCGTTTCGCCCGTTCCCCATCGCCGCAGGACTTCTGGAGGAGGCATAAGAAAAAAAGAAGATGAAGTAGCAGATTTGGTGAAGGTGAAGGTCCATGCACAAAACCTGCGCGTGAAGGAGATTTTGGTGGAGAAGCTTTTTGCGTTGGAGCAACCCCACCCTCTCGGCCGCAGAGTCCAGTGGCACGATGAGACGTTACAACTGGTAGCTTCTTTGGCTGCAGTGAATGGCCATGTCTTCTTCTGTGCTCTGACATGCCCTATGCACTCCACAGTGCACTGCTGACCCGCCCTCTTGGCCGTTGAACCCTTGATTGGGTTTCCTCCGCCCAGTCGGCCAGTGACAGACTTTGCATGCTAGGATGAGCAAGTCCTGCCTCACCAAGGAAGTAAAAACAATCCTAATTACATTCACATGAGTAGGACCGAAAAAAAGTTGAATCCTGAAGCGAGGGTCTTGGGGCACTTTTTAAGTGAAAAATAAATTGTGAATCAGGAAATCCGGCTGTAGCCGGAAAAGTCCCACCCATGCTTTCAGAATCACCATCCAACCCAGAGTCAGATCAGAAAATATGCAAAAATTGACAGAGTTACTGACGCAATGTGCTACAGCTGACAATACATTTTCATTTTTAAATCCACAGAGTTACCGATGAGCACTGGTGCACTATAAATATTCAAACACATTTGAAATTAATAATGAACTTTATTAGAATGTTGTGACCCATGCGACAATACACTTCCTGCATATCTTTCTTTTTCACTTGCATCGCACAATCCTAGTAGAAGTCTACGCTCAAGCTCACAGAAACTGCTTGTTCAGCCCAGAGTAAGCCTAAAAATTGCTGGTGCGCCGTTCGTTCGGTTATCAGGCCCCCCACGTCTGGAACTCACTTTTATTGCATGTCCGTCTATCCCCTACCCTGATGACCTTCAAAACAAATTAGAAGACACATCTTTTCCAGGTAGCATATCAAGATTAGATTAGTCAGGATGTGCTGCCTGGAAACTTGGCTATTTTCTTATATGTGTAGCCCATGTCGGTAGGCTGTGTGTGTGTGTGTGTGTGTGTGTGTGTGTGTGTGTGTGTGTGTGTGTGTGTGTATGTGTGTGCGTTTCGTGTTAGGAATGCATGGTGCGAGCAGGTGTTTATTTAAAGAGTGAATGCGTTCTAAGTTTTCTCCTTTTTTAATTATTTGTATGTGCTGTAAAGCGCTCCGAGATTGCTGTCCGTGGGGAAGGGCGCTATATAAAAACTATGTATTATTATTATCCACAAAATACAAGGGACACGCTGAAAAATTGCGGACAAAATTTCTATTGCAAATGTACTGATAAAAAACCAGCTTTTGACTTATACTCTTACAGTGTAGTCTGTATAGCACAAAATGAAAACACCAGTCAAACGCAAAAGCCAAGTGAAAACCTTGTTTAATGATGTCAGAAACCTGAGAACTGGCAGAAATGTTTTTTATTGGCTTCCAAATTTTAATTCAATTTTATGAAACGGAAGCTACAATGAGTACTGGTAAACAGATGTCCCGTTACAGGCAAAGGATGATACTTTCTGGCAAGTCTGTTTTGTTTTTATAGATGACCATTTCCCTGACTTAAATCCGATGGCTACTTTGATTCCTTTTTCAAGTGCACATCCGTTGTGTAGCACATAAATAAACAAGAAATGCAAAGACCAATCCACATAATAAGTGTGACCTTGACCGTTGCAACAGGTCAATGAATTGAGCAAGTGTTCAAGTGTCTCAACATAAGGGTTGGCTTTTGTACCAGCAAATTGTATGCATTTTTCACAGATGTGTCAACCATGACCCTTGACCTATGTTAGGCGTCAACTTAATTAGTATGCCAAGAAATGTTTTATCATCAGCTACCATTATGCCAAACTCGACTGAAAAGTTTGCTAAAAACTTTGATGAAAACTACAATTCTATCAAAAACTGGAATTTTCACACACTTGCCAACCTCGTGTCCCTTGACCTTTCTAAGGAGTCATTCAAATTCACATATATAGAAAGGCCTTACCGTACCATCAGGTATCTCAATACCAAGTTTAGGTTTAAAGTTGAAAATAGTATTTGAGAAAGAAAAAAACCCCCAGCTTATGTGAAAATATGGCTATTATTTTTTTACCCATTTCTGGACCCCCCCCCCCCACCCCCCCCCCCCCCCAGACCCTTGACCTTAGTGAGGGGAGTACTAAATTAATATACATAGAAAGGATTTATCATACCTTTGAGCCAAATGTGAATAAAAAGTTGGCAAAACTCAAGATAAGAACTATAATTCTATCCAAAACTGGCATTTTTCACACATTGCCAACCTCTTGTGACCCTTGAACTTTCCCAGGGACTAAATTAGAATGCATGGAAAGGTAAGACCCTCAGGTACCTCTGTAACAAATGTGGGTTTGAAGTTGAAAATAGTATTTGATGAGAGACAATTTGTGTCAAAATATGGCTATTTTGTAACCCTTATCTCGACCCCCTGTGACCCTGACTTTTGAGAGAAGTCACTGTTTAGAAATGTCTCTCCACAATCTTTAGGCCAAGTTTGAAGTCTGCAGCTTGAATAGTCTGTGAGAAAATGCCAGTGTTAAAGTTTGGCACTGACAGCGGATGCCAGACAGATGACGCATGACCCATTACATACTCACTTTCGCTATCGCACGTGAGCCAAAAATGATGATTAGTTGCCTTAAACTGCAACGTAACTATTTGACACAAGACAACCAGTTTTACTAATAGTACATGTGACCCTGACTATCATAACAGAAACTTAAACAAAATGGAAACAATTTTCAATGAAATAACCTGCATGTGACTTTTACCATGGTACCCCCCAACGCCATATTCATGGCTCCCAATCTGAACACATAACCTACACAACAAAAGCAATGTTGTAAAAATATAAGCCAGTGGCATCAATTTGCCAATTTTAAAATTATCAGTGATTACAGTTGAATGAAGTCTTAATAACCCCCCCCCCCCCCCCCCCCCCCCACCCCCATTTTGTGTCTTGTTGCACAGTATTCACGTACACAATACGCACATATTTGGTTGCTTGTTTGTACATTGTTAGTCTCTACAGACCTGGTCTGAAACATTGATTTCATGTGACTACAATGATTGGCCAGAATACCAGAGGGTTTTCCCCTGCTATTTTTAACAACTAAAAAAATGTCCCTTTCCCTAGAAGTGTGCGAGAACTAAGAATATCTACAGGCAAAGTTTGATATAAACCACAATACACTACAATGTTTTTTATGAAAACTGTCAAGTGGGGAAACAGAGCGGCTAAAAATAGTCCCTCAGGGCTGAGGAAACTGCTCTGCATGAACACATGACTGTAGAGGGAATTCCATCTGGTGAAAGTTTACGCAAACTGCTTATGTTTTCATGTGATAATGGTCATTGTTACTGTTTTCATATTTCACATGTTCACTATAAATAACTTAATAGACAAGTCATGTTTTAAAAAATAAAATGCTGCACTTTTGCCTGTTGGGGTCATATCAAAGGTCAACTTCCACTGACATCATTTGTCACTGAGAAAGCTGAGAAAGGGCATAGTTATTTCAAAGCGAACAAAGTAGGCTAGTACACCGCTTAATGTCATGACAAGAACTAGCCTTCCTCAGCACATGCCTGCCCTGCTTGGGAAAAAAAAACGGAACACCATATGAAGAATTATGTAGCCAACTGGTCCAGTGAGCAAAATAAACCTAAGAGTAAGATATGCTTGGAACCCTGCACCTTCACCAACAATCATATGTGCCAGTATTTTCTCATCATCCGCCAAAATATTGAAAAGCGGGGATATGGTAGGGACTGGGAGAACCTAAGCTCAAAAGGTTATGGGTCATTTTGGAAAATGATACCCTAATAGCGCAGGGAGCATGCTAAAGATGAACCCTGCTTCACCAAACTCTTTTCAGACATACTTAATGTGAATGAACCCGAGAAAAGGTCAAAGGGCAAATGTGTGACACATCTTTTGTTTGTTTAGAACTTTAGTTTTCATCAGTGTGTTTGCAAACTTTTCAATCAAAAGTAACTCGTGATAAACACCTTTCTATGCATACTAATATAGTTAGCCCTTCACAAAGGCCAAGGATCATGCTGGGCAGGGGTGTGACAAACATGTTAAAAATTTATAATGCATTGCTTTGCTAGGAGAAATATCAACATTAACACTTCTTCGTTTCTGTGAAATGTCACAGAGAGACCGAGGTCATAAAGTCAGACTAATTATATGGACTGGTCATACATGCGAGCCACAAGGGCTTTGCTATTCTTATTTTGCTGTTGTTGTTAGATTTCCTTTATAGTTCATATGGCTGTTAATGAAGTACATCATGCATAGAAATGAAGGCACTGTAACACAGGCACAGGATGATCGTTGCGTAGTTGGTCACCTCTAAACACGGGTAGTGGTAAATAGCACCAAGGTAAGTCACATCTGAGAAACAAACATATCGTCGAGTCATGGTATTTTTAAATTTTCCTACACAAAAATACATAAAACATTGCCCATAAAAGCAGTAGTAGGAATGTCCTTCAGTTATTCCATAACATTTTAACATTTTAATTTCTAAAGAGGCTGCATTCATGTCACTCTCATGGGCGATGCATCCCGTTGCACATTCCATGCGGTGAGATCGAAAATGGGACAGATCAGGACTTGAAAGACCGTCTGACTTGGCGTTGGGGGTAGACAACATGCTTGTTTGTTTTGTTTTCTAACGATGGCTAAAAAAATTGGCTGATGATAATCAGAAACAACCTGTCTTGGGAATCTTCAAAGGTAGGATTTTCAGTAGGAGAATCTAAATAAGATTAACTCAGCAGCACGTTGGATTCGCAGATCTGATCTACCTTGGTGCTATTTACAACTACTGTGGTTAAGAGGTGACCAATTAGTGAATTATGCAATGATCATCCCATGACTGTCACTGTAATCCATCCCTACATAGATCTGTATGTGCTTGACATAGTTCACGTGTTTGACAGACTCTGGGTAACTTTGCACTGTCAGACACGACCAACACCTGCCAAGAGAAAAAAAGGCATTCAGTCAAGAGATAGCACTTATGTCATAATACGCATAACTTCTAATACAAAGTCAGCACCTGAAACAGCTGCTGCGTACCCATCCCTCATTCTTCACTGATCAACATATGATTGACTTTACATAAGCTCACACTAACATTATCAAATCGGTGCATAAGTTCTGCCTACAGAGTACCAAAAAAAAAAAAAAAAATGAAGTAATGACTGCGGCTTGAATAGTCTGCAAGAAAATGTCAACGTTTTAGTAGTTTTACTACGGACGACAGAACAACAGACGGACAGCCATTAGTCCAGTACTAACTGTTGTAGACTAACTGTTGCTATGACACGTGAACCACAAAATAATCTTGGATTAACTATTTCCTGATTATCTGTGGCCTTGAACTTCGAGAGAGGTCATTAACATTGGCATGTTTAGAAATGTCTTGCCCAAAGTATCACTGGGCCAACTTTTTAAAAATTTGGGCCTGTGGCCTAGCAACGAAGTCAATGAATAGTGTTCGAGAAAATGCCAATGTTAAAATTACCATGCATGACAGTCGGACGACCATTGGCACATTATACACTTACTTTTTCTGTGGCACGTGTACCAGTGAACAAGTTATAAGTGTGATTTGACTGAAAAGTAGGAAAACATAGGAACTCATAACACACAGCCACTGAGTGTGTTATGTCTGATGTGTGGCATACGTAACGTGACAGGCCTCCCTAATAACACACTCTTCATGATGCGTATTCTTTGTCAATATCTGCAGCATGCACACTATTTGTAAGGTTTGACATAACAAGCTAGTGCTACTGAAAGGATCAGCCTCGCTATATTTAGGCATAGATCTGCCCAGCTAGCATCTACCTGACAGAAATCCACTGTCACAGGCATGAATCAGCAGTTTTGTGATGCTGTGATTTCACTCTTATTTTGATGTAAACTACTCAGTGTGAATCCACAAAACATAACTTCACCAAGTATTAATCCACACAGGCTTAACTCCATCCAACTAAACACTCTGAACAGATGTAGCACAACTGTACACCGAGTTCATTCACACCTAGGTGAAGGCATTATGGTATGCTCTCTGGTATATTCATGTTGGGTAGACTTCATGTGTACAGGTAGCAAAGTTGACCTCTTCAGCATGATTGTCAGTGTCGGTTTATCTGCTGGCAGAAATGTGCCTTCTGATAATATTTTAGTAAAATTTCTTGAAGAAATCTGAAATGGTCATGTGCATAATAGCTCAACTGATATTGTCTCATTACTTACCTGACCTTAAAACACTGGTGGATTCATTTTTGCTGCAGCAACAACTTGAATCCAGTATGTTTCATTTTCAATAAACAATCCTATTAGTTACGCTCAATGAAAACCCAATTAAGCTCCCTAGTATATCTTACCTGTACACAAACTGTAAATCAGCTCTTTAGAACTCATAAGTATGTGGCATGGTTGCTCGTCACATCCTGCTGACAGCAGAGTAATGCGGCAGATGATATGTGGTTCTCACCCAAAACTGAAATACACCACAATAAACATTAGCAGCTGTGTATTTACCCGTGGGGGGTGGGGGTGGGGATACCATGAAAAGTAGGGGTAGCCAGTGTACCCCCCCCCCGGCCCCCAATATTTTGAGAGAAAAGATTTTGGGAGAAAAAATGTTTTTGAAGAAATAAAACAACAATTTACTTTTTTAATTAAAATCCTTTGCTTTCCAGAGGGAGAAAAGATTTTGGGAGAAAAATGTTTTTAGATAAAAACTAAAAATAATAGATATTTTACACATCATTTGCTTGCAACCTTTGACCTTTCCAATGGGTCATCCAATTTAGCATGCATACAGGGTTCATTCAAAAAATTTAAGCACATGGGTCATTGGCCCGCAGAGTACAAATCCAATGGGTGATTTCTTAAATGGGATGGGCCAAACGTGTGAGAGCACCTTCCCACTTACTGCACAGGGGGGCTCAGTGTGTGGATACCTTGTCACCAACTGCTGAAATATTGAAAAGCTAGGGGGTGGGGTGGGGGTGTATGTGGGCACCTTCTCACCAGCCACAGAAATATGGAAAGAAAGATGGGTGGGCATTTAGAAACACATGAAAGAAAGGGCCAGTTGCCTACAGAAACCTATGGGTCATTGACCCCTCACCTCAAAATGTTTTGGGTCTTTTGGGGGAAATTATGCAACAATGGTGCAGAGTGCGCTCCAAAAATGAACAATGTGCATAAAAAGACCTTACCATCAAGTATCTCTGTGCCAAGTTTGGGTTTGAAGTTGAGAATACTGTTTGAGAAAAAACATCTTTTTTGTTGAAAAGCTAGGGGTGGGGGGGTGGGGGGGAGGTGGGGGTGTATGCAGGCATCTTCTCGCCAGCCACAGAAATATCGATAAGCAGGAGCTTGGAAAGGGGGGGGGGGGGGAGAGAAAAAAAGATGGGTGGGCCTTTTAGGAACACATGAAAAAAGGGCCTACTGAAACCTATGGGTCATTGACCCCTCACCTCAAAATGTTTTGGGTCTTTTGGGGAAAGTATGCACCAATGGTGCAGGGTGCACTCCAAAAATGAACCCTGTGCATAGGAAGGCCATACCATCAAATGTCTCTGTGTCAGGTTTGGGTTTGAAGTTGGGAATATTGTTTGAGAAAAGACAGCATCTTTTTTGTCCAAATATGCTATTTTCGACCTATTTCCTGATCTCTTGTAACCCTTGACATTTCCGATGAGTCAACCAAATTACGATGCATAGGAAGGTCTTACTAGCAGGTATCTTTGTTTGGGTGTGAAGTTGTCAATAGTATTTGAGAAATGTAAATTTTGTCAAAATATGGCTATTTTGTACTATTTTGTTATCCCGTGTGACCTTGAGGGAGGTCACACAAATTGGTATGTTTAGAAAGGTCTTGCCACAAAGTATCCTTGGACTAAGTTTGAAGACTGTTGTTTGAATAGTCTCCGAGAAAATGCCAACATTAAAGTTTCCTACGGACAACGGTTGTGGACATATGGACGACCACTGGCCCAGAACATAGACTCACTTTTGCTTCACACGTGTGCCAAAAACTACAGTTCTATCAAAAACTGACATTTTTCACATATTTGCCGTTATTTCCTGATCCTTGAACTTTCCAAGGCATCATCCTATTTAATATGCATAGAACGGTCTTAGTACTCTTACCATCCAGTATCTTTGTAACAAGTTTAGGTCTGAAGTTGAAAAAAGTATTTGAGGAGAAACAATTTGTGTCAAAATATGGCTACTTTTTTACCCCTTTCTGGACCCTTGTGACCTTGACCTTGAGAGAGGTCATTGGAATTGGTATGCTTAGAAAGGTGTTGCCACAAAGTACCCTTAGGCCACGTTTGAATTCAGAGGTTTGAATAGCCTCCAAGAAAATGCCAACATTAAAGTTTACCATGAACGCTGGACAGACAATAGATGGCTTATTACATAGTCACTTTTGCTATCGCACATAAGCAAAAAACAAACAAACTTACAACAGATATTTTTCTATAATGCCTAGTCCCTGGCACACTTGAAGGCATTCAGGCCAGTTTGATATGGCAAAGACTGAAGACTCAAAGAAGCCAGGAAGCTGATCCTTTGGAGCGTAAGCTATGGTCAGTAGTACAGACCAAATGCTGCCCCAACAACCATGCTTTTAACAAATCAGACAACAACACAGCCACATAACCAACACACAGTAAAAAAAGAAAAATGCTCCCCCACCCCACCCTCAATAAAAACAATATAAATTTCCAAACTGAGCCTGACAGTGGCACACAACAAGGGAACACAAAATAATTGACCAAATGTTACAGCTGATTCTTGGGCAGTACAAGATATACAGCCACTCAGAAATGCCAGCACTACACGGCCCGTCTGAGCTTAGTAGTCGATCCATCTCCTGAACCGTACAGTGGTCCTCATAGTATGGTGCCCAATGAACCTGCTGTAAACCATCCATTATGTTGAGACAATTGGCATCAAGGCCCACAATCGAGACTTGGGACATCTCATTATAAATTAACACAAAAGAGTGTACACCATGTACAGTTTAAACGCTGAAAGTATACCTCATCAGAGGTTGAAATTATTACGCCCAAGAGGCAGTGGGCAATCTCTAATGCGTGTGCCAACTCACATGGACTGTGACAAGAAGGGTAGACAAGTCTTAGTTTAGGTAAGACAACACTCATAACCCGTTGTATCTACTAACTTTAGCAATAAAAACCTGCTATGGAGCAGATCGCTTTAAGCTCGCTCATGCAACTGGCTCCTAAACTCGAGTTCATCACAGAAGGGGGTATCCACAGGCGAAGGTTGACACAATAATCCTGTGAATTAAGTCCCCCCTGCCTGAAGAATGTGATGTGATAAAGTGAATAAATCACACAGTTCATTTTCAACCAGTAGAAAATCTGGATGACAAACACATAAGGAGAAATTGAAATTATCTGACATGCACTTCGTCAACTTCAAGTTATCTCATACCTTCTTAAGTAAAGTATACCTTCTGTGGCATTTTCCAAACAGACTGTAAAATAAAATAATCACCTTTCATTCGTACTGTGTTTTTTTTTTAAATAATGCATGGTTTAAAAGATATCTGAAAAAAGTAGGCAATCTCTGCTCTTATGTGACAACCTCCACCTATAGAAAATCATTACAGCCGTGACCCGTCTTCACCCCTCCACCACCATCATCTACACCATGTGTGTTCAAGCCAGAAGTCACGTAGTCAAGCCTGGCGAGAGTGACATATAGTGCTCACAAAAAGAAGGGGTTGGTGAAAACAAAATTTGTTTTCTTTTTACTTTTGTTCATAACATGACATTTTTCTTAAAATAGTCCACATGTGGCACTGCCGTCTGGATCTTTGGACAAGAAAATTTTGTTAAAATGTATGCTAGCGGCATGGCTAATCAATGACATAACTCAGGCTTTCGTTATAATTAAACAGTTCCTCGTCCGAATGGACAGCATAAGAAAAACAAAAACAGCACAAATCCCAAAACCTTTACAGTCAATCACATACTTTCAACAAGATCTGGATAAGTACATCAGTACTGACGGCAATTAAAGCTGCACACATAAACCAGAAAGAGGACAAGGGCAGGTTGGGTTGGAGTATGGTGGGATGAAGTTTATGTCATCACAGCCTCTGTGTTCCTACTGGACTGGATGCTTCTTCTTAATAAAGGCTTATTTGTACTGTGATTGATGCCTATATAATGCCTGGATCTTAAAAAGAAAGAAGAAGAAAAAAAAGCATGTAACTCATCACTGTTTTCACCCATGCTCCTCTCAGCGACTCATGTTCTCACAATGAGATATTACCAAGGAGTACTAAAGACTTTAGTACTCCTTGGATATTACACAAAAACACTCACGCATGATTCAGTGACAGGGCTACAAGAACATGTCTTCTGCTTCACCTTTGACACAGTAAAACATCTGCTGCCGGTGTAACTTTTAGCAGCAAATTCAAACCTAATAGGTTACTAATCTATCCATTATGTGTATACAGGTCTTTGGTCAATGTCTGCTGTTGCTTCATGCTGCTTTGTATTTTTTTTTCCTGAGTCAGCATATATTTTCAATGACACAATCACTTTGCACAGAAAATTCTCCAAGACAAAAACAAATTTGTTACACTGTTTTGATGCTTGCTACCGTAAGACTACTACTGTCAGCATGCAACACATCGGCCACACAGGCAGTAACCTTTAACTTTAGATGATGTGTAATGTTCGATCGCCCTAGCTTGAAGGTTCCGTAGTGACTTATAAAAAACAAACGCAGTTTTAAAAGAACAAAAACCAGGCCAGTATCACGAGAAGGTTGCATAGAAATTACAGGCACTACGCTTTCAAACCCTGTCACAAAACAAGCCACTCAGTTGGAAAATACCTGTTCCAATGTGAACACTAAGCGTGGATTTTTTCAATAGGCATTGCATACTTATAGTAATAGACTGCTACAAATACAAACTTTTTCATGAGTTGACCCATGGTAGACCTAGAAAACAACAAAGCAATAAATTATTCCTACTTCAACAGTTCAAGAATTTGTGACAATTCCAGAGCTGGCACTACTTGTGAAAAAAAACCCAACTAAACAGAATATTGAATGTATGTCGCCAGCCGGTCTAATACACTAAATAAACCGAAGACCATTTAGCAACACACATACAATATCTAAAGCTACAGGCAGCGCAGACAGTTGGGATAGTTTAAAAAAGGAAAATACAGGTGAATGGACTAAGGGTAGACAGAAACACATGCCCCCGAATAGAGGGAAAATCCACCCTGTGGGGCTCACCAGGGTGACCCTAGGAACTAAAAAGTAGTTAACCCCACCCAAGTTCCCCAGGGCAGACCCGGGTGGGGGTAGAGAGAGAGAGAGAGAGAGAGAGAGAGAGAGAGAGAGAGAGAGAGAGAGAGAGAGAGAGAGAGAGAGAGAGAGATGATCATGTGTGTGCGCTCTCACAGTTATAAATGTGGCATCAAATGGTTTCTTAGCATCAGCTCCTTTTCAAATAGCATACAAATATTAGCGGCGTCGCCGTATCTAAATTTGCTTATGCACATCTTTGCTAGGATAATGAGGTGATTTATTAGGTTCTAGTTTTTTGGTCGACATTTCGTTCGTGGATTCCCAGGAGGGCAATGGTTTCAGTTATTTTGAGATGCTTTTGGGTTCTCATGTTAATTTCTTTTCGACCGTTTGCCATAAGGGTTTGGTTTTGGGAGAGGCAAAGAAAAAAATGCTCTATAAAGTCTGTTTGGTCTAAACGGCATGCGTTACATTTTGTCCGAGTTTGCAATCCCCATTTGTTTTAGGAGTATTATGTGGGGAAGATGTTGTGAAGGATCTTCCAATGAAGAACCCTTAGACTGGTTTCTCGGGTGGCGTTGATTACAGCCTCCCAGTGATGCTTGTTGATAGATAAATGTAACTTTCTGTTCCAAAAGTTTACCGCGCATGGTTGTGTTTCTTCCATGAGCAATCTTCGAAAGTGTTTTGCGGTGAAAGTGACTACTGTGATGCCATTTAGTGTCATGAGTGAGGGGTTTTGTTCCGGGTGGTCAAAGAGTTTAATTCGGTTGCTTGCAAAGGCCTGCTGAATTGCAGAGCGCATTGCGTTGTATTCTAGTATTTTATGTGGGGCTGGGCCAACCAGCGCCTCTAGATCGCCAAATGCGATTATTTCGAATCTGTCGCTGAGTATATCGTTGAGCTTGTGTAATCCTTTTGCAATCCAATCTTTCATGTACCGGCTTTTGCGTTTAAATTGTAGATTGGAGTTATTCCATATAGCGGAGTTTAGGTAACGTTCTCTTGCCTCGTTCTCATCAAATTTAGCTCTCAAATTTAACCAAGCACGGAGGACTTTTCCCAAAAGTTTCCTTTGTTTGGGGAGTGAACATTTAAGTCCGTTGGGTTTGAGGGAGTTGACCAATATGTCCAGGTCGTTAGATAGTTTGGAAAAGATGTGTACTGGGTATGCCTTCCAAGCGCTGCTTGTGTCCTCTTTTATAAGTTTGGGGACCCATGCGAGGTACAGAGCTTCTTGGAGTGTTTTCGTATCTATCTTAAGACCTCCGAGGTCGGTACCTTGGGTAAGTACCTTACGTTTGACTTTTTCAAATGCTTTTTTAATATTATATTTATTTTTCCAGATCAAAGTAAATAGTTCTCGATTAATTGCAGCCAAAATGTCCTCCGGGAGGCCGATGGCTGGCATGATGTACACAAACTGAGAGATAAGACATGTTTTAGCTACAACAATTTTTACCTTGTATACTTAAATTTCGTCTTGACCATTGCTTTATTGCCCTTTTCATGTTTTCGATTTTTTTCGACCAGTTGTCTTCAATTTCTTGTGCACTCACATTGCTGTTAAAGTAAGTGCCAAGAATTTTCATTTGTTTTACCCATTTAATGCCGTGGGGAGAATGTTCGTTGTTTTTGTCTTTTCCTAGCCACATTGCTTTCGTCTTTTCTTTGTTTATGTTGAGGCCAGATATCTTTGCAAAGTTATCAAATATCTCGATTATCTTGTCCAGGTCCGTACCGTCTTTAAGAAAGAGTGTAGTGTCGTCTGCAAACTGTTGGATTTTTAGTATCAGCTCTACATTGTGGTTTCTCTTGATCGCTATCCCGTTTACGTTACTATCCCTGATCTTTATTGCAAGCTTTTCTACTGCTAAGATGAACAGCGGACATCCTTGTCGTATTCCTCGCTCGATTCTGAAGGGTTCGGAGATCCATCCATAATGGTTTATGGAGCTTTCTGTTTGCTCTATGAGAGTGCTTATCCACTGTTGAAAGTTGGGGCCGAAGCCATACATTTTGAGGCTGTCCTCTATGATTTGTTTGGAGATTATGTCAAAAGCTTTTGTAAAGTCAATTCCGACCAAGATTCCTAGGAGCTTTTACCTTATTCAGATTGTTGACTGTGTCGTCGATTGTTCTTAGGAATGTTGCAACGTTTCTGCCTTTTACAAAGTCGCACTGGTCCTCAGCTATAAACTTGTGCATAACTGTACCAAGCCTTCTTGCTAGCGTTCTTGCGAGTAGTTTGACGTCAGTGTTTAGGAGAGAGATTGGTCGCCAGTTTGACAGGCTATCCCGCGGGAGGTTTTTGCCTTTATGGAGGAGTGTTATAATTCCTTTCTTTTGGGTATGGGATAGGTTCCCATTTTCGAAGGAGTAACAATAGGAGTCCATAATCATGTGTTTGTTTTTGGTCCGAAACATTTGTAAAATTCCGTTGTGAGTCCATCACATCCCAGCGCCGAGCCGTTTTTCATGGATTTGAGGGCTTCGCAGTTGTTTTTGTCAAAGTCGTTTAATGTGGGCAGAGTCGAGAGAGGGCCAAGAAAATCGGACAAGGACGTGTCATTTTCGTTTGAAAGATTAAGGTCGTTTTTGTATAATTTAGCATAGAAGTTCTCTTGTTCTTTCAATACGTCCTGTTGTTTTGTCAGCAAATTTCCGTCTTCGGGTTTGAGAGCAGATATTGTGTTTTTCGAACCATTTGCTTTTTCTAGGCCAAGAAAGTAGCGTGTGTTTTTCTCGCCCTCTTCAATCAACTTTATTCTTGATCTTATTTATGTCCCGCGAGCTTCCGCAAGGGCGTTTATTTCTAGATCTGTTTTTATCCTTATTATTTCTGATATGAGTCTTTCATTGTCTGCTTGCTCAGCGAGTTCGTTTTCTAGGAGTTGCAGTTTAGTTTGCATGATTTTGATGTTGTCTTTTTGTTTCTGCCGCTTGTGCTTCGAATAGGCTATAGGCTGTTCTCTGATTCTGACTTTGCATAGTTCCCATTTAGTGTGTGGGCTGAGCTCTGTTTGATCGCGCGAGAGGATTCTTCGATAATGTTGTTAATGACGCTAACGTACGCTTTGTCTTTAAGAAGACTGTTATTAAATTTCCAGTACCATGGTGCCCATTGGTAATCATGGAAGGACATTGTTGTAAGCACTGCTCTGTGGTCGGAATGAGCGAATGAGAGTATTTCACTGTGCACAGTGTTTGGGGTGAGGTTGTTAGAGATAAATATGTAGTCTAAGCGTCTGGCTGTAAATGGGTGATGTCGGCACCAGGTGTAATGCTTACAATCGGGGTGAAGGGATCGCCAGCTGTCGTGAAGGTCTAAGTCTACTGCTAACTGTACGAGTGCTTCGACTTTTCTCTGATTGTGTTGTTCTCCACTTATTATGCCAGTCTCATTGCTCATCACGCCCCGGAGTCAAAATCTCCTAGAATATGATATGCCGCTGTGCTCCGTGTCGTGATCTAGGATGGTCTGTCGGACGTGAGACTGGTTTTGTATTGGTTGCGGTGTGGAGCGTAGGAATAAGAGATTTCCAATGCCAGTTGGTTTCTTATTAGGAGGTCGTTCTGCTTTGTTTAATGTGTCATGAGGCTGTTTCCGTTTGGAGTCGGCGTGCAGATTTTTATTTGATTGCTAGTGGTGCCTCATGTCCTTCTTCTTTCTGTTTTTTACCACTGCTAAATTGGTGGAGCTAGTGGTGCAAAAGTCTGTTGTGTTGATGCACTTCGGCCAGTAGCTTTCGTACTCGGGCAGGCGATTTTGACACTTTTCTGTTTACCAGCCACTGCTAAGTGGTGCACTGAGCCAGCGGCGCAAACAAATGTTGCCATGTTGGTACTAAACATGAACTTACACTTGCGAAGTTGTTAGTACACCACGACAGGTTTGTTCTCTCTCCTTTCTCTCTCTCTTTTTTTTCTTTTCCTAAAAGTACTCCGGCGGTCGCCGGAGCGCCGGAGTGGCCCGCTACGTCCCTGTTTAGATGGTGATTTTTAGCGATTTGGGGCTATGACATATGACGAGAATGTAGCGTCTATCCGACATCGGATAGTCATTGTCTAAAGCGTGCGCATGCGTGTGCGAGTTGTGAGTGCGCGCTTAGAGTTTTATAATTATTATAAGATAAGCGCATTATAAATACCGTAATTATTATTAATTATTATGCGGATAGCAACTGGAAGTCCTGGGTGGTAGGGTATACAAATGTACACACTGTATCACAATGACACAAGCTGCTGCCCCTGAAGTGATCCATTAGAATGTAAAACAGTGAGCAATGTAGAGCTACACACTTCTAAATGCAGCCCGTTACTGCAACACATGAAGATCAGAAAAAGAACTGTACCTAAATGCAAAAACTGATGAAAACGTGTACGCATTTGGTCAGATGCGCATTGATTGATCTTTGTATTTTTCTACAGTTCAGTAGGAGTGTGCACTTTCCACAAGTTTTCAAACTGATCTAGATGTCAAAGTTTATTATTTTCAGTGTCAACAGAACCTACACAGAAAATGCTAATGTTTGTCTTGCAACGTTTCCACTCATGGTATTTCAAGGTGAAGTACTGGTTAGAGTCAGTCATACAGCAAGACCTACAATTTTTATTTTTTATTTTTATCATGCCTGTTTGTTGGCATCCTCGCAGTCACAGGCACACAGGTCTCTTCAAGACGGACAATACAGCACAGAGATGTGGCAGTGTGATGGAGAAGTATCCTGATGATACCAGTAAAGCAGTCATGTAGCATTGGCAGCCTGTACTGATATGACACCAACCAGCTTGCATCAGTAATTCGTGTTTCTGGAGGCAGTCAGTATGCGTCCTAATACAAAGAAACAAATCCGGGCATAACCTAAACCCAAATACAAAGAAACAGTCCCTGTCTTAACCCATATCATACTGATACTAAAACTTTCAAAAGCTTCAACTTTGTACACTGCCATATATGCAAGCTACATTACAGTACTTATAGATAAGGATATAGACCAATGGCTTAGTTGAAGGGTGGTGCCAGAATAGCTTGGCACCTAGAGGCACCAAGCTAATCTGGCACTACCCTTGAACTATTTTAGTGAAAACTTATTTTACACACTGGTGTATTCCGAATGATAAGGGTTAAACAAAGTCTGTGCCTTCTCCTTCACCTGAACACTCCCCCCCCCCCCCCCCCCCACTCCCACACACACACACACACACACACACACACACACCTCCCCCCCCCCCCCCAGCCGCAGTAAAGAAGAATTAAAAAGAAAAAAATATTAGTCCATTACAGATATATTTGATCTATCATGCCTGTTCGTTGGCACTCTTGCTGGTGCACAAGTCTGTTTAGGCGGACAATACAGTAAACAGATGTAAGCCGGCTGCAGCCTGAACTGTTGACACCAACCATCATGCATGAGTGATTCTCATTTCTTGTTTTGGAGGCAGCCAGCATACATCCTAATATGTATAAAGAACAGTTCCTGTCATAAATAAGGTCTGCGCCTTAAACAACTGTCACAGTATAAATGGAGACCAGATTCTGATGTGACCTGCACTGCGTCAACTTACAGATCTCTACTTTGGTACCTGCGGTATTCACAAATACTTTTAGGCACAGCAAATCACTAAAACACTAATGTCCCCATCTGTTCTTGTACATATATACCATACTTTTCCTACTAAGAGTAAAAATCAAAAAGTTTCTCACCTTCACAACTAAACAAATTGGGACAGAGTCAAAAGACATAATGGGCCCAGCAGTGTATGCCAGAATCATAGCTCAACACATATAAAGAAGGGGGGAAAAGGAGGAGGAGGGGGGTGGGGGCGTTGTTACACAAACGCACTAGTTTGGGCTACAGTGAAACAGTGACTTCATGCATCAATGGTAGTTCCTTGATACATGCATGTATAGCATTAGCAGCAGCCACACACAAGCAGCAATTCTGTTCACTGGCGACTTTCATACGACGTCTCCGGAAATGACTTTTACAAATTCGTTAAAAATTATTATAATTTTTTATTTCTTGAAATATAGCGCTATTCTGCATTTTATGCAATTGCCATATTTAGCCCCAATTTGAGAAAAAAAAAAAAAAAAAAAAAAAAAAAAAAAAAAAAAAAAAAAAAAAAAAAAAAAAACACGACGGAATCTGGACTTGAAACAAAATGTGAAACCGGTTAAAAAGATTAAGGCCCCGCCACACATGCCGGTTGTGCCCCGATTTTGAAGCCGATTCCGATCCGATCCCAATCGGCTGGGAATCGGGTGTCTAGAACCTGCTCTATTTTTCCGATCCAAATCAGCCCCGATTGTAAGCTTCAACCAATCAGAGCGCGTCTCGCAAAGCATGTCGTTTCAGTTTGAAAATGGCGGAAGATCAGTACCACCTTCGTTGCCGATGTTTCGCCGCCTCTTACCGAATATGATGCAAAACTGCTGATAATGCAAGCGCATCATCATCACTGTCAAAACTAGCAGCCATTTCGCTGAACAGGTACGACCTTGATCTTCGATTCAAACCGGTCGGCTAAAAAAAAAAGTCGGGGAATGTGTGGCAGTGCACACGTTTCTGTAGTCCGGTCCGATCACACCCCGATTCGAAACTGCTCGAGAATCGGCCTCAAAATCGGGCATGTGTGGCGGGGCCTTTTAATGTCCTAACGATCATCCGATTGAAATCAAAACTCACCCAACAGCCGATGTAACGATCTCCGGCGCATATTTTGTTTAAAACAGCCGTTTCTGCAACATACCAGGATGATGTGAAGATTTTACCTTGTAAAATTTGATTCAAATTCTGATCAATTAAGCTTCAAGCAGGCCGGTCAAATGAATCGGGCCACGCGCATTGATAGCTCTGCGTGAAGCGAAGCGGACAAAATAAAATCTGCAGCAATTTTATCTGTGTGAACGCTTAAAATTGCCCGCCTCGAAATTTCTTTTAATGTAAAAAAAAAAACACACATTTATACATTCAAAATATAAAGATATTTTATCGTTATGAAAAAAAAATGAAAACAAATCCTTTGTTGATGTTTTTACCTTTCGTCTGCTTTCGATCTGCGTACGAATCTGACTTCAAGCTTCATTCTGTTTACTACTAGGGGTACATGCTTCAGGAAGCCTGTACTGGTTAAAAACGGACTCTTCGCAATGAATGAACTGGACACTGGACGCACAGAAAGCCAGTCTGCACATTTATATAGCATGGAGCAATTTCTCGCATTTGGATGAGAATAAACTTGCCGAAAATGTGACCGCCTTCACTGACGTTGTCAACATGCAAATCGGGTAGGTTGAATAACCGAAAAGAACCAAGGAACGGAGAGACTGTTGTCAAATTAATGGGTTGCATTCGATTCATGGTGAACTGATGGATTACGGATCGAAATGCGATTAATAATTTACATGTATTTTGTGTGTGATTTTCGTTCTTAAAGTACACCTAAATTGCAGGTAAAAATTAACCGTCACCACCAGTGTTAAGAAAAAACTGAAGATATGCCTAAAAATAGCAAATTTAAATGAACAAAATGATGTACATGACCACCCCATGTCGTTTACGTCTGGCCGAGAAAGCCATTCCAGGGAAACCAACAAAAATCGTATTCTGAAGTCTAAATTTTGGCTCTTTTTTGGGGCGGGAATTGAGTCACGTGACCCGTTTTTACGGCTTACCTTTGGCTGCAGGGAGAATTCCTTTCTACTTTTGGGCGTCAGATCGAGGCTCATTAAACATGCATGGAGGAATTTCCTGAGAAATGGGGACTTGTCATGCAGACTGACTGAAAGTGGAATCATGAAACATTGCTACTCTTGGCATTGTTACTGTCTTTGATTGTGATGATGACGCATTTTGGCGTTTGACGTCATCTCGAATCTTGTTTTCTGTTGAAAAGAAAAGGAGAGACTGCCAGTGCTAATATTTTAGGAAGGTTACAAAGTAAAGTAGGTAAAAACACTGTCAGGGGAGAGAAGTGTGCATGATCGACCAGTGATCATAGATCTACTGTGGCCAAAGCACAAAAAAAGAGATAGGAAAGAGGGGGTGAGCTAAGAAAGTGACTGGAAGCAATGCATATAGAAGCCGCCCCCCCTCCCCCACCCCCCCCCCCCACCCCGAAAGGGGGGGGGGGCGTATCACATATCCCACTGTTCCAGCCACTCAGTGCATGGAAATTTAAATCTAGGTCCCCCAAGGGGGGTCCAGATATTTAGCCGGTGTGGACAGCTGTTTCGGTTTTGGCGACCTCTTCAGCACACCATCGGCAATACTGGAGGAAGGCAGGAATTTCTGCCTACCTGCAATGACAGCCACATTTTAGGGTGCATGGAAATTTAGCTCTAGGTGGCCCCTGCAGACACCACAGTAAAATGTGGCGGTCATTGCAGGTAGGCAAAAATTCCTGCCCTCCTCCAGTATTGCCGATGGTGCTGAAGAGGTCGCCAAGACCGAAACAGCTGTCCACACAGGCTAAATATCTGGATCCCCCCTTGGGGGACCTAGATTTAAATTTCAATGCACTGAGTGGCTGGAACAGTGGGATATGTGATACGACCCCCTACGGGGTGGGGCTTCCATATGCATTGCTTCCAGTCACTTTCTTAGCTCACCCCCTCTTTCCTATCTCTTTGTGTGTGTGTGTGTGTGTGTGTGTGTGTGTGTGTGTGTGTGTGTGTGTATGTGTGTGTGTGTGTGTGTGTGTGTGTGTGTGTGTGTGTGTGTGTGTGTGTGTGTGTGTGTGTGTGTGTGCTTTGGCCACAGTAGATCTGTGATCACTGGTCGGTCATGCACACTTCTCTCCTCTGACAGTGCTTTTACCTACTTTACTTTGTAACCTTGTTTTCTGTTGTTCGAAATTTCGATATTCCTGTCTCTGTTGTTTATGTATTCCGCTTACCTTTGTTTGGGAAGCTGAGGTAGCGGAATGAGATAAAGAAGAAGACGAAGTATTAGCCTGAGTACGTGTCGGAGCAGCTGCAGTGGCTCCAGGAGGCTTGTCTGTCTTGACCCTGGCCGTGGAGGTGGACTTGGCCGCTGCCGCGTAGGTCAGTTCACGTCGGTCTTCGATGTCCGTTTGGGCCGATACGTCGACTCCTCTGCTGAAGCCAGGATATAGGCGTTGCACCTGCTCTGTCAAGAGAGCCACTTGTTGAGTAAGTAGGCTTACGGTAGCCTTCAGCTGGTCTACAACATTTTGAAGGCTCCCCTCCCCGTTGTCCTTCAGCAGGTGGAAGCGGTTATCCTGCTCCTGGATGTCGGGATTTTTTTCTTCACTCTCTCTCTCTCTCGTTGTCCTGGGGCGAGCTTGGTTCGTCATTTCCCTCAGGAGTTTTGTCCGGGTTTGACGCCTTGTTCTGGTCATTCTGATGTTTTAGTTTGTCCAGTTTTCAGCAACATTGTCGGAGCTCAGTTATGGTTGGCTCTATCGGTCGACATCTTGGCTGGAAGTCTCATGTGCGTGCGTATGTATGTATGTATGTATGTATGTATGTATGTATGTATGTATGTATGTATGTATGTATTATGTATGTATGTATGTATGTATGTATGTATGTATGTATGTATGTAAACAAGAGAATCTCCGATATTTTTGTACACACAAGCTTGAAACTTGGCAAAATACCTTTTTATGTGGGTGGCTATAAAAGCCTCCGAGCATATTGTAATTGAATGTCCCATTGAAGACATAAACAACCGTTTATAGGAAGTCAGTTGACCCAGATTGAGTCCGTAATTTTTGTCATATTTACTTGGACCTTTGCATATAGCTAGTCTGCAGAAAGACATTGGACGAGTTTGTTAGCCAGCTTGCGTTGTATCCTTTCAACTTCTTTAGTAAAAATTAATTCTTTTCAGAAAAGAATTAAAACACTAAAAAACCTTGACTTCTAGAGAAAGTCAGACAGTGGCTGTGACGTAAAAGAGGCAACTCCGTCACCACGCAGACACTGACATAATACTCTAAATATGACGTTATTATCTCTCGCGCGCGGCTCTCTATCTTTCTCACAGAAACATCATTGTGCGCGCCGATCTCCAGGAAGAACAGATCCTCATGCGCCCGGAGAGCGCATGAGGATCTATGCCTCTTGGAGATGTTTGGAGCGCGCGCGCATGCACGCACTAACACTCTCACACACACATCTACACGCAAAATTAAAACTTACGTCATGACAAATAACGTTTGACAACGTTTGCGCCCCTTATAGAACTCACTGACGCCTTGGCAGATCTCCGAGACTTTTTCAATAGGAGATAATTCAAATTCACAATCAGGTCAAAGACAAAAGGCGAAGACAGCTCTCATATAGAAGGGACTTTGTGGGTTATGGTTCATCCCATCTTGTTAATTTTTACATTTTCCGCGTTATGTCTTGTCTTGTTTGTCCTCGTTATGTCTTGTCTTGTTTGTCCTTTGTCTTGTGCTGTCCGTCTTGTCATGACCTGTCCTGTTCTGTCCTGTCCTTCGTCTTGCCCTGTCCGTCTTGTCTTGACTTTTCTCGTTTTGTCTTGTATTGTTACTTGAGACGGATAGCATTTAAAAATATTATTTAGGCAATTCAATGGTTTGTAAGAATGGTTTTGCGAATAAGCTGCATTTGAAAACATCTGCATACTTATGTTGCTGCATCAGTTTGCAAGCGTTCCCATGTCGATTAATGAGTAATGTTGTTTGGAGATTAAATTGTTTGGAGATTAGTCCATCTGAGAACTTGTCTTTATTGAGAAAAAAAGACAACACCTTTTCTGTTTATAACTTCTGTCACTTTACATTGCTGTCGTTTTAAACATTTTATGAAGATACATCCATTTGAAGATTGGTCCGTTTTTTTAATTAACTGTAGCAAGTGCAAATCATAATCCATGTGCCCCACAGACCTAAATAACACTAATCATATGTGAATACAGAACATGTGATGGAATGTTCATCAAAACTGTATAATGATGGGGCCATGTGAAGACCAAACAATATAGGAATTTATACCTAACCTTTCACATTTAAAGATAAGCTGTGATCTTCAAATACTTCAAACGTTAAATTAGCTTGAAATATGATAAGATATATGTTACTGTTCACAGAAGTGGAAAATTGTTTCACGGGTTCATACGTCAATAAATATATCACAGTTAAAATGTCATTCAATCACACATTCACGTACATTCCTGCAAATACTCAAATTTATAGCTAAGAACGTGATTAAAAATTGATTGTATAGCCTAAAATACACTTTGCTTTTGTAAAATGATTAGAATTGTTGAAACTGAAATCATCGGAATAATCTGCAGACAAACTGTTGTCCTATTTATATTGAGAAAATTATATATACAGACTGAACTTTTCGTATCAAATTCACACACTCGTTTTTTTCTGTTATTAATGTTTATTTTTAGTCAGCAGGCTATATTGTGGCGAGGGTGCCCCAGCTATCAACAGTGGGTCACAGTGTATATTCTGAATGTGTGCCCACACCACATTTGTACTGTATATAAATGATCAGAATAACTAATATTGAAATGATTAGAATAATCTGCAGACAAACTGTCGTCCAATTTAGACAGTTTACACTCGTTTGTTGCTGTTGTTTGTTTTGTTTAATTTTAATCAGCAGGCTATGTTATGACAAGGGTGCCCCAACTAGCAAAGGTGGGTTATAGTGTGCATTCTGAATGTGTCCCTAGACCATCTTTGCACTCTTAATATATAATATATGAATACAAACGTTGCTGACTGGTGTGATCCTGCAGTTTCAGTGCAGAACACTCGAATTAGGCCTTAAATGATTTTCAGACAAACATGTGCTGTAGAAGTACACTACAGTTTTTTTATTTTTGATTGGACTTCATAAAATGTTCTGTCTTTGTGAATGCTTAGTGCAAATTCAGTCTGCTTGCTACTTACAGATCGTGATTTTTAAATAATATATGTATGTTCTTTGTTAATTCCCATATGGTTCAATCTTGATATGGCACACTGGAGTTATGATTTGCAAATCACATGACAGATTACAGTACCGCCTCAATGATATTTAAATGGTTATATCTTCATAGTGATTCAACCTAAGATGATCAAAATCGGCAGCAATGTTTAGTGATACTTGGAAATTTAGAAAATTTAAATAAGTACTATGTTATTATCTCCAAGTTGAATTCTCAAAAATAAACTTCCACAAATGGACAAGTCGCCAAATGGTTTAATCTCCAAATAACGTTAATTGACCCTGAAACGCATGCAAACGGATGCACGAACATAAGTATGCAGATTGTTTTCATTTTTAATGAATTCTGACCTGCAAACAACTTCATTGCCTAAATAAAGTTCGTAAATGGTTTAATGTGTAAATGGCTGTAACTTTTGTTTGATTAGTTTTACAATCTTCACTAAACTGGATTCGATGAGTTTTATTTTAGTAGAACCATAAACCACAAACAGAATTTATTCACCAGGCAGTCCCATGGGACCGACACGATAATTTGTCTTTCCTCCACGTCTAATAGAAAAAAAACCTCATGCTAAAACTAAATATATGCATCAGAAGCAACAACTCCGTCTCAAAATTCTCCTTTGCAATAATCCATTACATCCTGAGCCTGATTTCGTAAAAAAAATGTTTATTGTCTTATGAAGGCTACATTATAAATCAGGAAATAGATCAACTGTTTTAGTTCAAGGGTGGTGCCAGAATAACCTCATCCTTGACTTACTTACTTACTTACGCCTGTCACCCCTACCCGGGTATAGGCCGTCGAGGAGAGACCTCCAGCAACTCCTGTCCTGTGCTTCTCCTTCGATTCTACTCCAGGTGGTTCCCAGTCTCTTGATGTCTGCTTGGAGGTCTCGACGCCAGGAGTTTCTCGGCCTACCTCTTTTCCTCTTTCCCTGGGGGTTCCATGACAATGCCTGCCTAGTGATACTGGAAGCTGGCTTTCTGAGACTGTGACCGATCCATCCCCATCTTCTTCGCCCAATTTCATTCTCTGCTGTTATCTGTTCTGTTCTCTCCCAGAGTCTGACGTTGCTGATCTTCTCTGGCCAGTGGATTTTCAAAATTCTTCTAAGGCAACTGTTCATGAAGGTCTGTACTCTGTTGACTGTGGTTTTTGTCAATCTCCAAATCTCTGCTCCATATAAGAGAACTGCTTTTACATTGGACTCATCCTTGAACTATAGTCAAATTTATTTCAAGCAATGGGTGTATCAGAATGAAAAGGGATAACGAACCCAACATGTTTCTGAACATCGGCTAGTGGGTTTGAGTGTGACAGCTAGTAGACGACCCGTTTAAATGGGAACTTCACATGAACAAATTATAGTAAACTATTTTTCGAAGTGTGTTATAAACTAGTCTTTCGCGTTTGGATAATTTTGTTAAATGTTTGCATGTACGCATTTTAGGAGTTTACAGGGCAATATCATGCTTAGTTTGTGTTTATTCTACAATAATAATAATAATAAGTTTCATATCGCTCTCTCTTTCTCTCTCCGGCTCCTTTCTCTCTTTTCACACGCACGCACTCACACACACCCGCCGTGAGATGGCCTTAGTCGCCTGCTAGGCGTTAAACCCAAATAACTAACACACACACACACGCACGCACGCACGCACGCACACACACACACACACACCTAGGCCCCGCTCCCACCTGTTCCGCTGCCTGCTACTGAGTGAACACTTGGCAATGTCACATTCCGGCTAATTGCCACTGCGGCCACTCCAGCTACTATGATACCGCGGTATCTGCATACATAACAACACGCACAGGTCCCAGGCTACCCACCGGGGATGCCGCCCGGTGAGCTACGGCCCGGATCCTCGGGCTGACGTCAGCCTTAGCTGGTCCGCGTGGGCCAGCTAAGGCTGACGTCGGCCCGAGAACCTTTAGCTTACCAAGCGGCCGACCGCTGTGTGACAAGGCTGTGTACATCAGTTTCAGCACTTCATTGAATAACTTAGTGATCTTACCCCGTCGTCTTCAGTTATGGTTCACGGCTGCTAACGCCGATATTCCGGCCGGGTGATCTGCATGTAGGCTAAGTTCCTTGTCGGCTTGCATCATCCGCCTAACGTTTACTCTCGTCCCATTGTCAACAATGTAACTCGAGTTAACCCGCTTTACGCAGCTGCTACCCCTTGTACTAGTGCCCAATCAGTGTTAACTCATTCTGCTTGTAACGCACGCAGACTTGCCCACAGTCGTACGCACAGACTCTCACGCAACAGACGCATACACCGCCACTGACTCAGACGGGCGCATTCATGCGGTAAAACACAACACACGGGCTCCCTTTCTAAAGTAACCTTTATACACTATAAATGAAAAGAACGACTTAAATGATTATCAACTATATACACTGTTCTATTACACACACACACACGTATCACAATATCTTTGCCAGGCTAGGTCTTACTGAGTCTCACATTGCCTCCAACCTGTTTGATGTTGTTGCCTGGTTACGTTGGTCCTTCTCACGTCTAGGCGTGAAAGTCCTTCGTCGTACGCTTATTGCCGTCCTGTCTCTTTGGCACGGACGTCCTCGTTCTCGTACGGTACTCAGTTCTCGTTTTGACTTGGGTGTCTTGGTCCCAGTCAGACTCACTCTCAGAAGAGCTGGAGGGATGACCTCACGTAGGTCCCACCTGTGACTCGACGTCTCGGCGTCCCGCGTCTTTCCACTCTTGTTACAAGAACTCTGAATAGACAACAAAAGTCCCAACGTAACACTTGCTAAACACACAACATATTGGATCAATGAGAAACGTCACGTAACCTGGCTGATACAAATAACTCACACGTTCATTCACACGCACACACACGTGCTTCATAAACTATTTTCGTATCACCCCCATATCTCTGTCACTATCTTGAAACAGACTATAGCCTAACTGACACTCTTGCTATACCTTACTCTATACCCTGGAAAAGACTATGCTTACCCAACCACGTACTATCTTCATAGCCGGCTTAGACATACACACTTCATATTCCTTTAGTCATCTAACTCGGTAAACAACTGTATACAAAAACACCGGTTACTTCACCGAATTCTAACATACTATAACTAAACCAAACCGGAACACCGCTATACAACCACATTAATCTTACCACGCATACTGTCTTTAACTAAACAACTATCAATACTACGTTTATAGAAACATACCTGAAATCTAGGCTTCAGAGTCTTGGAATGCGGGCTAGGTAACTCAAACACAACCGTTCCATACGACAAGACAGCCCGCACCCCCGATCTAGACCTCTGACAGTCACAGCTTCCGCCTAGAACTCACTAAACAGAACTCACTAAAAATCCCGTGCTAACCATGTCTTACAGATTTCCCGTGCGTCGAGTGCCACACGGACTATTGGCACCAACAAACCGTTAACAGAAACCGTACCGTACTAATCCTACTGTGCGAGCACTATGCACAAGCATAGAGCTTCATCACAATTCCCTCTTCCTCGGGAAAAAAAGAAACGACCGAGTTTCTTTTTAAGACTACTCGACGTAATGTTATCCGAAAACAGGAAAGGACTAACCTTAATTATCTAGAATACAAGAAAAAAGATTACAGCCTTAAGCCTCAACGCACACTCTCGGATCGCACAGCGAAAGCCAAAACAGAACTAACGCGTTAAAACCTTCAGAAATGAAATCGATCCAACGACTGCCCACACGATCGCGAGATCTCCGACCTACCTACAATCGCGAGATCCTAGGCTCCGATCTACCTAAATATTGGGTGCTGAGCCGCATTTCTGTCCGCAACAGAAGTATGCCGTCTCAGACCAACCCGACTGTTGGGCCAAGCCCGCTGACCGATCCTCTGATTCTGGACGGAAATAACACGATTTCTCTGTTCCCAACTACGCTTACTTCGAGCTCTCGTCGCCACTGATGCGACTACACTGCGATTACCCTGAGCTCGCTTAACCGTCACGACTCTACTGATGACTGGCTGCACACCCTTCATGTTACCTACGACTAAATCAACTACTGGGTCGTCGATGACACACGAAACCAGATCACCTGTGAAAAACTCGGTGTCAACCTCTATTCTAGCTAAAGGGAAAACTTCCACCTTTCCTCCGAACGAAATTACCCTCTGCGTCTCCCCTGTGAACTGATCTGGTCTAACAAGGCTACGCCTGACCCCCGCGGACGTGGCATCCGAGTCGCGCAGAACAGACACGAGGAAACCGTTCACCACCCCCGTCACGGCTACCGGCAAGTACCCTCCGCCATCAGCCGAGCACACAACGCCGAGCTAAGGCTCCTCCACGACAGGAACTGCAACACTGGCCGTGTGAGTGAGCTGCACAGCCCCGTCTACCCGACCAGTGACGCCAGGATACGGATGAGCCAGATGGCCGTGCTCCTGATAACCAGCACCCTGCGCGCCTGCACTGTAGTACGGACAGCTCCGACTGAAGTGCCCGTACCCACGACAAGAAAAACACTGCGTGTCCGAACTCGCAACACGACCACGACCATACCCACGCAAAGAAGTCCCCCCACGTGCGTACGGATCGCTACCGCCATTGCTGTTAACTCGATCACCGCGTCGAAAACGCAAAGTACCTCTACCGTTAATCCGCTGGCCTCCACGTAAAGTATTGACCCCCCGGTAACCCTCAGACGTGCTAGCGGCGACCAACCCGACTGGCGGTGTCTCGGTCCTACGCGCGAGGCTTTTCGTAGGATGCGCCATCCGAAAAGCCTCCGCGTTCTGCACCGGCTAACTCGTCCGTAGTCTTGAGGTTACGCTCTCTCAAGAATATCGCTAGATCCTTGGAAACGCTACCAAAGAACTGTTCGGCCAACATGAGATCGAACAATGCGTCGTACGTGTGGTCGATCTTTGACAGTTCGACCCAACGTACGAGCAAATGGGACAATCGTTTGCCAAACGACATAAACGATTCCCCTGTCTCTGGCCGACAAGCTCTCAAGCGTTCTCTAAAACCTTCCGCATTACACTGAAACTGCTGTAAGAGACACTCCTTCAAAGTCTCGTACTCTATGTTCCCCGAAACGGTCAAACTATGGTAAAGACTCAAGGCCTGACCCTCAAGCACAGACGAAAGCAAAACGGGCCAGTTGGCAGGAGGCCAACTCAACGCCTGCGCATGAGACTCGAAACGACACACAAAAAAGCGTCAATACCACGGACTCTTTAAACATCGGCAGCTTAGGAAAATTCCGTATGCCTCGGCCTACTGAATCACTATCTGCTCTAGATCCCGCATCTCGAGCTAACTGTATTTGTACCTCCCTATCCTTTTCCTCTTTCTCTCTCTGGTACTCTAGTTCCTTCTCTCTTAAAGCATGTTCCCTCTCGTCTTTTCTCTCTGAAACGCTAGAGACTTCTCGTCCTTCTCTCTCTGAAATGCTAGAGACTTCTCGTCTTTCTCTCTCTGAAATGCTAGAGACTTCTCGTCTTTCTCTCTCTGAAATGCTCTCTCTTCTCTCTGTACTTCTAACTCTTTCTCCTTTAGGACTCTTTCTTTCTCTTCTCTCTCTCTCTCTGAACTTCTAATTCTTTCTCCTTTAAGACTCTTTCTTTCTCTTCTCTCTCTCTCTGAATTTCTAGCTCTTTCTCCTCCCTCTCTATCTGCATTTCCAACTCTTTCTCCTCTCTAAGTCTACGAATTTCTAATTCTTTCTCGTCCCTCACCCTCTGAACCTCTAACTCTTTCACCTTTAAGGCTTTCTGAACCTCTAGTTCCTCTTTCTTAAGTACTCTTTCTCTCTCTCTTCCCTTTCTCTCTGAGCTTCTATCTCTTTCTCCTTTAGGACTCTTCTCTCTCTTCTCTTTCTCTCTGAGCTTCTCTTTCTTCTCTCTGGGCTTCTCTTTCTCTCGCTCTATCCTCCCTATCCCTACATTTCTCCACATAGTCAAAAAGTTTCTCATCCTTAAGTCCTAACCTTTCACCCTGTTTAATGTAAGCCTCTACCGGGTCTACCTCCATATTTACTACAACCTCCCAAACTTGAGCACGTAAAAATACAAATACCACAACCAAATCAACAGCAAAACTTAAAAATGAGAACTTACAACAATATCAACAAACTATGGAAAAAACAGTGACCTACTTTGACGTCCAGATGGAACGAAAAATAAGAACGATAGAAAGAAGAGCAAGGAAAAAGAACACTACCTATACAAAAGGAAGAAACAAGAACTAACTCCTCGTAAGATCCAGAAAACTACAGAAATAACGGATCTTACCCCCTAGAATCGGAGAGGGGAATCTAACACAACAACATGCACATAGCAACAAATCCTACTCTAAAATCGCTACTCACTATCGCCCGCAGATACTTCTAATCTACCGCTAAAACAGGGTCACCACTGTAACGCACGCAGACTTGCCCACAGTCGTACGCACAGACTCTCACGCAACAGACGCATACACCGCCACTGACTCAGACGGGCGCATTCATGCGGTAAAACACAACACACGGGCTCCCTTTCTAAAGTAACCTTTATACACTATAAATGAAAAGAACGACTTAAATGATTATCAACTATATACACTGTTCTATTACACACACACACACACGTATCACAATATCTTTGCCAGGCTAGGTCTTAGTCTCACATTGCCTCCAACCTGTTTGATGTTGTTGCCTGGTTACGTTGGTCCTTCTCACGTCTAGGCGTAAAGTCCTTCGTCTTACGCTTATTGCCGTCCTGTCTCTTTGGCACGGACGTCCTCGTTCTCGTACGGTACTCAGTTCTCGTTTTGACTTGGGTGTCTTGGTCCCAGTCAGACTCACTCTCAGAAGGGGAGCTGGGTGGCTCGGTGGTAAAAGCGTTTGCCTCCAGACCAAAAGGTCCCGGGTTCGAATCCAGTTTGGGTCAAAATTTGCTCAGACCCTTTTTCGTTGTCCCCGTCTTTGAAATCACCCTCGTGGTGGACAAAAGACGTTAAGCCCTAAAACATTTAACATTTTTTCACTCTCAGAAGAGCTGGAGGGATGACCTCACGTAGGTCCCACCTGTGACTCGACGTCTCGGCGTCCCGCGTCTTTCCACTCTTGTTACAAGAACTCTGAATAGACAACAAAAGTCCCAACGTAACACTTGCTAAACACACAACATATTGGATCAATGAGAAACGTCACGTAACCTGGCTGATACAAATAACTCACACGTTCATTCACACGCACACACACGTGCTTCATAAACTATTTTCGTATCACCCCCATATCTCTGTCACTATCTTGAAACAGACTATAGCCTAACTGACACTCTTGCTATACCTTACTCTATTGACCCTGGAAAAGACTATGCTTACCCAACCACGTACTATCTTCATAGCGGCTTAGACATACACACTTCATATTCCTTTAGTCATCTAACTCGGTAAACAACTGTATACAAAAACACCGGTTACTTCACCGAATTCTAACATACTATAACTAAACCAAACCGGAACACCGCTATACAACCACATTAATCTTACCACGCATACTGTCTTTAACTAAACAACTATCAATACTACGTTTATAGAAACATACCTGAAATCTAGGCTTCAGAGTCTTGGAATGCGGGCTAGGTAACTCAAACACAACCGTTCCATACGACAAGACAGCCCGCACCCCCGATCTAGACCTCTGACACTCACAGCTTCCGCCTAAAACTCACTAAACAGAACTCACTAAAAATCCCGTGCTAACCATGTCTTACAGATTTCCCGTGCGTCGAGTGCCACACGGACTATTGGCACCAACAAACCGTTAACAGAAACCGTACCGTACTAATCCTACTGTGCGAGCACTATGCACAAGCATAGAGCTTTATCACACTGCTCCAACCGGGACCGAACTCCACAAATTTTGAAGTTGCCCCCAGAAGGCTGTATTACTGACACTTCTGGAAACAGATCGAGCGTGATAGTTCAAGGGTTGCCGGTGCCAGAATAGCTTGGCGCCTATGGGACCTAGTCTGCGAAAGTAAGCCTCTGTAAGCCTGGTACCGCGCACCGATTTCCTATTTGTATTGCTGTACGATTTATGGCGATTGTATTGTTTAACCCATTTACTCCCGACGCGCTTCAGCAGTAGATGGATGACCATGATAATTCAAGGGTAGTGCCAGATTAGCTTGGCGCCTTCATGGTCGATCCATCTCCTGCCACTAGTACGTAGTCGTAGTTAGGTGACACTTCCAAACTGAATGTGCACAGAATTTGAGGAATGCGACCTTGGGGTTAAATGGGTTAATCTCTAGTCTGCAACTGCACTATGTAGTCCCAGAACGCCAAGTCCATTACCACGGCTAACGCCTCGCCAAAGAGTACAGAGGCTACGCGTAGCCTCATTACAGTCGTAACCCATTCCTGAGCCGGCCGATTTTGTAAAATTTGTTTATTGTCCTATGAAGGCTACATCACAGATTAGATCAACTGTTTTAGTTCAAGGGTAGTGCCAGAATAGCTTGGCGGCGCCTCCGACGCCAAGCTATTCTGACGGCATCCTTGAACTACTCCGGCGCCAAGCTATTCTAGCACTACCCTTGAACTATCAGTCAAATTCATTTCAAGCAGTGGGTGTGCCGGGTCAGGATGCCGATCAATGATTAATAGTTCCAACGCCAAGGGGAGGGAGAGGGCTGTGGTGAAGTGGTGGGTGGGTCAGTGGCTGTTTAAACTTTCTGGCCCAGCGCCTGATGACGGCATCGTGTTTCATGAACCATCTTTTTCCATCTGCTGGATCACCAGTTAAGGTCAGCGTGCCTTTCAGTTACCGACAATCCGCCTCTGAAAGCCAGCTCAGTGGGATTTCGCTGTGTGTATGAGGAAAATGATGCACAATTTTGGCCATTGTTTTTGTTTGGATATTAATAGACTTATAAACTCTATAAACTCTTTGACCTCACCAAATAATAGTTTCTCGAACAAAGCATGTGGCTGCCAGTTCTCAGACTTTGGTACCACGTCATGTAGCCAGCCTACAGGCGGCTAATTCAACCGGCATGGCCTGCCGGTGGCTGCACTGACGCACAAGGGGGTTAACAGGACACCCGTAAATCATCATCATCATCATCAGTCCCTTGCCCGAACTGGGCGTTGGGGGGACTGAAAGGCAGCAGCAGCAGACAGTGCTCTCCACTGAGTTCTATTTTGGGCGGTGGCAAGCAAGTCTGGCATCTCGAGTTCGGTCCATTCTTTTATGTTTGCGACCCAACTCTTTCTCTGACGACCTCGCTGACGACTTCCTTCGAGAGTGCCTTGGAGGATAGTCTTGGACAAGGTGTTGTGTCGGGTCACGTGGCCAAACCAAGCAAGCTTGCGCCGTTTCACGGTTGCCAGAAGGGGTTCATGTGGGCCCACCAGGGAAGTGACGATGCTCCGTGCATATTCGTTGGTCTTGTGCTCGCGGTACGAGATGCGGAGCAACTTCCTCAGGCACTTGTTCTCAAAGGCCTGGATTTTCTTTTCTGAGTCTGCAAGCAGTGTCCAAGTCTCACAGCCGTAGAGTAGAATAGACACTACGAGGGACTTGTAAAGCCTGTACTTGATGGTGAAGCTGATGGAGTTACTTCGCCATATCCTGTCCAGCCTGGCCATTGCGGATGTTGCTGTACCTATCCTGATACGGATCTCTGCTATGCAACTACCGTCTTTGGACAGGGTGGCTCCCAAGTACTTGAAGCTATTGACCTCTTCTAGCTTCTGGCCGTTCATGTGAATGTTGCTGCTGCTGTCGCTTGTGGTGTTGATCATCACTTTGCTTTTATCCGTACTGATCTCCATGCCATAAGACCCTGCGCTACTTGAAAGTTTGTCTGTCAGGTTTTGGAGCTCACTATTGCTGCCTGCCATGAGGTCAATGTCGTCTGCGAATCGAAGATTGCACAGGGATCTGCCACCAATAGAGATTGAAGTATGGTGGTCGTGGAGGGTTTCCTGCATGATCTTCTCCAGGAATATGTTGAAAAGGACAGGAGAGAGCAGGCATCCTTGACGGACACCGATCGTCGTCCTGAAGAACTCGCCTGACTGATTGTTAAGTAGAACCGCGCTGCAGGCGTTCTTGTAAAGCGCTTCTATCATTTGGATCAGTCCCTCCTCTATGTTGAACGATCTCATGACTTGCCAGAGTCCGTCGTGCCAGACGCGATCAAATGCTTTCCTGAAATCAATAAAGTTGTGGTAGAGTTCGCGCTGATGCTGCAGATGTTTCTCGATCAGGACGCGGCAGTTGAAAATCTGCTCTACAGTGCTTCTTCCAACTCGGAAGCCAGCCTGTTCTTCTGCCAGCAGTTCCTCGGCGAAAGTTTTGAGGCGGTTGAGAATGATTCTAAGCATTACTTTGCTAGGGTGACTTATCAGACTGATAGTTCTGTAGTTCTGGCACTGTTTCAGGTTTCCTTTCTTGGGGAGCGGGATCACTAGAGACTGTGTCCATTCTACTGGCCATTTCTTTTGCTCCCAGATCTTTTGACAGAGTGTAGTGAGGACCTTCGTTGTTACTTCTCCTCCATGTTTCAACAGTTCAGCAGGTACGTAAATCAACAGTCAGTTTAATCAACTAGCCCCTTGCTCATGTGGCGCTGTACGGCCTCTCCTATTCGGTACTCAGATCGCCTCCTGCAGTTAAACTGCGAGTATATCAGCTGACTCGAATCCTTCAGGCAGTCCCTTACATCTGCGAAAAACAGATCCACATGTGCCCCTGCAGTTTCACAACGGCAAGGACTCTCTGTACCATTGCCCGCCTCAGATTGTCTCCAGCCGATCTTTATACAGCGAAGGCGTACGTCACGGGAGATAAACGAAAGTCGGCACAAGTCAGCTCCGGCCGCCAGGCTGATTATATCTGAAGACTGATCCACATACGGCGATACACAGTCAGTTTTGGGCCGCTGAATTTAGTAGATAAGAAGAAACTTCGTACAGTGAACAGGCTGGTTATAGCTGAAGATTTTTATTTTTAATCGTTCGGGATTACACTGACAATTGGTCATAGCTTAAGACAGTACGGTGCTACATCCTGATCATAACTCAGCGTGTTCACAGCTTGATCCGGCGTGGATCGCGCGGCGTTACAACCGGATAGGCAGAGAGAACGGCCGGCACAGCTGCTGTAGTTCTGCTGATGACAAAACTATATACAAGGCATGACCTCCGCTCCAGCAAGTCTGGTGCCTAGCATAGCCACATTTTCGTTGTCGGCATCCTATCATTACAGTCCAATCTGTACAATGCCAGATGTTTTTTGTCTGCCGTTTGCTTGCATAAGTATGAGTTTGCGAATGCCCTGCTTTGTACTGTACATAGTAGAACTGCAGCAGTCGTGTCGTTCTGCATAAGAGTCTGGTCATAACCTGGAGGCAGAATGACTGTGATAGTTCAAGGTTGGTGACAGAGTAGCTTGGCGCCTGCAGGCGCCAAGCTATTCTGGCACCAGCGGCCTTGAACTATCTTGGTACGTCGGTCTATTTTCTGTACTGATCTACAGCCCCGTATTACAAATCCAACATTTGCGAGGCTCGGTCTTTGTGCAGTGTGTTACGATCGGACGGTGTCAGATACAGCCTGATTCTCCGTGAAATTGTGTGATGGCCAAGCTGAATGTTGGTGTGGTGGCGGTTGTGATGGTGCTGTCCGTGTTGGACTTGTGGGTGAGAGGGAGCGCCGCGTACTCAGGTAAGGTGCTACTGGTGTCGATGGACGGGTTCCGGTGGGACTACCTACAGAAAGTGTCTGGTCTGGGCAACTTTAAGCGCCTGGCCAAGCAAGGTGTCAGCGTGGACTACGTCAACAACACGTTTGTCACCAAGACCTTCCCATGTCACTACACCATCGTTACTGGTATGTCACGTCCGGCCTCTCAATTTACTTCACTCTCTTTTTAACGAGGAAAAAAACCTCCTGTCTAATAACTGTTAACCCGTTCAGCTGACACAGACTGTGTTTCTGCAATAATTATTAATTCAAAATCAAAATACCCTAGCTGTTCAAGAAACATGGATTCGGCAAAATCAGTGATGTCAGCAAGTGGCATAGATCCTCATAGGTTTATGAGAATATATGCCACTTGCAGCTGGGTGGTGTTCAAATTTCTCATTCGCCACTGCGGAACGGGTTAATACCCCGTGCGAACCTTACAAGTTAGTGACAAGAATCCGACTGTACCTCAGTGACGTATGAAGTGACGTATGATTTATAATAGAGTAAATGCGGCTACTCTTGTTTGCGGTGAGTACATAAAACGGTATGTGTGATATAGATACAAAGAATCCCTTGATGTGACATCGAAAGCACGCCGGGTCAGTCCAGGCAAACGAAACACACAGTAAAGCCCGTGTACTCAGTCACAAAACACACACCGATACAGAAAATGCGGTAAAACAAACATCCGTGGCCGTGCACATGTCCCTCCTCTCTCCCTTTCTGCGCCTGTTGAGAGACTATGATAGCACAAGCGTTGTGTCATGTTAATCTGTTGACTGTATCAGAGATGTGTAGGGACAGCTCTCCCCTACATATCTCTGACTGTATATATACGCTCTATGCTTCTATGCTTATATTATCTTGAACCACTCTGAGATTGCTCTGTGCAAAGAGGTAATTAATTCGACACCGCCCTTCCAAAACACATGGCCCCACGAGCCTGGTAGCATCCGCGTTACTTATTCTTATTCTTATTCTTATTCTTACCGCGGAATTGTTTATATTACAGCGGACGGCAGACCCAGCCTTTCCCCGTTCTTCTTCTTCTCGAACGCCGTCACACTTGGAGTTTGGCTCTCAAAATGAAATCTGTGGTCTTCTGTAGCGCCTCCACAGGCCCGTACAGTTTCTCTT
This sequence comes from Semisulcospira habei, assembly GCA_036245525.1. Lineage (NCBI taxonomy): Eukaryota > Metazoa > Mollusca > Gastropoda > Semisulcospiridae > Semisulcospira > Semisulcospira habei. The sequence goes on from BTPG01000002.1 coordinate 238,249,706, forward strand.
GTAGAGTGGCGGGCTTCGGCCATATCTCCTCCCTCAGCGGCTGGTGGTTCCCACAGTCCTGGAGGATGTGCTCTGCCGTCTGCTCTGCTTCTCCACAAGGGCACAGGGGAGATGGCACGAGGTGGAAGCGTCTGTGCAGGTGGAAATTGAGTCGGTTGTGCCCGGTCCTCAGACGAAAGATGGTCACCTGCTCTTGTCTGGACAGCTGATGGTAACTGTCTAGGGGCCGTTGTGGTGGTCTGTACACAGACTTAATGATGGTCTTCATCTCTGTGAAGCTGACTCCATTTTCATCTTGTTCTTTCTCTGCGCCCACTTTTGCCATTCTGTCAGCTTCTTCATTGCCGTAGATGCCACAGTGTGAAGGGATCCACTGCAGCACCAGTCTGGTGCACTTGATGTTTTGCAGTGCCTCTTGTAGACGTGGCAGTTTGCTTGCTGTTGCTGCCTCAAGGACAGACATGGCATCAGTAAGGAAGACAATCTGGGCATCAGGGTCTGCAGTGCCACTAAGGGTGTTAGCTGCGCGGACTAGGGCTTCCACCTCAGCTCTGTAATTTGTGCAGTGAAGGCCTGTTGGTACTGCCTCTGCCTGCCATTTTCCGTTTGGGTACTGAATGTACACCCCAGCCCCTCCATCCTGAACTGCATCTGTGGCTGATCCATCGGTGTATGCCCGTATCCATGCTTCCTGGGGATACTTTTCTTCGAGCATGGCCAGTGTCAGGGCTTTCTTGCTCACAGTGCTCTGCTCATCTCTGGTGGTGATGTAGGGTACCGTGGAAAAGATGGTGATGTTTTCTGGCTTACTTTCCCAAGGTGGAAGGTCGCTAGCAGGATTCAGAGCCTCTACCTGCGCAGGCAGCTTTGCCTGGTGTTTTCTCTGCAGTGCTCTCGTCTCCTTCACAAAGCTTGATCTTTTCAGTCTCCCTGAGGTTGGTTGTTTCATCCTAGCGTTCATAGGATGGTCTTTGGAAGACTTGACCTTTGTGGACTGTATCAAGGCTTTGCAATCTCTTCTCATGCGCAGGGGTGGGATGCCCGTTGTCTCTTCCATCTTTTCAATTGGTGTGGATCTCATTGCGCCGGTGATGATACGCAGTGCCTGGTTCTGAACTCTGTCAATGGTCTGCTGGTGTGACTGGGCTGCCGTTAACCATGCATTAGATCCGTACTCAAGGTGTGGTCTCACTGTGCCTTGATATACATTTTTGAGGATCTTTTCATTGGCTCCCCATTGTGTTTCAGCCAGTTTTCTCATGATGTTCAGTTTTCTTCTAGCTTTCGCTTCTGCATTCCAAATGTGCGGCTTCCACGTCAGCCTCTTGTCAAGGGTGACTCCCAGGTATGTCTGTTGGTCTTCATACCGCAGCGGGGTGTTGCCCAGTGTTAGGTTGCCAGCCTTTGTCTTGTTGGAGAGAGAGAAGAGTGTGGCTGATGATTTTTCTGTGTTGATGGTCACACACCAGTTGTTGGTCCAGTCTGTCAGCCTGTCCAGGGCTAGCTGCATCCTGTATGTAGCAGTTGTTGCATACTCTTCTGTGCACCAGAGTACCAGGTCGTCTGCGTACAGGGCTGCGTGTACTCCTTTTGGTAGCTCTGGCACAAGGTCGTTGATGAAAAGTATGAACAGTGTCGGTGACAGGACTCCCCCCTGTGGCACCCCCTGACGCAACAGCCTTTCCCCGTTAATCCCTTTCCTTTTTGTCCCCTCTTTCCTTGACCACGTGCGCAAAATAAAACTTACCGTGAGAAGACCAAGCAGTACGATTTTGTACTAAACGTGTTTTCATTATTATTGACCGTTTTGTCCGCAGCGGTTAAATTACCATACTGTGTGTTTATCATTATTGTTGTTAAAACCGTGCCAGCAATTCGAGAGTCATCATCGGAAGTTTGCAGCATGGAACATACCTTTCGCTCATCTTCTTATGAAGGAACATTTTAGTATATGCTACATTTTTTTTGTTCTACGTGGTAACGGAGTTTATGTCATTTTGGCGAATTTCAATATACTGCTGCGGTGAGTAATACTGCTACAGTAAGTATCCGGGTTAGTCATTTTTAAGCCGGGATGAAGGCGACTAATTGTGCCGCCTGGCTTTGCGGCGGCTGCTCCTTAACCTTACCTGACATGATAATTAGGTGTAGTCTCTGATCATACCTTTAATTTGTCACGCCAGGCGGGTGAACTTGTGTGAAATCATTGAAAATTCGCATCAACGTCAGTGGAGCGTGTACTTCGATTTCAGTGCAGATTTTTTTTTTTTTTTTAATGAACTTTAGAATTTAATTATTTTTCAGTGCGTGTACGGGTTAGCGCATTTTTGTTGGTGTTGTAATGTCCCTGATCCGCATGACTCTTCTGACTGAGCAAAGGCGGAACTGTAATCATGGGGGGTGGGGGGGGGGATGTGTATGCCCTGAAATCGTGATGCGTGACTGGCGTTACTCACGTATTCGTGACTGCAATATTTCATCCTCATGATCCGTGAAAGAAGGGGTCGTCGTGAATCGTAAACGCCGAAATAAGCGGAATTTCGTGATTCGTGAAAACGTCATACTTACATCGTGAAAAGTGGAAGTATGTTGCCAGACTGTAAACTCTAATAAGAAATCTCATACCCCCCCCCCCCCCCCCCCCCCCCACGTTAGACTTTTCTGCCAGTCAAAGAGGTTGTGGACCTTCTTTCTTTATCGTATCTTTCCATCACGAAACGTGAATATTGGGTTTTTTTTGTTTTGTTTTTAAATTGTGATTCATGTCGTGTATCGCAAACTATGTCGTGAATCCGTGATGGAGCCCACCCATCCGCTTCCTTTTATATATTTCATTTTATCTTTTGTTTCGGCGTTTCCGGCTGTCACATAACACTTTCCGAGTGCCGCAACAAACAAAAAATCAGTGAGCCCATTTCCGAAACAGACATTGTGAAACCGACACTTTTCAATAGTCAACAATTGAATTCTGGAGAAAACTGAAATGACGTGTGTTTATGTTTATGTGTGTGTGTGTGTGTGTGTGTGTGTGTGTGTGTGTGTGTGTGTGTGTGTGTGTGTGTGTGTGTTTATTTATGTGTGTGTGTGTGTGTGTGTGTGTGTGAGAGAGAGAGAGAGAGAGAGAGAGAGAGAGAGAGAGAGAGAGAGAGAGAGAGAGAGAGAGAGAGAGAGAGAGAGAGAGAAAGAAGATCACACTGCAGAAAATAGTGAACATCAATAGCAAGCTTACCGGCGTACAGCAGTCCATTCTCACTTCTCTGTACGAGAAGCAGGTAGTGAAGAAAGCTTGTCGCATCGTTTCAGACAACAATCACGTTCTGCATGGTGAACATGATTTATTACCATCAGCTCGGCGGTTCAGAACTATTAACTGTAAGACAAATCGTCGTCGGTCGTCATTTATCCCCATGTCCATCAGACTGCTAAATGATGAGACCAGCTGACCTCACTGCCTGCATTTACCGTGTGTTATAGCCCTGTGTGTATGTGTGTGTGTGTGTGTGTGTGTGTGTGTGTGTGTGTGTGTGTCAGTGTGTGTGTGTGTGTGTGTGTGTGTGTGTGTGTGTGTGTGTGTGTGTGTGTGTGCGTGCGTGCGTGTTCGTGCGTTTAGTTTTATGTATAGTATATTCTTTTTAGTTATCAGTTTATGTGGTTGTCAGGGATACTCTCCATGACTTTACACATGTTATTATTTTAGGCTAGTCTTAGCCTATTGTTTATTATGTATATTAGTGAGTTTAGGTTGTTTGTTTTTATGTACGCAAAAGGGTATGGGGGGAGGAGGGAAGAAGGGTGTTGCGGATGACGTGAACATGTAACTTTTATTACTTTATTCTTGTTTCTTTGTGTATACCGCTGCGCCAAAATTTCGCCTCGGGGATAATAAAGTTTTATTGTATTGTATTGTATTGTATTGTATAACAATCAAGTGTAAAAATTGTTATAACTATATAGTGTATACACGGTATAAGTGAAGATATGATTTTCAGTCAACCCGTACTATCCGTGAACTAAAAAATACGAAAAGCTTTTGGTCAGCCAGGGAGCCGCAGGAGCAAAATGTAGGGGAAGAAATACGGTCGCGCCGGGTTTGATTTGCGCCAATTGTATGCAAACCAAGGGGAATCACAGCGCTGGACAGACAACAGTTAGATCCCCTGCCCCCGCCTGTCAGGCACCCAATCGCCAGCCCACAGAGAAATACGCAGGTATAGAATAAGACGATCATTTCCATCCTCACACGAATGGATCAGGTCTCTTATATAACCCATGTCTTTCTCCGGAACGCGGCGAAGTAGGCAGGAGAAACATACATACACAAACATGAAGGTGCGCTACTATATGTCAGTGGTCGGGTAAATACCCTGATTTCCCACAGTAGATGCACAGAACATTACACAACAATGTAAACGATACAAATTTGCCTCGAGTTATAGATACTCACAAACCAGATAGGTGAGGCTAGCGCTGGCAGAATTGTATGCAAACCAAGGGGAATCACAGCGCTGGACAGACAACAGTTAGATCCCCTGCCCCCGCCTATCAGGCACCCAATCGCCAGCCCACAGAGAAATACGCAGGTATAGAATAAGACGATCATTTCCATCCTCAAACGAATGGATCAGGTCTCTTATATAACCCATGTCTTTCTCCGGAACTTAGGAAGTAGGCAGGAGAAACATACATAACACAAACATGAAGGTGCGCTACTATATGTGGTCGGGTAAATACCCTGATTTCCCACAGTAGATGCACAGAACATTACACAACAATGTAAACGATACAAATTTGCCTCGAGTTATTGATACTCACAAACCAGATAGGTGAGGCTAGCGCTGGCAGAATTGTATGCAAACCAAGGGGAATCACAGCGCTGGACAGACAACAGTTAGATCCCTTGCCCCCGCCTATCAGGCACCCAATCGCCAGCCCACAGAGAAATACGCAGGTATAGAATAAGACGATCATTTCCATCCTCAAACGAATGGATCAGGTCTCTTATATAACCCATGTCTTTCTTTCGTTGGGGTATAGACTGTCTACTAAACCGGTTCAGTGCCAGTTGACGCAGACTGTATCAGTTTCTGCAATCTTCATTCAACGCCGAAAAAAAACTATCTGTCCGACTACGCACAGGGATTCAAAGTGGTGTCAAAAAGAGGTATAGATCCTCATGAGCCCCCGCAACTGCGGGGGCTCATGAGGATCTATACCTCTTGCAGAGTTGGGATGGGGTTCAAAATTTTTCGGCATTGAACGTGTTACTTGTGATAGCTCTGCATTACACGATCCATTTCGTGATACTTTTGGCGTAGTGCCGCTTATGCTTAAGCAGTAATGCAGTTTGCAACAAACGAATCGAACTATTCCAGATCCAGTGCAACTCGATGACTGGCAAGACGTGTAAAATGCAACAAAAAAAAATGCCTCACAAAGAAAGACTGATCACGCCTTTGTTGAGCCGGATATGTGGCCCAAACGCAATTATGGATCTCAGTTCGGAAGTAATGAAGTAGTTTGCCAATGACAAGCAGACTATATAACCTTTTGCCTATATTTCAAAAACACGACCTGCGTCCACTCAGTGGCAGTGACTGTATAACACCTGTGGTCACATTTTGGAGATCAGTACCTTCAGAAGATTACAGGTCAGTTCAGGTGCCGGATAGATCCACCATGATCACAGTTCAAGAACAGGTAGGCGCCCAGAAGTTCAGATGACACCGAAGCCGGCACTGAGATAGATCATGATTGTTTAACCTGTTCAGTGCCGAGAAAAAGTGAAAACCACCCAACTGCCAGAGGCCTTAGATCCCCATGAGTCCCCGCAGCAGTTGCGGGGGCTCATGGGGATCTATACCTCTTGCTGGTGCCACTTTAAATCCAAGTTCCTGTGACATCTAGTGCTTTTTTGGTCTTGAATTAACGAAGATTGCGTCAGAGGCTGGCACTTTTAACGGGTTAAGGGCGGTGCCAGAATGTCGTAAGCTATGAACTATTATGGTCGTGTTGTCTTCTATTGTGTTGGTATAAAGATTTTGAGTTGATCAGCTGAGGTGCTACGTGTGGTTTGTGTTCCAGGCCTGTACCAGGAAAGTCACGGGATCGTGGCTAACCGCATGTACGACAGACAGCGTAACGCCTCTTTCTCCATGCAAAGCCAAGAGCCCTTCTGGTGGGAGGGCGGGGAACCGATCTGGGTCACGGCCGTCAAGCAGGGAAAGAAAGCAGGTACACACACACACACACACACACACACACACACACACACACACACACACACACACACACACACACACACACACACACACACAAACAAACAAACAAATAATAATAATAATAAAGGATTATATGTAGCGCTAAATCTCCATTCCTAGCCGTTCAAAGCGCTTGGCAAAACATGTCTTGTGATGCAGTGCGCACTCTCCTCCCACCCACAGCACCACCTGCCCGAGCAGTGTCGCCAGCTGTACATGTACAGTCAGCAGACACTACACAAACAGCATGGCGTGCAAAAGGAAAGAGAGCACCACAATACAGTCATGACAATAACTTGAATAAGCGTTCAGTGCTGGCTGACGCAGATTGTGTTTCTGCATTCTTTGTTGATTCAACACCAAAATGCCCTAGCCTTTCCAGGAGCATGGATTACAAGTGGTGTCAGCAAGAGGCATAGATCCTCATGAGCCCCCGCACCGTTGGGTGGTGTTCAGATTTTCTCGGCTCTGAGACCTGCTTATCTGCATTATTGTATTTTCATTTATGTGTGTGAAGGGCATCTGGAGATCACGTAGTTATTTGTGAGAGACATCGGCAAGATATGTTTACAAGTACTGAAATGAAGAATCCAAAACATGTATGCACGCCAAAACGAGGGCTGGGGAAAATATTACCGTGGTCTCTGAATACTGTAGGAAGGATGTTAAGACTATTCCTGTACAGTTCATCACGTCCCCGTGTAGCCTAGCCTGTTCTGAAGAATAGGCAACCCTTTGTACGTCTTGTGAGGTAACTCATCGGGCATACGTAAGAGGCGCAACCAATACTTAATGCAGTTTACTCCTTGACTGCCAAGAAAATGTGAACATGCTCCAACTGCAAGAGACATAGATCGTCATGAACCCCCGCAAATGCGGGGGTTCATGAAGATCTATGCCTCTTGCTGACCCCGGTTTCTATCCACGTTTTTTGGACGGCTTGGGCTCTTACGCGTTGACTTTTTCAGAAATCATGACAATCTACGGCAAATGGCATTTAAGGGGTTAATCTTATTTCGGGTGTACAATGAATAGCCACTGATCAGATTTACTGCAGACCACGTCATGTGTTGCGCGAAATGTGACGTTAAGTGTTTTCCGTGACCTGCACACAATGCACCATTCCGATATCGTAATCTGTCACACCGGTGTGCCCCACAACTCTGAGCAGAGAGAGAGAGAGAGAGAGAGAGAGAGAGAGAGAGAGAGAGAGAGAGAGAGAGAGAGAGAGAGAGAGAGAGAGAGAGAGACAGAGAGAGAGAGAGAGAGAGAGAGAGAGAGAGAGAGAGAACAATGAACAATGAACCTTTATTTTCCAACGGTAGAAGTTATTGGTAACAGGACCAGTTTTCAAACTTGCCGTTGCTACATCTACTACATAAATGACATAGACATGTAAACATACACATACCACACACTGACGCATGTATGCACTCGCTCACGCACGCACGCCCGCACATACGCACGCACACGCACGCTCACACACACACACAAACACAAACTTGCACACGCACGCACTTAGACACACACGCACACATATACACACACGCTCTCGGACACGCACTCCAGACATACGTACGCGCATAACGCATACGCACAAAAATATAAAATGAGTAAAAATGCAAAGTAAAGCAATACACAGAAAATCATTAAGTGCATTAGAATTCATACAGCAAAGGCAAATATGTATATGTGTGCTCTCTCTCTCTCTCTCTCTCTCTCTCTCTCTCTCTCTCTCTCTCTCTCTCTCTCTCTCTCTCTCTCTCTCTCTCTCTCTCTCTCTCTTTCTCACACACACACACACAGACACACACAGCATGCACACACACACACACACACACACACAGCATGCACACACACACACACACACACACACACAGCATGCACGCACACACACACACACACACACACACACACACACACACACACACACACACACACACACACACACACACACACACACACACGTGAGCGCGCGCCCAAAAAATATCGCGTACACACATATGAAGGCAAAAACATTATACATAGTACATGCAGTATTCAATGTACTCTTGACACTCAGATATTATGGTCCACTGTATATTATATAAAATAACAAACAAACAAAAAACCAGACGCTCTCTTTCTCTCTCTGTGTCTCTCTCACTCTCGCGCGCACGCACGCACGCACACACACACACACACACACACACACACACACACACACCCACACACACACACACACACACACACAGACATTCTCACACACACAAACATTCATACACCTGAACACACGCGCAAGTTATACCTGTATTGTAATGATTAGATTACGTCAGAGATTCTAGGTGTTTGAAGAGGCTGACCCTAAATGAGGTGAGCGTCTTTGCGTTTCTGATTTCTGCAGGAATAGAATTCCAGAATGAACTTCCCGAAAATGACAAACTGGTTTTGAATAAATCAATACGCGGCAGGGGTACTTTGAAATGGTGTCCATGTCTAGATGCTACAGATATCCGTTCTGAGAAAAAAGAACTCAAGTACAGTGGACATGACTGCTTGTACAGCTTGTACATCAATACACCTTTATTGAACTGAAAGTGGTGGGATAGAGGGAGCATTTTTAAAGTTTTAAGCTTTTCGTCAGTTGAGAGTTCGGGATCGGGAAATATAAGCTTAGCAGCTCTCCTATGTAGGGAGTTCAGCCTCTTCAAATGTACATCACTAGAACCATCCCACACTGTTGATGCATAGTCTATGTGCGATTTGACATGAGCATTGTAGAAAGGAAGACGCGCATCTGTGTCAGTAATTGTTTTCAATTTTGACAACATATACAGGCCGCTGGAAACCCTTTTGCACACATTATTAATATGCAGTTGCCATTTAAGCTGATCATCTATAGTGACCCCTAAGAGGCGGTGGTGTGATACTTGCTCAATTGGGCTGTCGTTTATACACAGACTAAGAGAGAGCGGGCATAGCTGGTGCTTTTGACGTGTGGTTATAACCATACATTCTGTTTTTGACGGATTCAGGGACATGGAGTTGGAATGACACCAGTCGGTGACCTCATGCAGGCTTTCCTGCAGACGCGTGCTAATTGCAGCTACATCTGAGAGAGAGAGAGAGAGAGAGAGAGAGAGAGAGAGAGAGAGAGAGAGAGAGAGAGAGAGAGAGAGAGAGAGAGAGAGAGAGAGAGAGAGAGAGAGAGAAAATCAATGAATCAATGAATCTTTATTTTACAAAGGTGAAGATATTAACACAGTCAGTGTCTATGCCAATTTTTCTTTTTTACCTGCCGTTGCTAAAACTACGACTAAGTACAAAATATACATAAAACAGAGACATCCAAGCACAGTGATACAAAATATACAGTCCACTAAAAAGAAACACACGCATGCACGCACAGACGCACACAAGCAAGCGCGCCCGTGCACACACACAAAGTACACACACACACACACACACACACACACACACACACACACACACACACACACACACACACACACACCTGACACACACACACACACACACACATGCATACACACACATACACACACGCGCACATACACATGATTGTTAGAATATACACTACGTACATTCGTGTGTCTATGTATAACTAAATATTGTTATTTGAGTGATGTCAGGTATCTATAAGGACTTGTCTTGAAACGAGATAATGTCGGAGTGGCTTTAACGTGATGTGGGAGTGAGTTCTACAGTGTGGAACCCGCAAATGACAAAGTGGATGTAAATATATCTATTCGGGGTTTTGGAACAATATAAAGTCCCCTCATATTCCCATAGCAGGAATTTGATTCTTTTGACAGATCTATTAGATATTCTGGAGCGCTATGGTTCCACACTTTAAACATCAGTACCCCTTTGTTAAATTTAAAGTGATTTTGAAGGGGTAGGAATCCAGCTTTATTGCGTTTTTCCTCGGTTGTCAAATGCGGTTCGAGAAGAATTAATTTTGCCATTATCCTATGTAAAACATTTAGTCTTTTTAAGTGCACATCTTCCTGATTCTTTCAACATCTTCCTGGAAAGAATCATGACGGACGCTCTGAAAGATCATGAAGGAACTGTCAGTATTGGAGGCAGAACAATTACGAACTTGCGCTTTGCGGACGACATTGATGGCCTTGCAGGAACAGAGAAGGAGCTAGCTCAGCTGGTGGAAAAGCTGGATAGTACGGCCATTGCATATGGGATGGAAATCAGTGCAGAGAAGACCAAACTGATGACCAATAACGCCAGTGGCATTGGCACTGAAATGATGGTTGGAGGCCAAGAACTGGAAACAGTTAAGAAATTCAAATACTTAGGAGCCATTGTGACAGATGAGGGATCAAAACAAGAAATACTGTCCAGGATTGCGCAGACAACAACAGCACTGACAAGATTGAAGACCATATTAAAGGACAGAAACATCACACTCTGCTCCAAGATCAGACTGATGCGCTCCTTAGTCATCTCAGTGTTCATGTATGCCTGCGAGTCATGGACCCTCACAGCAGACCTTGAAAGGAGGATACAAGCCACTGAAATGCGATGTTTTCGAAGGCTGCTTGGCATCTCATACAGAGATCACATCACAAACGAGGAAGTGGTAAGCAGAATCAGGCAAGCCATCGGGCCCTATGAAGACTTATTAGCCATTGTGAGAAAACGCAAACTGAAGTGGTATGGGCATGTCACGCGTTCAGCAGGGCTTGCCAAAACAATCCTGCAAGGCACTGTGCAAGGAGGACGAAGGAGAGGAAGACAGAGGAAAAGATGGGAGGACAATATCTCAGAGTGGACAGGACTGAAGCTGGGCGATACGCTGAGAATGGCAGAGAACAGAGAGGAATGGAGGGAGCTGGTTGCCAAGTCACCAGTGGTGCCCCAACGGTCGGCAAGACTACGGGATATAGATAGATAGATAGATAAGTGGACATCACTGCAACAATCCCACACCGTCGATGCGTAGTTTATATGTGCATTACTGAACAATTTTCTGGTTTCACTATCTGTCTAATACTTTAATTTCGTTAACATAAAGAAATTTCTAGAGACCGTTTTACATACATTGTCAATGTGCATCTGCCACCTCAGCTGATTATCAATATGGGCCCCCCAATAGACGATGTTCGGCTACCTGTTCTATGATGTCGTCGCCGAGTGATAGATTAAGCTTTAATGGTTTTAAATGATGCTTTTGGCGTGTTGCAATAATCATAGATTTTGTTTTAGTAGGATGCAAAATCATAGAGTTGACTTTACACCATGCTGCTATATCATCGAGACTTTGTTGAAGGCCGTTTTCAATTACACTTATGTCTTTGTTAGCTGTGTGGATTGAGGTATCATCGGCGAACATATCACACTGTGTTGCTTCGTAGGTTAGACTTAGAGGTAGGTCATTGATGTAGATACAAAATAAAAATGGACCTAAGATTGGCCTCTGCGGAACTCGCGAGTTTAACATCGTTAGTAGAAGAGGAGACTCCATTAGCAATTACTTTTTGTTTCCTGTTTTCGATGTATGACGTAAACAACGGAACAGCCATGTCGTTTCGAAGATAATGCTTAAGTTTGGAAATCAATATTGTATGGTTCACAAAGTCGAAAGCCTTTTTAAAGTCAAGATAAATTACACCTGTCAGCTGCGAATTATTCATATTTGAAAGCAATGTGTCTGTTAATCTGCTCAGAGCCGTATGACATGAGTGCCGAGGGCAAAATCCTGACTGAAACGAATGGGGCAACTTTCGTGATTCTAAGTAGTCAGACAGGTATTTATGTATATGCCTTTCGAGGGGCTTAGATAATACTGACAGCAGAGAAATGGGTCTATAGTTGTTAGGGTCAGTACGATCTTTTGATTTTGGCAGTGGAACGGCTTTTGCGACTTTAAGGTATGTAGGGAATACATTATTTTCGCCGATTTGAGCCGATTTTCAATTGGGATAAAGCGCCTATTTAATGCGCTTATTATTATTATTATTATTATTATTATTTTGAATACATACATACATACTACTACTACTACTACTACTACTACTACTACTACTACTACTACTACTACTACTACTAATAATAATAATAATAATAATAATAATAATAATGAATATTTATATAGCGCTTAATCTATCAAAAGCTCTAAGCGCTTTACAATTTGTACACAAAAATAAAAATACAATGACATATGCACATAACAAACAAACATCAGTTGTAAATATAAGTAAGGGTCTCTAAGATGTATTGTATGTCCGACAACTTTAATATTTGTGGGCTGATATCATCATGGCCAGAGGACTTCTTATTAGCTAGGTCACTAATTAATTTGCCCACTTCGTGCACAGCAAGTGTGGGGATGTTAAATGGTGGTGTGCCAGTTGTTTTTCTGTTGCAGAAATTAACTAAGTAATCTGGGCATATGTCAGCCTCTGTATCACGACTAGGAGTAGTTATCAAATCCGCAACAGAATGAAAATGTTCGTTGAATGTGTCGTCAGGGAGATTACTTGGGATGGTTGTTGACCTAATGCTATTGCCTCGGGTGCCGGATCGAATTCAGTACCCGCCAAATTGCTGACACGTCTTTGTTGTCCTTGACAGTGCTGCGGATAAAGTCCCTCCTCGCGGTGCGCACCATTGACCTCACGCGGTTTCGCTGCTTTTTAAATTCATCAAAGTTCTTTTCTCTTTGTCATTTCGCACCGACATAGCATGCATTATTTCTTTTGTCAACCAAGCGGGATGTATCTCATTTTTTACTCTTTTTGTTCTAATCGGCGCATGTCTGTCTAATACTCCAAGGAATAAACTGTACCAAATGGACAGTGCAATAGTATTTGGAAAATCTGTGACTGAGAAGGACCTTGTCAAAAGGAGTGTTCCTGAGATCATGTAGAAACGCATTACGATTGAAATGCTTAAACGACCTGTAGGTTGTTGTAGTATGACTATGTTTCTTTAATTTGGGTAGTTTTATAGACCAGCTTAAGGCTACTGGAATTTGCCAGCTCAAATGATCTAAAGCTGATGAACTCGTTTGGCCCACACAAAGCATCCAGAAGGTGGACATGGCACAGCCCGAACGGAGAGCACCATAACCAAATTGACTACATCATGGTGAAGAGGCGCTTCCAAACCAGTGTGAACATTGCCAAGACAAGAAGTTTTCCAGGAGCAGACATTGGAAGTCACCATGACTTAGTGATGATGACCTTCCGACTCCGCCTAAAGAAGGTCAACAAGCAGGGTCCCACCAGGATCAAGTTTGACCTCGAGAAGCTGAAAGACTCAGAGGTAGCGGAAGCCTTCTAGGCAAAGATGGGAGGTAAATTCGCACCACTGCTACTTCTAGGTGCAGAAGACACAGACATGGATACACTGATCGACACATTTAACACTGCTATAACCCAAACAGCCAGTGAGATCCTTGGCAAACACCGACAAGCAAAGAAACCTTGGGTTACAACTGACATCTTTGTTCTATGTGACAAGCGTCGAGAATTAAAGAAAAAGAAATCAGAGGTAGAAGGAGCTAAACAATACAGGGAAATTAACCAGGATATCAAGAAAAGCATGAAAAAAAAAACAAAAAAACAAAGAATAAGTGGATTGAAGATCAGTGTAAACACATAGAAGAAAATCTGAACAAAAATAATAGCAAAAAAGCATACCAGCTGGTGAAAGACCTGGCCAATGTAAAACAAGGACGCTCCTCGATCATTCAAGATAGTGAAGGGAACTGTCTTACGGAAGACCAAGACATACTGAAGAGATGGACAGAGTACTGCTCATATTTGTACAACCACCGAGCTGCAGGGGACCCAGGCATACTTGTCAGCCCACCCGTGAACAACAATGGCAACTATCCCATCCTCCGAGAAGAAGTAGAGGTTGCAGTGAAGTCGTTGAAAAAAGGGAAGGCAGCAGGAGCACACAACATCCCTGCAGAGCTAGTCCAAGAAGGGGGAGAAGACATGATAAGCGCCTTACTAACAATCTGCAATAAGATCTGGCAGTCAGATTGGCCCACACCATGAACCAAATCACTTATAATAACTCTCCCCAAAAAAGGCAACTTACATCAATGCCAGAATTATCGCACGATCAGTCTTATATGCCACCCAAGCAAAGTCATGTTAAAGATCCTACTGAACAGGCTGAAGCCACAGGCAGAGGAAATCATAGCTGAGGAACAGGCAGGCTTTAGACCAGGGCACAGCACAGCTGAGCAAATCTTCAACCTGAGAGTTCTATGTGAGAGGTACCTTCAGCACCAGCAAGACCACTATCATGTCTTTGTGGATTTCAAGAAAGCGTTTGACAGGGTGTGGCATGCAGCCCTATGGTCCACCATGAAGCTATACAACATCAATGTCAACCTGATCAAAGTCATAGCAAACCTCTACAACAAGGCCACTAGCGCAGTCTGCTTCAATGGCAAAATAGGAAACTGGTTTAGGACTACAGTCGGAGTCAGACAAGGCTGCTTGCTCTCACCTACTCTTTTCAACATCTTCCTGGAAAGAATCGTGACGGACGCTCTGAAAGATCATGAAGGAACTGTCAGTATTGGAGGCAGAACAATCACGAACTTGCGCTTTGCGGACGACATTGATGGCCTTGCAGGAACAGAGAAGGAGCTAGCTCAGCTGGTGAAAAAGCTGGATAGTACAGCCATTGCGTATGGGATGGAAATCAGTGCAGAGAAGACCAAACTGGCGACCAATAACACCAGTGGCATTGGCACTGAAATCATGGTTGGAGACCAAAAACTGGAAACAGTTAAGAAATTCAAATACTTAGGAGCCATTGTGACAGATGAGGGATCAAAACCAGAAATACTGTCCAGGATTGCGCAGACAACAACAGCACTGACAAGATTGAAAACCATATGGAAGGACAGAAACATCACACTCCCTGCTCAAAGATCAGACTGATGATCTCCTTAATCATCTCAGTGTTCTTGTATGCCTGCGAGTCATGGACCCTCACATCAGACCTTGTAAGGAGGATACAAGCCACTGAAATGAGATGTTTTCGAAGGCTGTTTGGCATCTCATACAGAGATCACATCACAAACGAGGAAGTGGGAAGCAGAATCTGTCAAGCCATCGGATCCTTTGAAGACCTATTATGAAGCTGGGCGATACGCTGAGAATGGCAGAGAACAGAGATGAATGGAGGGAGATGGTTGCCAAGTCATCAGTGGTGCCCGAACGGTCGGCAAGACTACGGGAGATAGATAGATAGATAGATAGATAGATAGATAGATAGATAGATAGATAGATAGATAGATAGATAGATAGATAGATAGATAGATAGATAGATAGATAGATAGATAGATAGATAGATAGATAGATAGATAGATAGATAGATAGATACACAGATACATAGATACATAGATAGATAGATAGATAGATAGATAGATAGATAGATAGATAGATAGATAGATAGATAGATAGATATAGACCAGCAACAAATCACGGGGCAATGGTCACTAACACTAAGATCTGAGACAGTAACATCGGTCACCGCCTGCGGTTTGTTTGTATAGACGTGGTCAATGAGCGTAGAGCTCGTGGCGATAATTCTGGTGGTGGATTTAACTAGCTGTACTAGACCAAATAAAGAAGATGTAGTTTCCCATGCGGAATGGGGTTTAATTATGTCTATATTAAAGTCACCTAGAACAATGACGTCACTTTGCCCTTTACGAACTTTGTCTAGCTAGGTTAGTAGTAAAATTGTCATATCACTCGAAGGTAGACGTCGGATTACGGTAAAGAAACCCGACAAAGGACGGTGAGCAGTACGGGCTCTTGACCTCAATCCACACACACTCTACATCAGCCATTTCTAAGTCTTTACGACGAGAGAGAGAGAGAGAGAGAGAGAGAGAGAGAGAGAGAGAGAGAGAGAGAGAGAGAGAGAGAGAGAGAGAGAGAGAGAGAGAGAGAGAGAGAGAGAGAGAGAGAGAGAGAGAGAGAGAGAGAGAGAGAGAGAGATGTATGCTGTGTGTTTGCTCTGTTCCTTTGTAGTATGTCTCGAATAATTTTTTTTTCTTTAATGGAAACAAGAAAAATAAGAAGGTTTTAACTCATTCGAGACGTGCCGCCTCCGGATACGCGGCTGAAGCCGCGTATCCGGAGGTGGCACGTCTCGAATGAGTTAAGGTCTACAATACTGTGCGACTATGTCCCATGCAGTGTGATAGCGACTGCATACCACGTGGGCAGTGGGCAGATGTTCACATCTGCACGGGACATAGACGACCCCGCCCTCCACGAGTCGCCTGCTGCCTTGCAGGCCTGGCCGCTTGGCTGCGGAAAGGCTAAGGGAGGAAACCCCTGACATCAAAGCCCCCGTGTCTCCGGGGAAGGCTTTTGAGCCAGAGACTAGGACAAGGACAGTCTGATATAAAACCTACGACCCGAGGACCTCGATGCCATCGTCCCAGCTTGCTAGGCCATGGCAGATGAACCAAGGGTTTAAAGGGTGGGGCCAGTACTGCGCACACTGCACGCCACCAAAAAGCTCCACCGCGCAGGCTTTAGGAAACGTCCACGGACCATGACACTGACCATTCCAAGTCCTGTAGCGACGGGCGAGGGGCGAAACGGCAGGTGAAAGATGTCACTGGAAGCCGCAGTTTCAAACCTGCATGCAGGCGGTTCAGGATATTGGTCGCCTGATGTTGACCTGGGGATGACAACATCACTCGGCACACCCTGAACGACCAAGCAGCCTTCTCTAGGGACAGCACTGCTTGCTCCACACGGAGAGGGGCCTAGAAAAGGTGGCCTAACCAAAGCTCATCCCCTCGCAACCCCAGTTGGCTAGCCGCGGTCAACGGGCATCTTCTCCTGCGGTCAAAAAACAAGAAAGAATAACGGATCCACTCTCATGACGACCACGACCGGACTCAACGTAGCATGCTGGAACGTCCGAACCATGCTCGACAAAGCAGACAGCGGACGCCCTGAACGTCGCTCCGCCCTCATTGCCCATGAATTGCGGAGGTTAAACATCGACATCGCCGCGCTCAGCGAAGTACGCCTTCCGGACGAAGGCAGCCTCCAAGAACTTGGTGCTGGGTACACCCTCTACTGGTCAGGCAGGCCTGCATCAGAAAGACGGCTTTCAGGCGTGGGTTTCATGGTCAAGACATCCATTGCGACTAAGCTGGAAAACCTACCAACAGGCCACTCAGACCGCATCATGTCCATGCGCCTCCCACTGAGACACCAGCAGCACGTCACCCTTCTCAGTGTGTACTCCCCAACCCTCCTGGCAGAGCCTGCTGAAAAGGACAAGTTTTACACTGACCTGCGCAGCCTCCTACAGAGTACCCCTGCAGACGACAAAGTCATCATCCTTGGCGACCACGTTTCGCATATTGATATATAAGCCATAGCTGGAAAATGTGACATGTAATACACTCATCGCCACGTCTTTGGATACGCACATGAGCACAGGCAATAATAATATACAAAGTGACGAGTCAACAACACTCGCTAGATAGCCATAAATGTCAGCTTTATGAACCAGGAACTGAGCTAAAGACCGCCCCCCTCCCCCCCTCCCCCCCTCCCCCCCTCCACACCTCCCCCCCCCCCACCCCCCAGCCCCAACACCCTACTCTCGCGTTGAGGGCCTCCCTGTAAATCTGTTACTCTTATTCGCAAGCACGTTTCACACAGTAACAAGTAGACTATATTTGATCTGCCGCTACTGAAGTGTGCGGGGAATATCAGTGAGTAGAATGTTTTAGTTACAGATTACCAATGTGCTGTGTTTGTTCAAAAGCGTTACGTTACGTTAGCGTCACCCACTAAGCAAAGGTCTTCGGGCCCACGAGGGCCGCAGTGAGCCCGTGCACAACTGTGAGCGGGTCCTCTGCGGCCGTCGTGGGCCCGAATACTGCTACAGGGGCAGGTTCATCTTTCTTTACGTTTTCATAACCTACAATTTCTGTCTAGCCTAGTTCATCGAAATGCCATTTAATAAAAAAATAAATTTTAAAAAATAGACGTTCGCAGAACTTGTTTCTATATATTAACTAAGTTGATCAAAAAGCCACTCAATAAAATAAATAAATAAATAAAGTAAAAAATTATGAGTACAGTATTATGTTTTACACACAGAGCCACCAACTTCATATAGATCGACCGTGAAAGTTTAAGGGTAGTTCCTGAACAACCTGGCGCCTACAGGCGCCAAGTTGTTCAGAAACTACCCTTATTAAACTGTCACAATCGACCCATCCGTCCATTCGTCATTCCTGCAGTAGCTGTGAGGGCTGAGTGAGACTGAAAAACGTGTGAGGGCTGAGTGAGAAACGCACTGGAATGTACATATACATCCTGAGTTGGTCCGGCTATTCACTGACCCAGCGAGAGCGCAAAGCGCATTGCGGGAGGGCGTGCCAGAATAGGCATGGTTTCGATTATGCTAATTAGACACGCCGCGGCAGTCCGTAACATAGCATAAAGGCCACCACAGTCATGCGAGGCGAGGTTGACCGGAAATAATTGTGTGATGTAAGAGTGCCAGCGTGTTTCCGCTGGCCAGATTCATGCACGTCCAATTGACGAATACAGATTGGAAAAATTACTGCATGCAAACATGACTTTACATTTAAAGAAAATTCCAGAGAAACACGCTTGGAAGGAACAAGTTCAACACATTTTATTAATTTTCCGGGTTTCAACACATACTTACATGATATCTTTTTCAGTGAGACCAAGAAGTAAATGTTGGCTCAGTGAACCTGAAAAAGATATGTAGATTCTTACATCCGTCGGTGAGAATCTCATTCTCGTGGTCTTAAACCCGTATCCTACTCGCTTTCACTGATCTGCTTCACTCGTAGTAGGATCGATCGATCTGCTTTCTACTATCGTATCTAGTATCTATCGATCTATCTATCTATCTATCTATCTATATCTATCTATCTATCTATCTATCTATCTATCTATCTATCTATCTATCTATCTATCTATCTATCTATCTATCTATCTATCTATCTATCTATCTATCTATCTATCTATCTATCTATCTATCTATCTATCTATCTATCTATCTATCTATCTATCTATCTATCTATCTATCTATCTATCTATCTATCTATCTATCTATCTATCTATCTATCTATCTATCTATCTATCTATCTATCTATCTATCTATCTATCTATCTATCTATCTATCTATCTATCTATCTATCTAAGTCCCGTAGTCTTGCCGACCGTTGGGGCACCACTGATGACTTGGCAACCAGCTCCCTCCATTCCTCTCTGTTCTCTGCCATTCTTAGCGTATCGCCCAGCCTCAGTCCTGTCCACTCTGAGATATTGTCCTCCCATCTTTTCCTCTGTCTTCCTCTCCTTCGTCCTCCTTGCACAGTGCCTTGCAGGATTGTTTTGGCAAGCCCTGCTGAACGCGTGACATGCCCATACAACTTCAGTTTGCGTTTTTTCATAATGGCTAATCAATAGGTCTTCATAGGGTCCGATGGCTTGCCTGATTCTGTTTCCCACTTCCTCGTTCGTGATGTGATCTCTGTATGAAATGCCGCCAAGCAGCCTTGGAAAACATCTCATTTCAGTGGCTTGTATCCTCCTTTCAAGGTCTGCTGTGAGGTTCCATGACTCACAGGCATACAAGAACACTGAGATGACTAAGGAGCGCATCAGTCTGATCTTGGAGCAGAACGTGATATTCGCTCGTAGGATAAGGTTTTAAAACCACTCGTGTGAGATTTTCAGTATCACCTGAACGGTGAACACCGATTAAGAATCTCAGTATATGTACGTCAGGAGAACAGAGAGGAATGGAGGGAGCTGGTTGCCAAGTCATCAGTGGTGCCCCAACCTTCGGCAAGACTAGGGGATATAGATAGATAGATAGATAGATAGATAGATAGATAGATAGATAGATAGATAGATAGATAGATAGATAGATAGATAGATAGATAAATAGATAGATAGATAGATAGATAGATAGATAGATAGATAGATAGATAGATAGATAGATAGATAGATAGATAGATAGATAGATAGATAGATAGATAGTACTCCCATTTCTCATGTTCTGTCTGTGTGTCCATCTTGAAAAAGAGGTTTAACCCCTTCCCTGCCACTATAACATACATTATTGTTTGTTTCTGAAATCGTTGTTCATTCAACGACCAAAAGCCAAAACCGTCTACGAAACATGGATACAAATTGGTCTCAGCAAGAGGCATAGATCCGCATGAGCCCCCGCAGTCGCGGGAGCTCATGAGAATCTATGTCTCTTGCAGTTGGATCGTGCTCACTAAGATTCTCGGCAGTCAACGGGTTAAATACAGACCAGAAAACGGTATCTTTACTGTCCGTCAAAATACGACACAACAGTGGAGCAGCCGGATTATAGGGCTCGAGAAGTTCCCCGCGCTGCCTATGAAGGTCGGCAGCCGCGCCGCCATCTTGAGTGGATACGCCAGCCTTCAGATAGTAACGTAGTGTTTCAACAAGTTCTTGTTCATGTTTCTTCCTCTTCAGTTGGAAACAAACAAAAACGGATTCTGGTTAGCGGTTTCCTATAGTGATGGCAAGACTTGCTGTTATTGCATTTAGCACCGTCGACGTCAGTCAGGACTTTCCTGACATTGTCCTGACAGCGATTTCCCAATGAGCGCATGAGTCGCGTATCCCCTCAAGATGGCCGCCACGACTTTTGGGATGACGTCAGCTTCCCGAGCCCTATCAGTAATACTAATATAATAGCCTCTCCTGCCGTGCGCTGTCGGCAGAAAATTTGATTATGAAAAACCCACCGAGCTATATAACCTCTTCAATGCCGAGATAAAAGTGAACACGATCCAACTGAGCGAATCGACTCAAAGCGCCGCGAACTGAAACCCAACACGCACACTCACGTAACAGACACAGATTTACACCATTTAAGACAAACACAGTACAAGACAGACGAAGGGCCAGTTCAGCTACTGAAGTTACAGAGATTTTTGATCGCTTGTATTTGAAATTTGTAAAGTGGCCTGAAACCGGTACCAAAGTGTGGGGGGTAGGGAGGGGGTGGGGGGTGGGGGGTGGAAGAACCGGAGTACCCGGAGAAAGAACCCCCGACGGTCCGTCCGAATTAACGGTGACACTTACTTACTTACGCCTGTCACCCCTACCCGGGTATACACCCCACCCGGGTCTGCCCTGGGGGACTTGGGTGGGGTTAGGTATTTTTTAGTTCCCAGGGTCACCCTGTTCAGCCCCACAGGGTGGGTTTTTCTCTCTATTCTGGGGCATGTGTTTCTGTCTACCCTTTGTCCATTCACCTGTATTTGCCTTTTTAAAACTCTCCCTACTGTCTGCACTGCCTGTAGCTCTTGATATTGGATGTGTGTTGCTAAATGGTCTTAGCTTTATTTAGGCCCCATGTGTTAGGTTTATTTAACGTATTTGACCGGCTGGCGACATACATTCAATGTTCTGTTTATTTTTTATTTTTTCACAAGCAGTGCAGGCACGTCCTGAGAAAGCCTTGTTGCTGTCGGGACGTTAAGCAATGTACAATCAATCAAACCTACCCGGGTATAGGCCGTCGACGAGAGACCTCCAGCAACTCCTGTCCTGTGCTTCTCCTTCGATTCTACTCCAGGTGGTTCCCAGTCTCTTGATGTCTGCTTGGAGGTCTCGACGCCAGGAGTTTCTCGGCCTACCTCTTTTCCTCTTTCCCTGGGGGTTCCATGACAATGCCTGCCTAGTGATACTGGAAGCTGGCTTTCTCAGACTGTGACCGATCCATCCCCATCTTCGCCCAATTTCATTCTCTGCTGTTATCTGCTCTGTTCTCTCCCAGAGTCTGACGTTGCTGATCTTCTCTGGCCAGTGGATTTTCAAAATTCTTCTAAGGCAACTGTTCATGAAGGTCTGTACTCTGTTGACTGTGGTTTTTGTCAATCTCCATGTCTCTGCTCCATATAGGAGAACTGCTTTTACACTGGAGTTGAAAATCCGGACTTTGGTGTGTTGTGACAGCTCTCTGGAACTCCACACTTTTTTCAACTGGAGAAAGGCTGCTCTGGCTTTACCGATTCGTGCTCGGACATCTGCATCAGTGCCGCCTTTTTTGTCTATGATGCTCCCGAGATAGGTGAAGGACTCCACCTCCTCCAACGGGGTGCCAGCAAGCAAGATTGGTTCTTCCCTGGTTGCGTTCAGCCTCATTGTCTTTGTTTTCTGTTTGTGAATGGTGAGGCCCACTTGGGACGAGATGTCAGCAAGCCTCGTGGTCTTGTCCTGCATTTGTTGATGAGTGTGGGACAGTAATGCCAAGTCGTCTACAAAATCGAGGTCGTCAAGCTGTGTCCATAGTGTCCACTGTATTCCACTTCGTCTGTGCTCTGTGGTCATCTTCATGACCCAGTCTATGGCCAGTAGGAAGAGGAACGGAGACAGCAGACACCCCTGCCTGACACCAGTTCTGACCTGGAGCTCTCTGGTGAACTGCCCTTCGTGGATCACGCGACATGTCATGCCATCATAGCTGCTCTTGATCAGGCGGACGAGCTTTGTGGGTACACCGTAGTGTCGTAGGAGTTTCCACAGAGTCTCTCGGTCCACGCTGTCAAATGCTTTCTCATAATCCACAAAGTTGACGTACAGCGGGGAGCTCCACTCCAGAGACTGTTCCACGATGATGCGGAGAGTGGCGATCTGGTCTGTACATGATCGGTTCTTCCTGAATCCTGCTTGCTGGTCTCTCAGCTGGGGGTCAACGGAGCTCTTCATTCTCTCTAGGATGATCCTGTTGAAGACCTTTCCTGGTACTGACAGCAAGGTGATTCCTCTGTAGTTGGAACACTTGCTGAGGTCGCCTTTCTTGGGAAGCTTGATTAGGTACCCCTCCTTCCAGTCAGCTGGCATCACCTCCTCTTCCCAGATCTTTCCAAACAGTGGGTACAGCATCTCAACTGTTGTCTCTAGGTCTGCTTTCAGAGACTCCGCTGGGATGCCATCTGGCCCTGCTGCTTTGCCATTCTTCAAAAATGCCACTGCTTTTCTGATCTCTTCCCGGCTGGGTCTGTCACAGCTGATGGGTAGGTCGGTCTCTGCCGGCTGGATGTCGGGGGGGGGGGGGGGGGGTCGGGTGGGCTAGGTCTGTTCAGTAACTCTTCAAAATACTCGGCCCATCTGTCGAGTTGGTCTGCTCTGTCTGCAATAGGCTTGCCTTCTTTGTCTTTTACTGGTCTTTCTGTATGGCCATACTTACCCGACAATCTTCTGGTAATGTCGTAGAGCTGTTTCATGTTGCCGCTGCCTGCTGCCTTTTCTGCCTCTGCTGCCAGGCTGTCTGTGTAGGCCCTCTTGTCTGCCCTGATACTCCTCTTCACCTCGCGGTTGGCTTCCGAGTATTCCCCCTGTGCCCTTACTTTGGCTGCTCTCGTGCGACTGTTGTTGACCGCTGCTTTCTTCTGCTTCCTCGCTTCTATCTTCTTCAAGGTCTGTGCCGACAGCCAGTCCTTGTGGTGGTGTTTCCTGAACTCTACAGTGTCTTTGCAGGTTGAGTTCAGCGCCTCTCTAACTGCCTTCCACTGCTGCTCTGTGGTGACCGCCTCCTCTTCATTTACTAGCTCCTGTAGCGCTTGAAACCGGTTGGACAGCACCAGTTTTAACTCTTCTCTAACTCCAGTTTCTCTCAGGAGGCCTACATTATAGCGCGGTCTTCTTGTTGTCTCTGTGCGGCTTTTCTTTAGCTTGAGCTTCATTCTTAAGGTAAGCAGATGGTGGTCTGAGGCGACATCTGCTCCCCTCCTCACTCGAACATCTTGAAGGGATCTTCTAAATTTCTTGCTAATGCAGATATGGTCTATTTGGTTCTCTGTTGTATGGTCAGGTGAGACCCAAGTTGCTTTGTGTATTCTTCTGTGTGGGAAGATGCTGCCTCCAATGACAAGTCGGTTTAGAGCACAAAAGTCTACAAACCTCTCCCCGTTCTCACTCATCTCCGAGCCTAGTCCCTGTCTCCCCATCACCTCTTCGTATCCGGTGTTGTCCTCCCCTATTTTGGCATTAAAATCGCCCATGACGATGGTGATGTCTCGCTCCGCACATTTGTCCACGGCACTCTGGAGTCGGTCGTAGAACTCTTGTTTCTCTTCCTCGTCACTGTCATTGGTGGGCGCATAACACTGGATGACGTTCAGCTTGAGCTTTTTCTTGGTTCTAAAGGCTGCTGTTATAATTCTTGGCCCAAGAGGTTCCCAGCCCATCAGCGCTCTCTGTGCCACTGGTGACAGCATGAGTGCTACTCCTTCTGTATGGGGGGCATTCTCCTCTTCATGACCTGAATACAGAATCATCTCCCCACTTAACAGCCTTTTCTGGCCAGACTGCGTCCATCTGGCTTCACTGATGCCTAGCAGGGAAAGGTTGTACTTTTGCATTTCCGCTGCTATCTGGGCGGCCTTGCCGCTCTGGTACATGGTCTTGACGTTCCATGTGCCCATGGTTGTATCCCTGGATAGAGAGAGGCGGCTCGGTCCTGTGGCTTCCGAAGACTTCCGGCTTTCACCACAGGACGTCATAAGTCTTCTAGTAGAAGAACCTTCCTCCTCCAGGAAAGGAATTACTGTTAGTCTTTTCGTCGGCGTTTTTGTAGCTATTTCCTTTTTTGCAGGGTGGGGAAGCTACCCCCACGCCCAACCCTCTTACTAGGAGGACCAGGGGTTTTCTGTCGGGGTCACCTTCCCTTAGACCATGTTGGTTCACGGCACCTTATTTCATTCGGTGCACCCCTCTCACGAGGGACCCCCTATCCACCACCCAGGGGACGCGTCTCAACGCCGTATGGTCCCAGCGCGAGGAACGGTGACACTTACCAGAGGAGAAAAGTCCGACGCCGGATAGGGTATCAAACCTCGCACCTTTGGCATTGGTGGCAGGCGCCTTAACCACTGAGCCCCGGACTGCAAGAGACATAGATCCTCGTGAGCCCTCGCGGCAGCGGGGGCTCATGAATATCTATGTCTCTTGATGAGACCAATTCGCATCCATGTCAGTTTCTTGGACGGTGTTGGCTTTTGGTCGTTGAAGTAACCAAGACTTCAGAAACAAAAACGTGTACGCCGTGGCGGGGAAGGAGTTAAAATAAAATCCAGCTGAGGAAGTCAGTACACACGGTAGAAGAGATACATAGCCGACCCTTTCAACGGCGCGTTATTCGAGTGTTTCTGTTTGACACCATCACTGCCGACGAATCAAAAGGAACACAGTCCTACTGAAAGAGACATAGATCCCCATGAGACCTCGCAGTTGCGGAGACTCATGGGATCTATGCCTCTTTGCCGGCATCACTTTCTATCAGCCGTGTTCCGTGGGTCTGAATATTTCACTCAACACAATCTGCGTCGTTCGGCATTGATGTGTTTACTTTCCAAGCCACCTTTAACGTATTCTGCCCCAGGACCGCAATCCTCAAATTTTGAAGTTGCCCTCTTAAGGACTGTATTACAATTCTAGAGGCAGATCGAGCATGATAGTTCAAGGATGGTGCCAGCGGCTTGGCGCCTATGGGCGCCAAATGCGGTTCTGGCACCATCCTTGAACTGTCGAGTCATGCTCGATCCATGTCATATCTTGCTGTGGTGTGTCGAGGATGAATGAGTTAAATATCTGCTGAACGCTTTGCGATAACGTTAATTTGTTCTTTTAACCCCTGCGCTGCCCGGCAGAACTCAGCATGCAACACGACTATGCTAGAGGCATAGATTTTGGTGAGTCTTTCCTGAGGACGGATCAGTATATCTGCCTCTTGCCGCCGACCTCATTCACATCCTTGTACCAAGGGCGGCGGGGCGGCAGGCGGGGTTATTCAGCAGTGACGGAAGCGGCCTCTATGTCACTGAGAAACAACCGATTTCCTGACTCGTTCTAGGCTCCTCACATCAACAGCTGCGGACGTATCGCATAGAGTTGCGCATAGGCCCCTTCTTGACAGTACCGCACTGAACTGAGCTGAATTTAGTGCTTCATGATAACACGGCCTGATACCGTTGTTTTTATAAAAATTGTAACTAGTTTCAGTATGTGGGTTTCCCGGTTGCAAAACCGGATGGCCATTATGGAGCCTGGACAGGGTCATTGGTTGATATTTAAAGTGCTTCACGATAAGACCTGTCTAAACAACGAATGAGATAATTTTCTGTGGGTTTCATAGTTGCAGAGGCATGATGACGTTTATATGATCAGACAGTGGCCTGTTTGGCTGCCTAATTAACCCAGAGTTGTGTGTGTGTGTGTGTGTGTGTGTGTGTGTGTGTGCGTGTGTGTGTGTGTGTTGTGCGGCGTGCGCGCGCGCGCGCGTGTGTGTGTGTGTGTGTGTGTGTGTGTGTCTGTCTCTGTGTGTGTGTGTGTGTGTGTGTGTGTGTGTGTGTGTGTGTGTGTGTGTGTGTGTGTGTGTGTGTGTGTTAACAACTTCGGGGTCCTGCCGGCACTGACATACAAGTTAACGCTTTGACTTCTAGAGTCTTGGAATCACATTTTCACCCCTTGACTTCCAGTAGACGCAAGGTCTTTTATCATTGTAAATTCAGCGTCAAAAAGTCGTACCTGTCAAGGGAACATGGACACAACTAGTGGTTTCAGCAAAAGGCATAGAGTCCTCATGAGCCCCCGCAGTCGCGGGGTTCATGAGGATCTATGCCTCTTGCAAATCTATGCTTCTTGTAGTTAGATCGTGAAGGGGTTAATCGACCAGATCCAGTGCGCCTACTCTCCCCTTCCCCCGTTGTTTGATTTCTTTGGACGGACCAATTATTTATACGAATACGAATAACTTTCTTTGTCCGCCAAGATGGGAAATTTGTTTGCAGCGGAATTTGTTAATCAAACGTGAACATAGACAAATAAATACATTTGACTGACTAAAACTGCGTCCCTGTAAAAAGAGACCTGCTCCAGGGTTAATAGCCGTTTGCAATTTTTCCTTTATAAATGTTTTAACTCATTCAGCCCGACGGCCGTATTTCCCAAATTTCGGAGGTGTTTATCTAATGACTGTGCACCAGTTGCAGGAGATGGATCGACCATGATAATTCAAGGGTAGTGCCAGATTAGCTTGGCGCCGACAGGCGTCAAGCTAATCTGGCACTACCCTTGAATTATCATGGTCGACCCATCTCCTGCTGTAGTGCGTCAGGGCTGGATGGGTTATTAATTATGCCTTACAATATCTATCTATCCATCCATCCATCCATCCATCCATCCATCCATCCATCCATCCATCCATCCATCCATCCATCCATCCATCCATCCATCCATCCATCCATCCATCCATCCATCCATCCATCCATCCATCCATCCATCCATCCATCCATCCATCCATCCATCCATCCATCCATCCATCCATCCATCCATCCATCCATCCATCCATCCATCCATCCATCCATCCATCCATCCATCCATCCATCCATCCATCCATCCATCCATCCATCCATCCATCCATCCATCCATCCATCCATCCATCCATCCATCCATCCATCCATCCATCCATCCATCCATCCATCCATCCATCCATCCATCCATCCATCCATCCATCCATCCATCCATCCATCCATCCATCCATCCATCCATCCATCCATCCATCCATCCATCCATCCATCCATCCATCCATCCATCCATCCATCCATCCATCCATCCATCCATCCATCCATCCATCCATCCATCCATCCATCCATCCATCCATCCATCCATCCATCCATCCATCCATCCATCCATCCATCCATCCATCCATCCATCCATCCATCCATCCATCCATCCATCCATCCATCCATCCATCCATCCATCCATCCATCCATCCATCCATCCATCCATCCATCCATCCATCCATCCATCCATCCATCCATCCATCCATCCATCCATCCATCCATCCATCCATCCATCTATCTATCTATCTATCTATCTATCTATCTATCTATCTCTATCCCGTAGTCTTGCCGACCGTTGGGGCACCACTGATGACTTGGCAACCAGCTCCCTCCATTCCTCTCTGTTCTCTGCCATTCTTAGCGTATCCCCAGCCTCAGTCCTGTCCACTCCGAGATATTGTCCTCCCATCTTTTTCTCTGTCTTCCTCTCCTTCGTCCTCCTTGCACTGTGCCTTGCAGTATTGTTTTGGCAAGCCCTGCTGAACGAGTGACATGCCCGTACCACTTCAGTGTTAGCGTTTTTTCACAATGGCTAATAGGTCTTCATAGGGCCCGATGGCTTGCCTGATTCTGCTTCCCACTTCCTCGTTCGTGATGTGATCTAATAATAATAATAATAATACATAGCATTTATATGGCGCATTTCTCATATTTATAATATAACTCAATGCGCAGAATGTAGCCGCGAACTGAACCCAACAAGCACGCTCATGTGAGTCACATGCATTCACTCACATACTGTACGTAAACACAGAACATTCACGTGGTGCTAAGGGCAAGCTCAAGCGAGCTACTGAAGTGACGGTATTTGGAAATCGTTTTGTATTTGAAATTTTATTAAGTTGGCTGAAACTCATACCAAAGATCTCTGTATGAAATGCCAAGCAGCCTTCGAAAACACCTCATTTCAGTGGCTTGTATTCTCCTTTCAAGGTCTGCTGTGAGGGTCCATGACTCGTAGGCATACAAGAACACTGAGATGACTAAGGAGCGCATCAGTCTGATCTTGGAGCAGAGCGTGATGTTTCTGTCCTTCCATACGGTCTTCAATCTTGTCAGTGCTGTTGTTGTCTGCGCAATCCTGGACAGTATTTCTGGTTTTGATCCCTCATCTGTCACAATGGCTCCTAAGTATTTAAATTTATTAACTGTTTCTAGTTTCTGGCTTCCAATCATGACGTCAGTGCCAATGCCACTGGTGTTATTTGTCATCAGTTTGGTCTTCTCTGCACTTACAATAATGCTGGACTAATAAAGTTTGATTGATTGTCGTAAGACTGATGATTTATTTTTAAATGAAAAACGTTTCTGTTCTTTTTCTCCTTTACGACATATAAGTTCCCCCGACTCCAACCAGGACTGCTCGGCGTTAAACCTAACTAACTAACTAACTCCAACCAGGATATCAGAAAACGTCCGATACGTATGCTACTCGCATGGAATGTAATACTATCTAGCCAGAAAAGTCTTAGTTAAGACAAGACAGCATTGAAGTAAAAGCCTTTTGTATCGGTGAATTTAAACAATTAAAACCGCAGATTGCTGAGACTTTATGTGGACTTTATTTAATGTGTGTAAGAAAACACGTTGTCTCAGTAAGTTACATCAGAAGATGACACACTTCATTTAAGATCAACACCACTGATGTCAGCATCAGTCAAGCTGCAGATAACCTCCCCTGCTTTGATATTTTCGCGCTCCGCTAACAGGATCGTTCATGCATGCCTTTCAGTACATACAGCAGTTTCTGTTGAGAGCCTGCTTCAGTATTTGCAGGGGCGGATCGGATGTGGGGGGGGGGGCGGGCCGAGGGGGGGGAGATCCAGGGGTTCTGGAACCCTCCCCCCCCCACCTCCCTCCGGCCCCCAAAAATCTTTAAAATGGTATATCAAAGTCCCTTTTTGGGGAGGGAGTTTGTAACTTTGTAACCCCCTCCCCCTTCTGTGATATTTTTCTTTTTTCGGTGGATGGAGAGAAGGTGCATGAGGTTTTAATACACGCATGGCGCGCCTACCCACCTATCCCCCCCCCCCACCCCCACCCCATCTACCCCTGATATCTGAAACTGACCTCATTGTAACACAAGATGGGATTACCATCTCCAAAATCCCTTCTGTGTAAGCTTACATGTATTTTTTTTTTCACTTTGTGAGTACGTGCGTCCGTGCATGTGTGCGTGTTTGTGTGCAATAAGATACGCTGCTGAAACATTAACCCCTTAACTGCTGGAGCACAGTGAATTTTAACCAAGCTGCAAGAGACACTATAAATCCTAATGAGCCCCCGCGACATAAATCCTAATAAGCCCCCGCGACTGCGCGGGGGGTCATGAGGATTTATGTCTCTTGTTGGTCTTGTGTGTTCTTCACGCCTATTTCTGGTGCCATTTAGCGCCGGAATGTCGGGTCAGTGCACAGTGGTTTCAGACGCGAAATCCATGATCACTGGATGCGAAGGTGTTAATGTTGGAATCGGTGACGCTGACACCGGACCATATACTTTCAGCAACATACTTCTGGCCGGGCAGCGAGGCACAAATCCACGGTCACCGCCCCACAGAGTACAAGGCCTACAACCAGAGTGTCCCCTTCCAGCAGCGCGTGGACACGGCCCTCTCCTGGTTCAAGGAGAAAGGCATGGACTTTGTCTCGCTCTACTTCCACGAGCCGGACTTCACTGGGCACCTGTATGGACCAGAGTCAACACAGGTGGCCGACAAGGTAGTGAGAGTCCATGCCGCACCCGATTTTAACCCCTTCCCTGCCACTGTACGTAGGGCTTAAACTGGCAACGTCCATTGTTGTTTCTGGAATCTTGGTTCATTCAACGACCAAAAGCCAACACCGTCCAAGAAACATGAGTGCATACAAATTGGACTCAGCAAGAGGCATAGATCCTCATGAGCCCCCGCAGTCGCGGGGGCTCATGAGGATCTATGTCTCTTGCAGTTGGATTATGTTCACTTTGTTTCTCGGCTGTGAAAGGGTTAATATTATTAATAATAATAATAGTAATTATTATTATTATTATTATTATTATTATTACTATTATTATTATTATTATACAGTTCTATAGCGCCTTTCCCGACTTACGCAGGCTCAGAATGCCGTACAAGTGATTATAAACACACACACACACACACACACACACACACACACACACACACACACACACACACACACACACACCGCACACACATGCGCGCGCGCACACACACAATAATATAATAGCAAGAAGAAGAAAAATCTCAATGAACAACAACAAAATGTATTAAACAACACGCTTCAGGCATACTTACTACGGTCTTTCACGCAACACGCACATTCTGTTTACAGTTACACCATCCAGAATCAAATGATGGGAGTAAAGAAAATAAACACATATGCCCGTTTAAAAAGACATTTTTTTTTCACCTTGGTTCTAAAGACTGAGAGTGTGGGGACTGACGGACACGGGGACGTAGCCTGTTCTGCACAAATTAAACAAGTTGGTGAAAAGAAAAGCCAGAAAATATACACCGCTGAGCAGTTTGGTCACTACTGATGTGCAAGCGCACAATACACGATTTCTAGGAGTCGCACATGTGCAGACGGACAATTTGCCACGTAAAGTGTAGTCATGTGCGCTTGTATACGCACAAAAGTGATATGTGTAAATATCAAAGGACCGTGTGCCGACGGTTGAAAATACATGTACTTGTTCAAACGTATCGCATTCATAAATATCTCATTGCTCATTTGCTCTAGGGGGACCTCAGCCCAGATGATAGAGCCTGGGTCATGGGTTCGAATCTGAGTGGTGTCAAAATGTGTTTAATTTTGTTTGGTGCCCCCCCCCCCCCCCCCCCCTGAAATCATCTTCGTGGTGGCAAAAGACGTTAACCCATTAACCCAAAGGCCAGATTTTCCAAATTTTGCAGGCGTTACCTAACCAGTTGCAGGAGATGGATCGACCATGATAATTCACGAGTAGGGCCAGATTAGCTTAGCTTATGCTTTTTGTGTGTATGGGGGGGGGGGGGGGCGTGGGTGTCAAACTTGTGTCCGACGCGTGCCTGTGTGTCTGCAGGTGCGGGAGATGGACGGTGTCCTGGGCCTTCTGCTCAACCAGATGGAAGAGAAGGGTCTGAGTGACGTCGTCAACCTCATCGTCACGTCAGACCACGGCATGGCCGAGATCGATCTGCAGAATAAAGTAAATAACTCTCAGGTTGTCTCAGCCCACAATCAACCAATTCAGTTACAAGTGGAACGGCCTGCCATAGCCAATTCACTTACATAAGACAAAATACTGATGATGATGATGATGATGATGTTCATATATAGAGCGCATTTCTCCATCCAGTGCAGAATGCTCAAAGCGCTTTGTAGGGAGAGGTTTTAAAGAGGAGAGAGACAGCAAAGCATCAACTTAGAGAGAGAGAGAGAGAGAGAGAGAGAGAGAGAGAGAGAGAGAGAGAGAGAGAGAGAGAGAGAGAGAGAGAGAGAGAGAGAGAGAGATGATGATGATGATGATGTTGATGATGAAACGTTTTTATTCAGGATAAAACGTTTTAGGCATAGCAATGCCTATCTTCCAAACTGTCCTGCTACTCTACACATATAAAAATACATCAGACGATACAGCATAGGAAAACATATAAGTAAAAAAGACACCCCCCCCCCCCCCACCCACCCACCCCCCCTCAGAAGAAAATAAAACAATAAAAATAAGAAAATAAAAAATAAAAATAATAAAGAAATTTATATATATATATATATATATATATATATATATATATATATATATATATATATATATATATATATATATATATATATATATATATATATATATATATATATATATATATATATATACACAAACCTGCACCATAAGACATTACAATTAATTAATGCACCATAAGACAAAATACTGATGATGATGAGGATGATGATGATGATGATGATGTTCATATATAGAGCGCATTTCTCCATCCAGTGCAGAATGCTCAAAGCGCTTTGTAAGGAGAGGTTTTGAAGAGGAGAGAGCAAAGCATCAATTTAGAGAGAGAGAGAGATGATGATGATGATGATGATGTTGATGATGAAACGTTTTTATTCAGGATAAAACGTTTTAGGCATAGGAATGCCTATCTTCCAAACTGTCCTGCTACTCTCTCTCTCTCTATATATATATACAAACCTGACATGTTAATGCAGACAGTCGAACTATTACATAATCTGCAGCGACAGTAGAAGATTATTAGGTAATAGGAAACTTGTCACTAACTATACGAATAGTAGCAGATGGGAGCCAAACATACTATTACTTCTGAAGTAAATATTTATGGAGGCGATCTTTGAAGACGCTAATCTTACAAATTGATTTCAGGTGTGGAGGTAAAATATTCCACGCTTTAGCGCCTGAAAAGGACAGGGTGGTTTTACAGATGTCAAATCTATTTTTGGGAAGGTAGATCGAACTATTTCTCGTGTGTTTCCTATTATTGTCGGAAAATATAGTTTTTAGATAGGGTGGGGCTTTTCCGTGCATGATCTTGTGCAGTAGAACACAGTCATTAAATTCAAACTGTTTATTCAATGTTAGTAACTTGAGAGATTTTAATTTTTCGTCAGTCGAAGTAGGACCGGGAAGTATTAATTTAATGCCCCGACGATACAAGGAATTAACTTTTGTCATGTGAACTTTGCTACATCCATCCCAGACGGTAGAACTGTAGTCACAATGCGTTTTAATATGCGCATGGAAAAAGGATATTTGACGCGTTTGGTGCGCTTAGGCGCGTGTCTATCCAGAACAGCGAGAAACAGCTCGTACCAGCGTGACAGGGCATCGTTAGGGTTTTTGCAGTTTTGTATATCATAAAATGGTACTAAAGATAGATCATATAAAGAAGCGGTTTGGTCGAATTTCATCTATACATTATGGTAGTGTGTCCTTTGATTGACTGTTTAGCTAACCTAATAGACAACGTAAAACGAACAGGAAAGTGATCACTAATGGAAGTATTAGGTACGCTAACATTTTTTACAATGCTGACATTTGTGGTATATACATGGTCTATCAGCGTTGAAGATGAAGAAGTAACTCTAGTAGGTGACTTGACAAGCTGTTTCAACCCTAAAAAAAATCAACATGGATCTCCACGAAATGTGTCCTTGCTTTTGCAAGTCTATGTTGAAGTCTCCCAAGATATGTACATCACCTTTGGTCTTCTGAACCACATCCATCATTAATACAAACTCGTCCTGCCACGAGGAGGCTGAGGCCGCTGGGTTTCTATATACAAAACCTATCAGAACAGGCGAAGACTTGGTCGTTTTAACTTCTAACCACATGCACTCTATATTTAGGGATTCTAAATCACAACGCCTCTTTACATAGTTGTTGATGGACTTGTGTACGTACACTGCCAGGCCAGTATGGCCGGGGACAGATGCATCTCGCCTGAGAATGGCATGGCCACTAATGTTAGCTGTTAGACGAGATTCCGTAAATCCAAAAATGTGAAATGGTGAAGACTGGTTTAGGAGAATAGTTATATCTTGTATTTTGTGACAAAGGTGATACACATTAAGATGACCGATATTTAAAAGATGAATGCTGTTGCCACCTGTTGACATATTAAAAGGGAACGTATAGATAATCAAGTAGAACACAAGCGAAAACAATAATAACAACAAATACAAAGATAAACAAAATCAAGAAAACAATGTGTGGACTGAAGAAAGGAAATCGTGTAAACACCTAGCATGTAATTACACAACATAAAGTGTCTAAGTATCCAATTGGTACTAGAGGATTCCAATGGTCAAGAGCTGTAGGAGGTTCAAACAATCACACGCTCAAACAGTCTTCACACGTGACTGCTGACGGTGACTAGCGCAATCACAGCAGACAACACGCGGGGAGACAGAGAGACAGAGAGACAGAGAGAGAGAGACAGAGAGAGAGAGAGAGACACGGAGAGAGAGAGAGAGAGAGAGAGAGAGAGAGAGAGAGACTAGAGAGAGAGAGAAGAAGAAGAAGAAAAGAGTAAAACTGCAGTAAATTCGTCAGTTTACGACAGGCTAAAGAGGGGAGTCTTCAGCTGTCCGCAGAGAGACTGAAGAAATACTAATGCTAGGACTAAATAATTTATCGTAGGATGAATTCGATTTAATCCTAGGATAAATTCGAATTAATCCTATGACAAACTACTAATTTCAACCAATCAGACATGATGCTTTAGGCGAGTCGTCCAATGAATGAACACATGCTCACCAATCACTGTGCGTTATGTCACGTGGGACGATTCCTGCTGTCGGACTGGTTGGAATTAGTCCTAGGAATAATTATTTATTCCTAGGATTAAATAAAATTTATCTTAAGATACAGTATTTACTCCTAGCATTAAATATGCTGTCCTAGGATCAATTATAAATGGCTAATTGGTTGGAATTAGTAATTTGTCCGAGGATTAAATCGAATTTGTCCTGGGGTAAATTAGTTAGTCCTCGCATTAAATATTTTGACCTAAGATGGATTAGTCAGTTATAGGTGGAACAGCCTGCCACACATAAATCCGAAAGTAATGCTGGATGGCGATCTCAGATCCCTTAGAGTTTTGCCTCCACGTGTCATGCTAGCCATGCCTGTGTTCTTATGCTTTTGGCACTGGAAATTCACGAGATGACATGTGCGAATATTGCAGACAATCGACATGTGGAGCCGAGTGAGCAAAAGCACGGTTGGTCGCGTGGTGGACAGAGGCCAAGTGACGGCCATCCTGCCAGCACAAGGACAGGAGAGTGCGCTGGTCGCGGCCTTAAAAACTCTCAACCACGTGACCGTGTACCGGAGGGAGGAGATACCGGACCATTTCCACTACAAGAACAACGAGCGCATCATGCCTGTCGTCGTTATTTCTGACGAGGGGTGGACGCTCACTGATGTACGTTCTCTTCCATTGATGATTCTCGTAAAAGACAGTGTGGTTTCTCAATAAGTGTTTAGACCAGGGCGGAATGTTTAGAGGAGAATGCATGCCCCTGATTTACAAAATGTACATGTAACAGCTTTTTATGACATTTTAGAAATATTTAGAAAATTTTGCAAGCAACATACCAACAGTTTACTTAGTGGGCAAACAGCAACGTGAAAACGGAAATCGTTGAAACATGTTTATGTCTAACTCGCAAAAGATTTTTTTCAGACATTTCTTCCGTCATATAGGACAGAACAAACTTTACCATCTGTGTACATTTGACACGACATTTCTTTGCGTCTTCGGTCTTTTTCAAAAGAGTAAAGTTACAACAAAAGTCTATTATCTAATAATAGATAACAGACTCATGGTTGCAGTGAATGCTCGCACGTTGCTCGTGAGCGGAACGGAGTCATTGTCAAATTACTTGATGACGACGTGTGCTGATCTGGATTCTCCTGTGTCTAAATGAATTAAAGCTAGACCCGTAAGTAGCGTTCCATACCCAACTGCTGCAGAAGTGTTTCTTTGAACAGTCGTGACAGTAGTGGGCCTTTCACCCATTAAATCCACGAGGATGATTTTTTTCTTCAGATTTGTGAGTTGTCCTATGAAAGCTACTTTACAGTTCAGGAGATAGATTGTCATTGACCATGAAAGTTCAAGGGCGGTGCCAGGACAGCTTGGCGCCTACAGGCGCCAAGCTGTTCTGGCACCACCCTTGAACTATCATGGTCAAATGAATCTCATGTTAGGGTGCATCAGAATTTAAAGGGTTAAGGCCCCCATGGTGGCAACCACTGCCAGTGCCCGTGTGGCCTGAGAGTTAACATGACAATATCACCCGTCACGCTTACACACCCTGAGGGAATCTATAGGATCGAGTTCACGTTTTCTCGGTAGTGAAGAGGTTAATTTCAAGTTTTTTAACTTTCGTGCAGAACGTGGCGGCTGCTCAAAAAAGGACAGACAAGGGGGACCACGGCTACGACAACACGCTGCCGTCCATGAAACCCATCTTCCTCGCCACGGGACCGGACTTCCGCCAGGACTACCACGCCCCCTCCCTCCGCCACATAGACATCTACCCGCTAATGTGCGAGCTGCTTGGGATCCAGGCTTCTGCCAACAACGGCACGCTGGACAACGCCAAGGACTTCCTGCAGAGCTCCGTGACTGACGGGGCGGACCGTGCAGTGTGGCCCTGGGCTCTCATGGCTTGCTCTGTTGGACTGGCGTCCTTCTTTGTGAAATGATTTATAGCCTCGTTAGAAATCTATAGACGATTTCCGGAAATCAGAACGAGGTCAACATTGCACGCGTTTCGACGAAAAAAATGGATTAAAAGCTCGGACAAACATGCGACGGATATCGCATGTTTGTCCGGGCTTTTAATCCACTTTTCTCGTCGAAACACTTGCAGTTTTGATCTATAAACTCTGTTCCGGAAATCATCTATCGCTACCCCCAGCTATAGGTGTAATTGTTGTGTTACTTTCTCTGTCAGTTAATGTACTTTTATATAATCATTTTTATGTAAATATTTTGTAATCGTAATGATTTTTCAGATTTAAAAAAAAAAATTATTATTATTTTTTATTTTTAGGGTCGATAAATCAACATGAAAGTTTGGCGTCCCTAGCATATCTTCCCGGCTCACATAAATTTGTTTGTTTGGTTTTGAGAGAGAGAAATGAAATGAAATGAAACTTAATTTTTAAAAGATAATAATATGCGTTGACCTTTTTTTGATCATGTCCTTGTACACACACACATACACACACACACACACACACACACACACACACACACACACACACACACACACACACACACACACACACACACACACACACACACACGCGCGCGCGCGCGCGCGCACTTTGCTAACATCTACAACATAAAATGCGTTAAAAATAATAATAATAATAATAATAATAAAGACGTTATATTTACACACATTATTTCAGGCAACAACAATTTAAAAGAAAATAGAAACAAAATAATAAAATTTAAAAAAAATAAAACAAATTATATACACAGAATAATAGTAACACTCAACATTCATCTTTACCACACACACACACACAGACACACACACACACACACACACACACACACACACACACACACACACACACACACACACTATACATAAATGCATGTGGTACATGAACCGTCAGGTTTGTTTAAATAAATGCCCAATGAGGTTATGTTTGGCTCATGAGGTTATCGAAAAGTTTCGTTTTAAAGATTCCAAGCGAGGCTATAGTCTTCAAATGTGCAGGAATAGTGTTCCATACAAACGGTCCAGAAAATGATAAACTAGTTTTAGGTAGGGGTAAAGTATTGTTCCTTGATGTCCGTTCGCGTTCTATCTGTACTATAAATTTGGTGGTTAGATACTGTGGTGTCATGTTATTTAATATCTTGTGCATGAAGATGCATTTGTTGAAACTAAGTTGTTGACGCAGGCCGAGAATATTTAGATGTCTAAATTTGTCTCTGTTAGGAATGGGCCGCGTATCTATCATTTTGACAGCTCTTTTATATATAGAGTTTAGCCTGTTCATGTGAACATCACTACAACCGTCCCACACAGTGGAGACATGATCAACGTGAGACTTAATATGGGCATGAAAAAACAGTTTACGAGTATGTGTATCCGTTACTTGTCTATGCTGGGACAACAGAAAAGTGTTTTTAGCAATGGTTTTACAGATGGTATTTATATGCGTCTCCCAACATAGTTGTTCGTCAACGTGTATTCCCAAGAATTTACGCTCTGTGACTTGTTCTATCGGTTTAGCGTTCAATTGTAAATGTAACGGCTGTGGTCGGCGTTGGTGTTTTTGTCGTGTAGTGATTAAAATACTCTTGTTTTTCCTAGATGAAGAACCATATGATTCACTCTGCACCGGTTGGAAACCTCGCTGAGACTACTTTGTAAGCTAAGGTTAATGTGAGCTGGGTTTTTGTGTGTGTGTGTGTGTGTGTGTGTGTGTGTGTGTGTGTGTGTGTGTGTGTGTGTGTGTGTGTGTGTGTGTGTGTGTGTGTGTGTGTGTGTGTGTGTGTGTTTTTAACCAGAAACATGGAGACTCGTATCGTCCGCAAACAGGTTGCAGTTGACATCAGTGTTAGCAATATGCAAAGGCAAATCATTAATGCATATTATAAATAGAAGAGGTCCCAAGATCGACCCCTGGGGGACACCGTAGTTAACTTGTCCTTTTTTAGAGTATTTCCCATGGGTATACACCTTTTTTTTCTGTCTTTTAGGTATGATCTAAAGAATGCTATGTCGGTTTCGCTTATATGGTATGCTTCTAGCTTCTTTATGAGAATGTCATAATCGACAAGATCAAATGCTTTTTTTCTAGGTCTAAGAAAACAGCTCTAGACATCAGGTTTTTATTGATTGATTCCAGCCAGCTGTCTACTATATGTGTCAGTGCTGACTGACATGAGTATTTTGGTCTAAAGCCGGACTGATGAATATTCATTAAATTGCCCTTTTCTAGAAAATTGAGGAGGTGTTTTTGTATGTGTTTTTCAAGGGGCTTTGACAGGGCCAACAAAAGTGAAATAGGACGGTAGTTTTTGACATCTTCAAGATCTTTTGATTTAGGGATTGGAATTACCTTAGCCTCTTTGAAAATAGTTGGAAAAGTGTTGTGTTTTATACAGAGGTTAAAGATATATGTGAGTGCCTCTACCGTATATGGTAGTGACATTTTCAGATTTTTAAAATTTTTTTTTGGTCGATACCATCCATCCCGGTGGACGTTTTGTTCGGCATGCTAGAAATAAATTTGCCTACTTCAGCGACGGTAATATCAGGAATGATGAATGTCTGTAGAATATGTTTTGCCTCAGAGTATTTTTTTCAGTGCACTAGGAACTTGGTACTCTGCGTTACTACTTGCAGCTGACTGATCAAGTGTTTCATCTGTCGATAGGAAGTGGTTATTTAATATATCAGTCAGGTCATACCTCAGAAAATACCTCACTACCGAAGCTGCCACCAAACTTGCTGTCTCTCTCATCTTATCTCGCATCGACTACTGCAACTCTCTCCTTTCCGGCCTCCCTCACTCCACCACTTTCACTCTCCAACGCGTCCAGAACAACGCTGCCCGCCTCGTCCTCAGAAAGAAAAAATCCGACCACATCACTCCCCTGCTCAAACTCCTTCACTGGCTCCCCATGCCCCAACGCATCCAATACAAAATTCTGTCTCTCTGTTACAAATCCCTGAACAACTGCGCTCCTGCCTATTTCTCCAACTTACTTCACCCCTACACACCTTCCCGCTCCCTCCGCTCTGCCTCCGACCCTCATCTCCGCCTCCACATTCCTCGCACCAAACTCAACACTTTCGGCCCCCGCTCCTTCTCCGTCTACGGTCCATCCACCTGGAACATTCTCCCACTCTCTCTCTCCGTCAGAAACACTCTCTCTCCTCCTTCCAGTCCGCCCTCAAAACTCACCTCTTTCAACAGTTTTAGCACTATATCACCACCCTCCCCACCCCAAGCTGACCGTCGTAGTGTATTTCACTATTTGTGGTACGTGAGTCATTGTCTAAAGCGTGCGCATGCGTGCGCGGGTTGTGAGTACGCGCTTAGAGATATAATTATTATAAGATAAGCGCATTATAAATACCGTAATTATTATTATTATTTATATCAGATGACAAATGGGATGGAATTTCAGGGGCTGATTTTCCCTTCGTTATAACGTTCAGGGCTTTCCAAACCGATGCTGTATCTTTTTTGTCCCTAATCAATTCTGTGAAGAACAGTGTTTTTTTTTTTTTTGTTTTTTTTTAAGATCTCACTAGGTATTTAACACGATTTCGTTGTTTCTTATATTCATCAAACTGTTTTTCTTTCTCAAGTTTGTCTCTAAATGACATGGCCTGTTTGATATCTACTGTTAACCAGGGTGGCAGGGTATAGTGCTTAACTCGTTTTTCTCGTATGGGTGCATGGTTATTTAGGACTCCAAGGAACAGATCTATCCAGCACGACAGGGCACTGTCAGGAGAAGTGTGGTTATACACGTCACTGAAAGGTGTATTGCTCAGATCCCGCAGAACTGAAGTCGCCGCTATTTTTTTTTTTTTAAAACTATATTTAATTGTTTTATGTCGCTTTTTGTTCTCTTTGTCTAGTTTCATGGAGACAGTGCAACATACTGGATTATGGTCGCTGACAGCTAAGGAGGGAACATGTACATTTGATATTAGTCATCATTTGCCATGTAAATTATATATGATCAATCAGGCTTGTAGATGTAGATGTGGTTCTAGTGGGGTTTTTAACTAACTGTTCTAAACAAATAGTGCTGATGTTGACGCCCATGCAGCATGGAACCCTTTAGATTTAGAAAGATCGATATTAATGTAACCCAGATTCTTCAGAAAAAGATGATCCTTAATTAACACCCATTCCCTCTCTCTCAGAAAGTAATACCAAAAGGTTTTCCCAAACAGTTTAAAAAGATATTTATTTTCACTATAACATCAATAATAGGATCAATTAACCGGTTGTATGGCAACACAAAAACATCAGTGACTCAGGGACAAAACAAAGCATGAGAGAGCAGACTGACAGCAATGACCCGATCCGTGGACACTGTAATAAACAACAAATGAAATATAGGTGCCATAACATAAAACAAAGGCAATGGCTTTTTCCCCATTACAAATATTCATACTAGAACATATAATTGAGCACACCGTGGGACCTAATACAAAATAGATCCTTCGATTTGACTG
The DNA here is from genome assembly GCA_036245525.1 of Semisulcospira habei. Lineage (NCBI taxonomy): Eukaryota > Metazoa > Mollusca > Gastropoda > Semisulcospiridae > Semisulcospira > Semisulcospira habei. Next base: position 238,291,405 of record BTPG01000002.1, read on the forward strand.
CAAAACCCCTCGCAGCAAAAGCACAGTATATTAGGGCCATGTTATGCCTGTTTGATCTGGCCCGAGCATCTCAAGCGCAACAAAGCTATACAAATCACCCTGTTTAAACTTATTCCCTAAGTTTAATACATGTCGGGTAATACAACAGCTCTACGCGCGATTGTATCATCCCAACACCAAGAAATCCACCCTTTAGGCCCCATTTAAGACTGCAGGTGAAAATCCAATTACAAACACTAATCAATATATGGCTCAAAGTCAAAACACCCAAGATATTACCAATTCCACAGATACATGTTGAGGCAAAGATACACACGGTTCTTGTACTATTAGAATCCAAGAATATCCCTTGCATCACAATATAATTCGCATAAAAAGAAACTCATACATTTAATGCAATCCCTAAATGAAATCAACAATATTTCTTAATTAAAACACTTTACCAACCTGAATTAGCATCCGAAAAGTCAGTGCATGCTCTCTGTCCCCGCTCAAACAATGAAATGACAGACCTTGCTTCCAGGGGCCGAATAAACAAATGAGGGGGGGGGGGGGGGGGGTCCAAACACCCCCAAAAAGGGACTTTGTTATAGCATTTTTACAAATTTTGGGTCTGGAGGGGGGGGGGGGGGGTCCATGGACCCCCCCTCGCCTCCCCCCCCTGGATCCAACCCTGCACCTACTCCCCCACCCTTTGCAATGAGTTGAGTAAGGTCTTATCATCAGCTACCTTTGTGCCAAATTTGATTAAAAAATGTTGCAGAAATGTTGCTAATACCTAAAATTTTATCAAAAATTGGCATTTTACACACATTTGCCAGCCTGTGATCCTTGACCTTTCCAAAGCTTTATCCAAAACAGTATGCATAGATAGGTCTTCCCATCAGGTATCTCTGTAGTAAGTTTGGGCTTAAAGTTGTTTTTGAGAAAATAACATATTTTGTCAAAATATGGCTATTTTTAACCTATTTCCCGAGTCGGCTCTTTGACCCTTGACCTTACCGAGGGATCAACCAAATTAGTATGCATGGAAAGGTCTTACCCTCAGGTATCTTTGTACCAAGTTTGGGTTTTAAGGTTGTCAAAAAGAAGAAAAAATGTCAAAATATAGCTATTTTTGACATATTTCCTGAGCCCTGTGATCTTGACCTTACGAGAGGTCACTCAAATTGGTATGTTTAGAAAGGCCTCGCCACAAAGTATCCTTGGGCCAAGTTTGAAGAATGTGGCTTGAAAAGTCTCCGAGAAAATGCCAACGTTAAAGTTTACGACGGACGGACGACCGCTAGCCCAAAAGATAGACTCACTTTTGCTTCGCACGTGAGCCAAAAATGTACTTTCACATACGTACGCACACACACACACACACACACACACACACACAAACACACACCACACCACACCACACCACACCACAGAACACCACACCACTTACACAGACACACACACACACACACACACACACACACACACACACACACACACACACACACACACACACACAGAACTGAGAGAGTTTTCAGACTCATTCTGTTGAAATTTATAGTAACTGACAATGCTGACTCTAGGCTAGTGTCTGTGTTTAGGTGCGCATGTTTGTGTGTGTTTAGGTGTTTTAATTTTTTATCGTGTGTGAACTATAAAGTCCTATTATTTTTCTTAAATGAACCAATGTTCTCTGTCTGTCTCTGTCTCCGGCACTCCTCCTCACCCCTTATGCACCCTAGGCGGCGCGGCACCGTGCACAATTTCCCATGTACAAGTCTCCTTCATTTCTTTCAAATATGTTTTTAACCTACAGCAATAATCAGCGACAAGAACAGTTCAAATTACTCCACTTGCTACATATAATACTTTCGGTTTCATATTCAGTTATTTCAGCATCGAATTCACTTCCCGCGGCACTGCGACTTAACTTAAATCGTACGATTTCACTTTAGAAAAGATTCATCTCAGTCCTATGAACCGAGTACAGAATATTATGACCATGACTATAATTATATGCGATAAACGCCTTATAAATTAAACACTTAGTACTCTCATAAAACCGCGCTAAGTACCACAAATTTTACAAACCATACGCGACCATTCAGTAAAAGGGATCTGAAAAGAAATGTCATAGATGAGGCCAAATCCACCCGACTCACGTCAAGACTATGATACCTGCACCGGCCACTAACTTACACGAAACAAACAGAAAATTCTCATTAGAGCCAAGATAGTTCACTCAGATGCATGTTGCCAGAAGAACGCCATATTTTACAGCAAAGGCAGCAAACAAGGTGAACGCACAAGCGTCTCCATCAGTATTATTTAGAGAGTAGAATTTTGCGTCATGTATAATTCCACTCCTAGAATTAACCCTTTTAGTCCAAAGGTCCCATTTCTCAAATGTTGAAGGTGTTGCCTAATGACTACTATGTACCAGTTGCAGGAGATGGACTCAATTGACCATAATAATTCAAGGGTAGTGCCAGATTAGCTTGGCGTCTTCAGGCGCCAACGGCTAATCTGGCACCGCTACCCTTAAATTATCATTGTCAATCCATCTCCTGCTGTATGGACTCGGGGCTAAATGGGTTAACCTGGCGTCGTTTATTAAGTTGTCTGAAAAAAAAAATTATGGGGCGCGTTTGTACTGACAGGGTGTACAAGTCTGTTTTTGTTTTTTTAACTTTTGCTAGTGGTGCAGGTACGAAGGACGGTGCAGAGGAATTTCATATTCAGATTGGAATGCAAATCGCCGCAATGAATATGTAAAGAAAAGAAACTTCAAATCAACTTCTTCCAATTATTTTAACTGTTATGCTTGTGCCCAGAATATATAATAGGATTACGAGACTGGAGACATAACCGGCTCTGGAGTAGCCAGCGCTGCCTGCTTGTGTCTGTCATAGCCCTGGGTTCATCTCAGTGGTGAGCCGAAATGGGAAGGGACTTTTCCTCGTTCCAGCAAGACAATAATATTTCTTTATAATATACTGCCTTTGATTAAAGAGAGTCACAACACACTCCTCCTCCCCCCCCCCCCCCAAATTAAACAAACAAAAAGCACAACAACAACAAAAAACGACAAACAAGTTTTCATCGAGCCACGCCCACTTTTTCAGGATCAGCTATAGTTACTTCCCTTGCAATCCCTCTTCAGTTGGGGAGATTTTCCACGTGTGTTAGCTTGGACGCAAACGCAAGCGCTTCTCGGTGACAGAAAATAGTTTCTAGCGCAGTTCATGAATACGTACATACGATCTGCGTTTATAAGTAGGCCTTTTAATCATGTATTCAATCTGCTGCTCATTATTGTAAGGCGGAAAAGCGGCAATCAATCTCAGAAGTTGACTTCATGGCAGCAGAGTCGCGAAGAGGCCGCGAACCATTCCAGATTGCTTACAAGTGTAGAAAAAGTTATCATAATGCAAGAAGATCCCAGTAGAGACGCGCAGACAGCAAAAGGGGAGGGTGATCCAGCCACAACGAGGAAAGCGCCTTTCGGCACTCGCTATCTCACTGATCCAAAGAACGTCTTTCAGCATAATGCTTGGTAAATCAACTCTCTCTCTCTCTTTCTTTTCTAACAGGACAGTTTGTAAGAGAGGCGTTTCGCCTAAAACTTTATCCTGTCAATAAAACGTTTCATCATCATCATCATCATCTCTCTCTCTCTCTCTCTCTCTCTCTCTCTCTCTCTCTCTCTCTCTCTCTCTCTCTCTCTCTCTCTCTCTCTCTCTCTCTCTCATAGGTTAAACTATATAAAAGAGCTGTCAAAATGATAGATACGCGGCCCATTCCTACCAGAGACAAATTTAGACATCTAAACATTCTCAGCCTGCGTCAACAACTTAATTGCATCCTCATGCACAAGATATTAAATAACATGACACCGCAGTATCTAACCATCAAATTTATGCCACAGCAAGAACGCGAACAGACCTCAAGGAACAATACTTTGCCCCTACCTCTGCCTAGAATTGACCTCTTTAAAACTAGTTTATCATTTTCTGGACCGTTTGTATGGAACACTATTCCTGCACATTTTAAGACTATATCGTATAGCCTCGCGTGGAATCTTTAAAACAAAACTTTTTGATTACCCCTGATGAGCCAAACATAACATCACTGAGCATTTATTTAAACAAACCCTGATGGTTAATACTTCTTGGGAGACTTCAACATAGACTTAGTTTGCAAAAGCAAGGACACACTTCGTGGAGATCCATGTTTAATTTTTTAGGGTTGAAACAGCTTGTCCAGTCACCTACTAGAGTTACTTCCTCATCTTCAACGCTGATAGACCATGTATATATACCACAAATGTCAGCGTTGTAAAAAATGTTAACTAGCGTACCTAATACTTCCATTAGTGATCACTTTCCTGTTTGTTTTACGTTGTCTGTTAAGTTTACTAAACAGTCAATCAAAGGACACACTATCATAATGTATAGATGTTTTAAAAAATTCGACCAAACTGCTTTTTTTATATGACCTATCTTTAATACACAAAACTGCAAAAACCCTAATGATGCCCTGTCATGCTGGTACGAGCTGTTTCTCGCCGTTCTGGATAGACACGCGCCTAAGCGCATCAAATGCGTCAAATATCTTGTTATGCCAAAATGGCTCTCTGGTGAGATAAAACAAGCAATGGAAGTAAGAGATGAATTAAAACGAGACAAGAAATTTGCTGAATACAAGAAGCAGCGAAACCATGTCAATCTCTAGTTCGTAAAGCACAGAGGCAAACTGCAGAACAAATTATTGCCGATGGCAAAGACATCCGTTCAGTCTGGCAAGTAATAAACAATTTCACCAAAGGTAACAGTAAACAATCGCCTAATATTCCGCTCGATCTTACTGCAGATGCGTTCAACGCTCACTTCAAAACTGTTGCTCAAACTCTGGCGAAGTCAAATACACCTAACCCTGTAAACTACACATGCTCTCATCAACTACGTCACCATAGTCAACAGAAAGCCTGCGGCCCATTTTTAGTACCACGTATGACTGTCCTAGATGTAGGCAGATCTAGGTTAAAGAACAAATTGTCTTGCGGTCCGGATGGTATTACTATTAGTAGTCAAATTTTAAAACTATCTCTGCCCTACGTCGTCGAATCTCTGACCTTTATTTATTATTTATTGATCAGATATAATGTTTTTCCCGAAGAGCTAAAAAAAGCGAAGGTAATCCCTCTTCCTAAAAGCAAAGATTTATGCAACCTAAACGAGTACAGACCCATTTCCATATTATCCTGTATTTCAAAACCGCTCGAGAAACATATATCCATACTCATCTTCTAAACTGTCTGGAGCAAAACCATCTGATAACTGCAGCACAATCAGGATTTTGACCTTTACATTCGTGCAAACTGCCCTCATTCATTTAATTGATAAATGGCTCTCTGCCATAAATGACAGTAAAGTATCAGGTACAATCTTTCTTGACCTGAAAAAAGCTTTTGATCTTGTCAACCATTCTATCCTACTAAAAAAAACTACCATTCTATCACATTGACTCAAATACTGTCTCCTTCATATCTTCCTATCTCAGGGACAGAACGCAGACTTACTTACTTACGCCTGTCACCCCTCCCAGGGTATAGGCCGTCGACGAGAGACCTCCAGCGACTCCTGCCACTGTGCATATCTCATTTAGACGCAAACTGCGATCTGTTCGCAGATGACACGACCATAAACACATCTGATAAAGATATCGCAACCATTAATAAGGTACTCCAACAAAGTCTTGATGAAGTAGCAGGCTGGTACAGTGATAATCACATGATTATTAGTATTCCAAAGACAAAGAGCATGTTAGTTACCACACATCAGAATCACCAGCATGGCCTACCACCTTTAACACTCTCCTTAGATAGCCAGCCTGTAGAACAAGTAACTAGGCATCGCTTATTAGGTGTTATAGTGGACGACCAATTAAGCTGGGAGCCGCATACTGACTCTAAGAGCAAAACAATCTCCAAAAATCTGTTCCTGTTAAGTGTTATCAAAACTATGCCATATAGTTAATACTGATATCCGTAAACTCTTTTTCCATCCTCGTATCAAAACGCATTGTGACTACAGTTCTACCATCTGGGATGGATGCAGCGAAGTTCACATGAAAAAATTTAATTCCTTGTATCGTCGAGGCATTAAAATAATACTTCCCGGGCCTACTTCGACTGTCGAAAAATTAAAATCTCTCAAGTTGCTAACATTGAAAAAACAGTTTGAATTTAATCACTGTGTTCTACTGGAGATCCAAAGAACTATCAACCAAGACCAAAGTCAGGATCTTTAACACCAATCTCAAGACGGTTCTTCTATACGGAGCAGAAACTTGGAGAACAACAGTTGCCATCACAAAGAGAATACAAGTCTTCATTAACAACTGCCTGCGCAAGATCCTAAATATCCATTGGCCAGAGACCATCAGCAACAACGAACTCTGGAATAGAACCAATCAGCTGCCTGCAGAAGACGAAATTAAACAACGACGTTGGAGATGGATAGGGCACACCTTACGTAAGCCAGCAGACAACATCACCAGGCAAGCCCTAACATGGAATCCACAGGGCACACGGAAAAGAGGCAGACCAAGAAACACATGGCGCCGGGAACTGGATGCAGACCTTAAGACCATGAAGATGACCTGGAACCAAGTGGAAAGGAGAGCCCGGGACAGAGACTCTTGGAGATCCTTTGTAGGCGGCCTATGCCCCAGTAGGGGTGCAAGGCATAAGTAAGTAAGTAAGTTCTACTGCACAAGATCATGCACGGAAAAGCCCCACCCTATCTAAAAACTCTATTTTCCGACAATAATAGGAAAAACACGAGAAATAGCTCGATCCACCTTCCCAAAATTTTGATTAGACATCTGTAAAACCAGCCTGTCCTTTTCAGGCACTAAAGCGTGGAATATTTTACCTCCACACCCGAAATCAATTTGTAAGATTAGCGTCTTCAAAGATCGCCTCCATAAATATTTACTTCAGAAGTAATAGTATGTTCAGCTCCTTTTATGCTACTATTCGTATAGTTAGTGACAAGTTTCCTATTACCTAATACTCTTCTACTGTTGCTGCAGATTATGTAATAGTTTGACTGCCTGCATTAACATGTCAGGTTCATAATATATATTATAGATGTGTGTGTGTGTGTTTTTAATTTCCATTTTTTTTTATTATACTTTTTTTTTCTTTTCTCTGGGGGTGGGGCGGGGGGGGGGGGGGGGGGGGATGGGTCTTTTTACTTACACCTGTTTTATCTTTTGCTGTATCGTCTGATGTATTTGTAGATGTGTAGAGTAGCAGGACAGTTTGGAAGATAGGCATTGCTATGCCTAAAACTTTTTATCCTGAATAAAAATGTTTCATCATCATCATCATCTCTCCCTTGTGTGTGCATGCAGTTATATATATGCTTGAGTCACATTTGTAACTTAAGTAGAAGTGTGTGTAATAATAATATAAATATTTATTAGTTTTATTACAAAAGACAAATGATGTATCATTGTATGTAGATTAAAAAGGAGGAAATGTGGCCATTAACTTCACTAAGTTACTAAGTAATTACTTAATGAAAACTGTTTATTGTTTACAGTTAAGTTTATGTGTGACTTTATTTTACAGGGACAATGTTGTGTGGGATGAAGAACAGGAGATGGAAGCTCGACGAACAACACAGGAACAGCTGGAACATGCGATGTCAGCTGAACAGCAAGGTATTGATCACATCTATACTATTCATGTACAAAATGTAACAAATGCATGCAAATAATAACTCACAAAAGCAGGATTCATTTTCTTTCAAGTTAACCCCTTCCAACATGTCCAAGATTTATAAAAAAAATGATCCATTGTAAACTGAAACTGAAAAAAAACACCTGGCCGTCCAATGAATACGGATAAAAAAGAATCGCACCAAAAGTCATAGAACCTTGTCAGCCCCCACAACTGTAGGGGCTCATGAGGTTCTATGCCTCTTGCAGTCAGGTGGTTCTGGCCCAGAGTCAAGAGTTAAACCTTGTATACAACTTTTTTTTCTTTTTTTTAAAAATGTATGTTGGCAGATCAAGGCTGTCATGTTTTTAAAGTGCATAACTGTAATAATCAGTGCTTCATTGTTGAAAAGTGCTCTAATTTCATTCAGTGAAGTGACCTGTTGACAAAAGTTTGTCGTTTCCAGTGTGTCAGACATGAATTGAAGGTCCAAAAGGTAATAGGGCTTAAGCTCGGTGCTCATTCAACTGATGCCAAGTTTAGTACATTTTTCAGTTGTCCTCTGACAACATGCAGAAGCAAAGATGTACTGGAACATGTATTAGTAATGACAGTTCAGTGATTGTGCCATATAAAGCAGAGGGTGAGTTTACTGTGGCAATTCAAAGGTAGTGCCTAATTAAGCATACCTACATGTATCACAAATGCTTTAAAGACTGCTGTTTCAAGTCAATGATAAAGAGTTAGTAAGATAGTTTTAAAATACTTGTACTTTGTTACATGGACCTTCTGCACATACCACCGTGAGATGGCCTTGGTTGCCTGCTCAACATTAAACCCAAATAACTAACTAACTAACCTGCACATAGATCAAGGGTCAGTTTTGAGTTGAGGACAGTGGCCATTGATATAGAATGATGGTACGTGTATTGTATTTGCATTTTCTTATATTAATTTATTTCAGAGGAGCTGGAGAGGGAGGCGGATATGCACTGGGACAAGTTTTACAACCAGCACCAGAACCGCTTTTTCAAGGACCGACACTGGCTTTTTATTGAATTTCCAGAACTGTACTCCAGGTGTGGGTTGCATAAATCTGCAGCCTCTGCAACCACAGACCTTACACAAACTGATACCGAAATGGCAACCTCAGCAGCGGGTTCATGTGTGAAGAATAAAGACACTGCTTTGGTAGACACTGAGAAAAATATTCCATCATTAACAAGGGACACAATGTCATGTGGCGTAGAAACTGTCAACTCACAAGATGAGAAAGAGCATTGTAGAGCATCTGGTCCATCATCTTGTAAAGAAACACATATTGACAGTGAGACAGGGAAATCTACAGAGCCACAAGGTATACATCCTGTGGTCAAAATCTTGAAAGAGACATCGGTTACAAGTGAAGAAGATGATTGTGCAAAACTGTCGTCAACTGGTGATTTTCCAGGTGCAAGTGCAACATTTAGACTACTTGAGGCAAGTCTTCCACAGTTTTATAATAGAGATCCCTCATGGCCCCAATTACTCTAGGTCAGAAAGTGCATGGAATTTGCAGTCCAGTGAATTCAGCAGGTTTGCTCCATCTGCAAGAGGCACATTCTTATGAGGGTCTGCAGCCACAGCGGCTCATAAGAATGTACACAATTTGATGTACTCCTATGGGGTCAAGTGTCCAGTGTTGGAGGACACATGCCACAGTGATGGCAGCAATCATTTAAGAGCTTTTGTCTACACTTAGGCTTCCTGGTTGTCAATGGAAGCCATTTGCTTTCTTATGACTACTTCAATTTTAGGATCTTGCATTCTGAAAATGTGTGCATCATTCTCACCAAGTGGAAAATCAGTTTCACTTCATTTTTTAAGTCCCTTCTATTTATAGAAGGGACTTTTAGGACGGGTCGCGGTGGGACGAATTTAATAGCATGTCCATGGTATCAAAGGCGGGCAGGCTAAACCTCTAACAATTGAAGTAACAAGATAATTATGTCATGTCTAATTACGCTAACCTTGCTGCTGAACGTACATTTGGTGCGTATGTATGTATGTATGTGTGTGCGTATGTATGTAAACAAGTGAATCTCTGATATTTCTGTACACACAAGCTTCAAACTTGACGAAATACTTTCTTAAGTGGGTGGCTAAGAAAGAGAGCCTCCAAGCATATTGTAACTGAATGTCTCATTGAAGACATAAACAACCGTTTATAGGAAATCAGTTGACCCAGATTAGTGTCCGTAATTTTTGTCATATTTACTTGAACTTTTGCATGCTAGTTTGGAGAAAGACATTGGATGAGTTCGTTAGCCAGCTTTGTATCCTTTCAACTTCTTTAGTAAAAATTAATTCTTTTCAGAAAAGAATTAAAACACTTAAAAACCTCTACTTTTAGAGAAAGTCAGACAGTGGTGGTGACGTAAAAGAGGCAACTTCGTCACCACGCAGATACTGGCATAATACTCTAAATATGATGTCATTCTCTCTCACGTGCGCGGCTCTCTCTCTCTCACACAAACATGCGCGCATCTCCAGGGGGAATAGATCCTCATGCGTCCTCCTGGCGCATGAGGATCTATGCCTCTTGGAGATGTTTGGAGCGCACATGCACGCACTAACGCGCACACACACACACACATTGATGCGCTTTCAGAAGAGCATGCAAGCATACTTAGTATCATGTAGCTGGGTAAAGTCAATCTGCTTCAACACAAATTATAGCAAGACTGAAATTGTACCATAAAGTTCTAGTTTTGTCACTATTTTCTCAAGCCTATGAAGCAGAAGTGAAACTCATATCACGTAAAATATAAAATTACGTAAAAACTAAAACTTACGTCATGTCAAATGATGTTTGACAAATCAGTGACGTGTATCTCCTGCGCCCCTTTATAGAACTCACTGACGCATTGGCAGATCTGCAAGACTTTTTCAATAGGAGATAATTCAACATCAGAATCAGGTCAAAGGCAAAAGGTAGAGACCATTGACAGCAAGGACAGCTCTCATATAGAAGAGACTTTGTCGGTTATGGTTCATCCAATCTTGTTTTTTCTTCATGTTTGTAGAAATCCACAAATATGTGGTTGCATCATCTCCTTTATGTCCAGTAATGCTAGACAGAAGGGCTAACTTTGTGAAGTTTGATTGTTATAAAACGATACACTTTTCTAATCTCCATCTGTTTTGTACACAGGAGAGTTCCTTCCATTATGCTCACAAGACAGTGGAAAACCTCTTGCATATAGATTGTGAATAGGATTGAAAAGTCTTAGTTGAGGTGAAATAATATTGATAACTCATTGTATTGGTGAATTTTAGCAATCAAAACCTGCCATGGAGCAGATCACTGTAATTGAACTGCACTCCAAAACGTTTGAGGAAAAGAGTGCGTAGGTAATATATTTCTTTTTGTATATTGTAATTAACCCCTTTACTGATGAGACATAGCAAACATAACCCACCTGCAGGAGGCATAACAGTCGATCTTCATGAGCCTGCACAGTCGCGGAGACTCATGTCGATCTGTGCCTCTTTCTGGCTTCATTTGTATGTGTGCATCAAACGTGTGAATCTGCATTAGTGTCAGGGACATTATTCCTGGCAGTGAAGGGGTTAAAGCTGGTACATGTACTTTATTTGTGCCAATCTGTGATGTTAGGTTTTAGGGTCTAGAGCTGCAAGGTCTAAAATCACAGACCTGCACATGTATTTTAATTATTAATTAATATTATTTTGTATTTTTCAGGTTGGCTGTGGCGTGGGCAATACAGTCTTTCCTGTTCTTAGCACCAACAAGTAAGCGCTACCTGTCAGGTCCTTCCACCACCCCACCTCCAACCCCCTCCAACACGCTACCAGTGTCTTAACCCATTCAGCCCCAACACACTGCAGGAGGCAATAGGTCGACCATGATAATTCAAGGGTTTTGCCAGATTAGCGCCGAGCTAATTTAGCACTACCCTTGAATTAATTATTGAATTATCATGGTATATAATTATAGTCATTAGGTGAGACCTCTGAAATTTGGGAAATGTGGCCTTGGGGTTAAATGTGTTAACCATGATACTTGATATAGTTTGAATGTCATTGTTTGGATCTGGCCAAAACACCACACAAGCACAAAAACTGTGTGAAAGCAAGAATCTGAAATATGTACATTGGGCTTCAACTTTTGTCACATCACCATGTGTAGACTGTGACATTTTGCTTCTGATTGTTGCAGTGATCCTAGCTTAATGATGTACTGTTGTGACTTTTCCTCCACTGCTGTGCAGCTGGTCAAAGTAAGTATCACTTAACCCATGAAGTCCTGACGTGCAGCAACAGGACATAGAACTAACATGCCAGTTCAAGGGTGATGTCAGAATAGCTTGGCGCCTGTAGGCGCCAAGCTATTCTGACAACACCCTTGAGCTATCATGATCAAGCCCTCCAACGATACCTAAAAAATATTATAATTTCATTGTCAGGAATGTAATGAATTAAGTCTGTTGCCCAGTTTTTTGTACTTCCAAGTAAGGTAGGTTGTGGATTACTGATTTTATGTAAGAAGAAAAATATACAGATATTTTGATAGCAATAAATTTTTAACAGTATGCACACGGTAGGATTTATGTTCTATTGGAGGTGTTCAGAGTACTTCCCCTCTGCCGCCACACACTTGTTAAGTTGTTCTGTCAACTACAGAAATGCCCGTAGCTGTTTTAGGAGTCGGGTGACAGAAACTGGCAGTTCTGAGGGTTGAGTGAGTGTTTAAAATGCTTCTAGCGTGGTATTTGTTGAGATACATGAGTGAGCAAGAAAAAACCACCTAGAGACAGATCATGGAAATAAGCAGGTCCTGGCAATGTTTGGACATTGATGAAGGTATTTTTGTACCAGCCTGTACTTGTGGTGCGTTTTCATGTATAATTTTAATTCTTGGCATCCCAGCATTTGTTCTTGCAATTTTGTTGGATCTGTGAATAGAGTGATTGCTTAATGAACCATTTGCCTGGCAAATTTTCAGATTTCTCACAGTTGTTGACTGTCACCTAAGGAGTTGTGATTATTTAACTGACTTGTTTTATTTTTGATTGTTTTATATTTCAGGAACATCCTGATTATGATCCACAACGTTGTCATGCATTTGTGTGGGACATAACTGATGAGACAGTCACGTTGCCCTTTCCTTCTGAGAGTTTGGACATCATAATCCTGATCTTCGTTCTCTCTGCTGTGCACCCTGACAAGTAATACATCCAAAGGGTTTCTGTGGGCAATTACTAAATATACAGAAATATAGAGATGCGCAGTAAACTTTGCTTATATGTGGACCTTATTTTCACTGAAAGCCTGGTTATTTCCACGCTTTCCAGTAACTGAAAATAACGTCCACACTCACACAGCTGCACACATTTGTGGTAGCAACCGATACCTTTTCCTCCACACATATAATTTTCAGTCTTTTTGGGTTTGTCTCTTGTGTACAGGATGCAGCAAGCAGTGAACCGTTTGGCAAGTTGTCTGAAGCCTGGAGGACAGCTGCTGTTCCGAGACTATGGTCGCTATGATCTTGCACAGCTTAGATACAAGAAGGGTGGGTAAAAAATCCCGATACAGTCACTTACACCAGCACTGTATCATAGAAAATCTTCTTGAACTGTTGAGAAATTTGTACACTACCCAACTGCAAGAGATATAGATGCTCATGAACCCACCCACCCACCCCCCACCCCCCCTCCCAGTTGCGGGGACTCAGGAGGATCAATGCCTCTTGCTGACACCTCTTTGAATCCATGTTCCTGGGAAGCTAGGGTTTTCTGGTGTTGAATTAGCTGGCACTGAACGGCTTAAAGCAGTATACAGTAATGGGTTATTGTCTTTCATACTCTGTACACTTTTTGGCTCATGTGCAAAGCAAAAGTGAGTCTATGTTCTGGGCCAGTGGTCATCCATCCGCCGTCGTCATGGTAAACTTTAAAGTTGGCATTTTCTCAGAGACTATTCAAGTCACGGTCTTCAAACTTGGTTCAAGGATACTTTGTGGCAAGGCCTTTCTAAACATACCAACTTGAGTGACCTCTCACAAAGGTCAAGGTCACAGGGATCAGGAAATAGGTCAAAATAGCTATTTGTTTCCTCAAAAACATTACTGATGACATTACTATTAGGAAATGCCTCTTAGCTGGCACAATTTCAGCCAAAATTTGGTTGTGTACCTACAGGGCAGGGGAGGCAACCTAGGGGCGCAGTAACCTAGTACCCTGAGTAGCCTCCCGTCCATCCCCATCCGATCACGCGCCTAGCGTGCCAGTCTATTCTCTTAGCTAGCCGTGAACGGTTGTGTACCTACTCTACTGCGTCTTGGCTGTGGATGGTGTGACCGGTCGTCGTGTGACTTGGACTTGCTTGCCGTGTTCACTGTGCTAGCCTTGGATTACTGTGTTCAAGCTATGCTAGCTTGGAGTTTACCTTCGTTGGTTTTACGTGTGGGGGCTTCCGCTGGACTTTTGTGGTGCTTGTGACCTTGGCCTTGCTTACCATATTCACTGTGCCTGCCTTGGATTACTGTGTTCACGGTGCTACCAAGGTCAGTGACAAGTACCCTTGGCCAGTCGAGACTGCTGGACCAGTGTGCGCCCGCTCACCAATAAGTACATGGAGCCTGGCCCACACGAGCTCACCCTGCCTCCCCGCCCGAGTGGCCTCGCGCTTCAACATGGCTACTTGAAGCATGTTGAGGGGAGTTCCGAGCGAACACCCATGCCCGACCCCGTTCGCGCTCACGGCGCAGGCCTCCACGCACTTGGACCACAACCTGGACACCCGCCAACATGCTAGGCCTTCCTCCAGGATTGACACGGCCCCCCGACCATGGCGCACCCCTCGAAGCCGGGACCTTTGTCTCGCTCGCCACGGTGCGCCTCACCCCGCTGGCCTAGACGTCCGTCCCTCCAACTTGACACCACCTCGGCCCCGCCCCTGGTTGGCGTTCGCCCTGCCGCTCCTGGCTACCTCGTTCCCCCCGACGCTGTCGCTCTCCGTGTAACCGCCACTCCTCGCGTCGCAGTGCAGCCTCTTTCAGTGAAATTCGCGGAACTCCTCCTTGGTTCAGCTCCTCGCGGCGACACTTATATGGAGAAGGTCCCCCCCCCCCCCAGCGCGACTGCCAGACGACTGGACTCCGCTAGCGAGACCTCCGCTCACCGAAGTAGGGAAGAGTTTCTCCCCCCGCCGCTCACTTGTGTGTGGATGAGGTGACGCCTCTCATCACGACGTGTCTTTCCACAGAGGACTGCCCGCCTTCCCCCCCGCTCAAGAGGTAAGCGTCGGACTTCGTGGATGCCGCACGGCGGACCAAGCGGACTTAGACATCACCTCCCGCCAGAACTGGTGGTACGCCGGTCACTCTCAAGCCTTCGCCTGCCCCCTCCCGGCATTGGCTACTCCGGCGCTGTCGCTGGCATTCCTGCATATTCTCATCCCCCCCCCCCCCCTCCCCCCCTTGGCGTGGACAGGACAGCTACCCGCATACACGATGCCCTGGTCTCTGCTGGATTCCTGGACCTGGTCATGCAAGCTTTCGGTCGACACTTTGAGGATGCTTGGCACCTTCGCCCGCCACTGTTCGGGGACTTCTGGCTTTGGCGGTCTCCGCCAAACATGCTGCGTACCACACCTAGGTCAACAATGTCTAAATGTATTTTTTTGAAAAATACTTACCGATGACATTACTCGAAGGACCCTCCCACCTGCCCCGCTTGCCGCTAGTCAGCTAAGCGAACAGACTGGCACGCTAGGCGTGTGACCGGATGGGGATGGACGGGAGGCTACTCGGAGTACTAGGTTATGACGCCCCTAGGTTGCCTCCCCTGCCCTATAGGTACACAACCAATTTTGGCTGAAATTGTGCTAGATAAGAGGCATTTCCTAACAGTAATGTCATCGGTAAGTATTTTTCAAAAAAATACATTTTAGGGAAAAATTATTTTGACATAATTTATTTTTTCTCAAATACTATTCACAACTTCAAACCTATACTTGGTACAAAGATACCTGATAGTAAGACCTTTTTATGCATACTAATTTGGTTGATCCCTCAAAAAATTCAAGGGTCACAAAAGCTTAGGAAACAGGTCAAAAATAGCCAAATTTTGACAAAAGATGTTTTTGGGGTCACGTGCGATGTTTTGGGCCAGTGGTCATTCGTCCGTGGTACACCCCCACCCGGGTCTGCCCTGGGGGACTTGGGTGGGGTTAGGTATTTTTTAGTTCCCAGGGTCACCCTGGTCAGCCCCACAGACAAAGTTTCGGAATCTCTGCAACACGTCACTCCACCCTGGCTACTACCAGTTCCTGACATCTTGCTGGACTTGACTGCCCACAAGAAGGATTGTACTCCACCAGCCATATACCAACAGAGCCTCAATGAACTCCTTTCAATTTTTCCTGGCTATTGTCGTCTTTATACGGATGGGTCCAAGTCTGAGGATGGAAGAGTGGCTGCGGCTGCAGTGTCCTCTCGCCATCCTAGACGCCCATTTAAGCTCCGTCTCCCTGACCATTCCTCTGTATTTAGTGCAGAACTGCAGGCCATTCTGCTAGCACTCAAGCATGCCTATCAGTCTCGGGAAAGGAACTTCCTGATTCTGTCTGACTCTCTTTCTGCCCTGCAGGCCCTTCAGGGCGCGGGAACAGACCATCCACTGCTGGTGCAGATTAGAGAGCTCTACGCGGACTTGATGAAGGAATATTATGACATCATTTTTATTTGGGTCCCAGGCCATGTGGGCATCGAAGGCAACAGAATCGCAGATTCTGCTGCCAACGGTGCCCGCAGTGACCCTGTCCCTGACACACAGACTGTCTATAGTGATTTTAAACCTGTTATTAGTGCGTACATAGCCCGCGAGTGGCAGTCCGAGTGGGACAAAGAGGAAGGGAACAAGCTTCATGAAGCTCTTCCTAAGTTGTCTGACAGTCTACCTTTCCGCTGCGGCAGCCGCCGTGAGGAGACTGTCCTTGCTCGGCTCCACATCGGGCACACATATGTTACGCACTCTTACTTACTTAAACAGGATGAGCGTCCATGGTGTTTTGCCTGTGATGAGCAGTTTTCTGTTCGACACTTTTTGCTGTATTGTGCTGACCTAATTGACACCAGATATAAACACTTCACAGCAGACTCCTTGAAGGTTTTGTTCCGGGATGTTCCCCCGGACAAAATCTTCAATTTTTTGAGAGAATGCAATATTTTTAACAAGATCTGAGCATTCATAGACTATGTGAATTTTTTTATTTGCCCTTTTTGAGAGTCTGTAGACGTTTCTTTTCCAGACATGTGCGACATTTTAGCCTGAGATTTTTAATCTATATTTACATCTTGTCTTAAGACCTTACTTTTAGTCTGGCTGACCAGATTTTTACCCATCCCGCCGTGAGATGGCCTTAGTCGCCTGCTCGGCGTTAAACCCAAATAACTAACTAACTAACCCACAGGGTGGGTTTTCCCCACTATTCTGGGGCATGTGTTTCTGTCTACCCTTAGTCCATTCACCTGTATTTGCCTTTTTAAAACTCTCCCTACTGTCTGCACTGCCTGTAGCTCTTGATATTGGATGTGTGCTGCCAAATGGTCTTGGCTTTATTTAGGCCACATGTTGTAGGTTTATTTAACGTATTGGGCCGGCTGGCGACATACATTCAATATTCTGTTTTGTTTTTTTCACAAGCAGTGCAGGCACGTCCTGAGAAAGCCTTGTTGCTGTCGGGACGTTAAGCAATGTACAATCAATCAATCGATCAATCGTCCGTGGTACACTTTAATGTTGGCATTTTCTCAGAGACTATTCAAGCCACATTCATCAAACTTGGCTTAAGAATACTTTATGGTAAGACATTTCTAAACATACCAATTTGAGTGACCTGTCACAAAGGTCAAGGTCACAAGGGATCAGGAAATAGGTCAAAAAAGCTATATTTTGACATAATTTATTTTTTCTCAAATACTATTCACAACTTCAAACCCCAACTTGGTACAAAGATACCTGATGGTAAGACCTTTCTAAACATACTAATTTGGTTGATCCCTTGGAAAGGTCAAGGGTCACAAGAGCTCAGGAAATATGTGAAAAATAGCCATATTTTGACCAAAGATGTTTTTTCTCAAATACTATTCACAACTTCAAACCCAACCTTTTTACAGAGATACCTGATGGTAAGACCTATCTATGCATACTAATTTGGATGACCCCTCAGAAAGGTCAAGGGTCACAAGGGCTCAGGAAATAGGTTCGAAATAGCCATATTTTGACAAAAGATGTTTTTCTCAAATACTATGCACAACTTTAAACCCAAACTTGCTACAGAGTTACCTGATGGGAAGACCTTTCTATGCACACTAATTTGGTTGATCCCTTGGAAAGGTCAAGGGTCACGAGAGCTCAGGAAATAGGTCTAAAATAGCCATATTTTGACAAACGATGTTTTTTTCTCAAATACTATTCACAAAGTGAAGGGGATGACCCCTTGGAAAGGTCAAGGGTCACAAGAGGCTGGCAAATGTGTGTAAAATGCTGATTTTTGATAAAATTGTAGGTATTCCCAAATTTTTGCACATTTTTCAACCAAATTTGGTACAAAGATAGCTGATGATAAGAGCTTCCTATGCATACTAATATAGTCGACTCATCACAAAGGTCAAGGGTCACGGGGGGTTGACAGATGTGTAAAAAATGCTTAGATTTTCAGAAAACATGGATTTTGCTGCTGCAGAAGCTAGCCCTTGTCACAAAGGTCACATGTGTAATCGGTCATACACGTGAGCCATAATGGCTTTGCCTTTCTTGTTTTTGAATACTATTCACTATTTCAAACCCAAACTTGCTAAAAGAGGTACCTGATGGTAAGACCAATTTATGCATACTAATTTGGATGACCCCTCGGAAATGTCAAAGGGTACAAGAGCTCAGGAAATAGGTCCAAAATAGCCACATTTTGACAAAAGATGTTTTTTCTCAAATACTATTCACAACTTCGAATACAAACTTGCTACAGAGATACCTGATGGGAAGACCTTTCTATGCATACTAATTTGGTTGATCCCTCGGAAGGGTCAAGGGTCACATGAGCTCAGGAAATAGGTTCAAAATAGCCCTAAATACTGTTCACAACTTCAAACCCAAATTTGGTACAGAGATACCTGATGGTAAGACCTATCTATGCATACTAATTTGGATGACCCATCGGAAAGGTCAAGGGTCACAAGAGGCCGGCAAATGTGTGTAAAATGCCAATTTTTTTAAATAAAATTGTAGGTATTGCCCTCACAGAGGGTTGACAGATGTGTGAAAAATGCTTACATTTTGAGAAAACATGGATTTTGTTGGTGCATAAGCCAGCCCTCGCCACAAAGGTCACACATATGTAAGTAGATCATACACGTGAGCTTTGCCTTTATTGTTCTCTTTGGCCTAGTTCTGTTTGCCTTCTTTCCCTGTTGCTCATTAAGTAGTTTCAACTTTAAACATGCTACGATGACAACATACTCACTGAACAAAGCATTTCACCCAAGTACAGCTTTGGTCAATCTCATTATCAATACAAACACACTATAATCTTCATTCAGTCAAACCTCTAACCTTGCCTCTCTTGATGTGTTTCAGGTCGCTGTTTGTCAGAAAATTTTTATGTACGGGGAGATGGGACTCGTTGCTATTTTTTTACGCAAGGTGAGCAGTAAATGAAAGCATAATTTTTCTTAACAATGATTCTTCAGCTCAGCTGTTTCTTTTCTCTTCAGATAAATGACTTTGGCACTTTTGGAAGTGTATTTATTTGTTTTATGTTCAGCGAACTTTAGCAAATGTAACAAACTGCAAGGGGGCTCAGATTTATTTGTTATATCTAAGTTTGTTATAAGCAAAGTAATTTACATAGGAAATCTGTGCTCGAGACATCTTAACCCATTACAATTTACATGCAGAGGCTGATATTGTAAAATTTGCCTTTTGTCCTGTGAAGGCTACATTAAAGGGGCACGCCTGACCTTTTTTAATGCTTCAGTTTGCAAAAAGCTTTTACTGGGATGCAGTATACATACCCACTTAGACAGTGACCACCCTATTGTCCCACCAAATGCTTTCTTTCATCCGTTCAAAGCGAAAAAATGCCCACCGGAATCTTATGACTGAACGCCATAAAAAGATTGCTTCTGATAGGCGATGGTAGCTGACGTCATAACTATTCTATACAACCTTAGGTCATCTACATAGTTGTAACCAATCAGAGAAAAGATGGCGGATGAACCAGCGAAGAAAACAAGAAAGTATCATCGACTCGCATCGACAATGACAGACTCGGAATTGAGAAAAAAGAGGAAGAAAGACAAGATACCCTTAAGTTGAATTGACATCGGACAAGGGAATATAGACATGTGGCAACGCATAAAGCAAGAGCATGGCTTGACCGCCCATTTAGAATTTGTCCCTTTCCTGCTGAATCAGTGAGTAATCTACGGTCTTTGTCGATCTTCCTATATTTCCACGAGCGCTAGTGATTTTCAGAATTCATGATCTTGAGTAGAATTTATCTCTTACTGATTTCGCAAGATTTGAAGCCTGTTTTATCATATAGTTACGTGCTGAAAGTGGGTTTAAATACCAATGTTCTGTTTCAACGTGTTGCATGTTTCCGAGGGGTAAAGGATCAAAGGTCAAACTAGGCCCGGCACCGTGGACGCAGGCTCACCGGCTTCAGTTGCGAGTCACTGAAATAAGCCACGCCCTCGTCACAATCATTACTAGTAAATACTAGCAGGTTAAGTGAAACCTGCATTGTGATTTTGACAGCATAGCGAATATAGAAGGTTTATTCTACTTTTCTCGTGAAAAATTACATCAAAGGCATGCTGGAAAACATCAGTACACGTGTACACTGACACGTGTGTATACCACACCGGTGACCTCGTGACCTGCAGTATTGCGATTCACTGATAGTCGGCCGGGTTCTGCCTTGTGACGTAGGCTCATAAATATGCATATTAATTCAAAACAAGGCCAATGCAGACGATAAATCCGCGACTCGGGTACAAAAACAATACACCCTCCAAACGATAAATTTCAACATTTGGCATTGTACTTACACCATAAAGCTCTAAAATAGTACACAAAGGACCCATACACATACTGTCAGCAGTATCTGTTGCAGACAGTTTTCTGACTGTGTTGAGATGCTTGATCCTGGGGAAAATAACTTTAAAGATTAGGAGATAGATCAACTGATTTAGTTCAAGGATGGTGCCAGAATAGCTTGGCGCCAAGCTATTCTGGCCACGCCTTTACCATTGCTGACACTTAGTTCGCCTCCAGCTGCCAGAGAGATAAGGCGCTGCGAGGTCAAATTCCACTCTCGCCCGCTCATTCTATTTATATCGCACCTGATACTGTCGGTACACCGCGTGACCGGCGCTCTGCGCAATTACAACTACCTACTGGTTTGTATTCATAACACATCTCTCCCTAAAGTGACTGTTGTGGTAGCAACATCGTTCAAAAGTTGAAATTCTCACCTACACACTGATACCAAACATGACAACATTACGACTTGCACTTGTGTAGCAGGTTATGGTGAAAATAAAGAGAACGGGAATTTGTTGATGTACGAGAACGAGAATTTATTGTGAAATTAACAAAGTTCCCACAGCCATAACACAAAGACGCTACTTTTCCCAGTGAAACACACTTGCATGCATAAGGGTTAGCATGCCTACAGTACGTATCACTTAATGGATTTTGGTTTCATGGTGGGGGACGGAAGCAGGAGGGTAATTAATGAGGTCACTGACAAGTGTCGACAGACAAGTTCCAGACATCCGCCTTGGTGTACACTCCCGGAATTGGGGAAAGAGAGGGCTTATTTACACGGATACTATTGAGGAGATAGCCACGTTTCTTTCTTGGGAAATAGTGTAACACTAACAGTCAACCTTGTAAATGTACTTTTGATTTAACTTTTGATCATGATGGAGTCTGATGAAACACGTACAGTCTGTGTACACACAGGTGTGTTACATGCTATGAGAGTAAATGCATTGTGCAGAATATGTGGCGAGAGGTCACAAAAGAGATACACGGATAAAAAGTCATTTCTTTGTATCAATTATGAACACTTATATCCAGGAAGACAAAGACATGATGCACTCCAAAACAATGTGTAGGAGTTGCTATTGTCGGATGAAACGGATAGACTCGACTGAAACACGTGTGTCCGAGGGGACAACGCGAAATGCGGCGTCTGATATTGCCTCATCACAACACATTTGGACCATGTTCGATCCAAATACGAGTGTTGAAGAATGTGTCGCGTGTGTTCACTTCATGCAGCTAGGTAAAGGAGGAAGACCAGCGAAGCGGGGTTCGCGGCATGAAAAGAAACGATCATTTCAATCCGCGGAATGTGACACTCATAACACCGACACTAATAACAGCACTAATGAAGGTGATAGTGGTATACACGTTTTTATTCCGCCGACGTCTACTCCCCGTAAAACACCATGCACAGTCGATGCTCAAACGTCACCGTTACAAAGAGTGTGGACCCCATCTCCACCAGCAAAGCGGACGCATGAAATAGCCATTTCACCCATTGAAAAAACGGGTGTCGATATAGCCACATCTCCACATATCAAACGACCCAGCCTTCGACCTATCCAGGAACTGCAGATGCCATTGACAAAGGAGGAAGAAAAATATCAGACGGCACTAAACCGCACAATGCTTAATGAATCAGCTGATGCCACAATTCGTTGCAAGACTGGAGGACAGCCTTTGTATTTTATGCACATACCCAAACCAAGAAAACCAACAACAGTGGCATCATCGGCCGTAATACAAAGAAGGTCGAAGTTGCTAGCCCGTGCTAGAGCGAATATGTCTGGCGGATCAGAGGTGGACGAAGCTGAACAAATAGCTGACGAGTTAAGACGAGAAAGAAATGAAAAAATGATTGCAATATTAGACAGAGCAGGCCATAGGCGATCCGTGTATGTCTGTAGAAAACAGGGTATTGCGCTGAGAACCAATCTAGGATTAAGCTGGTCCAAGTACAGAACATATAAACGCTTCATGAGAAGTATTGGTGTCAACCTTGAAAGTGAAAGAAAGGAAAGGCAGGCCCAGAAGGAAGCACTCTGTGGCAGAGTGACCATTGAACAAAAGAATCTGACCTTTGAAAACAAAGTCACAAACAAGAAGGAAAGCCAGAAAATGCCTGTCGCATACATAGAAGATCTCACACATTTTGTTCCTGAACTGCTTGACAAGTATGAAGCTGCAAATCTTCTTGAATGGCATGAACAAATACCAAAAGATGAAATTTGGATAAAACTAGGAGGAGATCATGGCGGTAACAGTTATAAAACAATGCTTCAAGTTGTTAATCTCCAAAACCCTAACTCTAAACACAATACGTTTTTGGTGTGTATGGCTAACTGTAAAGACAGTCATGAAAATCTTCAAACAATTTTGCAGCCGTTTAAAGAGCAGGTGTCGGTTCTCCAAACCATGAAATGGAAAGAAAAACAGATACGTGTATTTCTGTTTGGAGATTATGATTTTCTCCTCAAACTTTTTGGTCTCTCAGGAGCACAAGGGGTCCACCCTTGTCTCTGGTGCACAGCTTCGAAAAGTCAGCTACGAAAAGCTCCACATGAGCGAGTACAAGTGAAACAAAGAACTCTGAAAAACATCAAGAGGGATTACAGGCGATACATTCGTGCAGGAGAGACAAAAAGAATGCCAAGGGTTACAACAATGTTGTACATGAACCAATCTTTGATGTTGAGATTTCGCAAACGGCACCACCTTAACCTCCATCTTCTGTTAGGTATAGTAAAAAAACATCATTCCCTCCTTGAGCAAGAATGCCACGAACTTGATAAAGCCATTGCTGAAAGACTGGCCGAGGGAAAGGAGGCACATGATGAAAACACACCTTTTGAAAAGTACATTTCAGAAGTAAGAGTCATCAAAGAACTGGAAAAAAGAAAACAGCTGACTGAGGGTATTGTAGTGTTGAGCGACAAGAGACACAATGAGAGTGCAAAGAATTTTGATGAACGACGTGAGCAGAAGATGCAGCGGGTAGCAGAATTCGAGGACAAAATAGAAGCTCTGAGAGAAGAGACAAAGTTGCCATTTCTGTGCGGGCCTGTCACTTCTGGCCTTGACGAAGCACTAAAGAGGAATAAGATATTCATGCAAGCATACCATGGCCGTTCGTTTGTGGGCAACCACTGCCACCGTTACTTGAAGTATGATGTGTTGACTGATGTTGGTGATAGTGTTATCAGCAATACTATGAAGCTGACAGATGATCCTAAACTTCATGCAGCAGTGCATGACATATCCTTAAAGTTCCGAATTCTGAACGACCTTTACTCACAAGTTCATGCTAATGTTTCTCACAAAATGCCGGTAAAGAGCAAGAATGAATCAATGCAAGACATCAATGACAAGATTGCAAACTACATGCGTTTTTTTCGAAGTACTTTTCCAGCCAGTAGCATCATTCCGAAACAACATATCCTGGAATGTCACTGCGTTGAATTTATGACAAAGTGGGGATTTGGTTTGGCGCTTCATGGTGAGCAGGGAGGTGAAGAGAGTCACTCTACCATTAACATTCTAAAGAGCAGGACATATGGCTTGCAGACAGAGGAGGAAAAACTCAGACTGCTCATGAACGAGCACATGACACTCGTGTCACCCGTCCTCCACTCCGTCATTCCTCCAGTAGTCAAACAGAAAAAAATTCTCGCATAGACGGCGCCGGAGTTGTGTATCTGTGAACAGAAACTCGGTATTCGGTTCTTATGTCTAGTGCGTCAGAAAATGTGTTAAACCTCAAGGTATGTTTAAAAACACTGTTGAATATTGTGACCTGTTATGGACTGATCGGATTTCGGGATGGCAATAGCAGTCTGTGGAGTACCGAGACGGCTGCGGGCGAGAAATGCCAGAACACGCGACCTGTCAGTGACCTCATTAACCACCCTCCTGCTTCCGTCCCCCACCATGAAACCAAAATCCGGTAAGTGATACTTACTGTAGGCATGCTGACCCTTATGCATGCAAGTGTGTTTCGTTGGAAAAAGTAGCGTCTTCGTGTTATGGCTGTGGGAACTTTGTCAATTTCACAACAAACACCGACATCAACAAATTCTCGTTCCCTTTATTTTCACCATAACCTGCTACACAAGTGTAAGTCGTAATGTTGTCATGTTTGGTATCAGTGTGTAGGTGAGAATTTCAACTTTTGAACGATGTTGCTTCCACAACAGTCACTTCAGGCAGATTTGTGTTATGAATACAAACCAGTAGGTAGTTGTTATAGCGGCAGATCGCCGGTCACGCC
The DNA here is from genome assembly GCA_036245525.1 of Semisulcospira habei. NCBI lineage: Eukaryota > Metazoa > Mollusca > Gastropoda > Semisulcospiridae > Semisulcospira > Semisulcospira habei. Next base: position 238,316,516 of record BTPG01000002.1, read on the forward strand.
GTGTACCGCACAACACGCGACCTGTCAGTGACCTCATTAACCACCCTCCTGCTTCCGTCCCCCACCATGAAACCAAAATCCGGTAAGTGATACTTACTGTAGGCATGCTGACCCTTATGCATGCAAGTGTGTTTCGTTGGAAAAAGTAGCGTTTTCGTGTTATGGCTGTGGGAACTTTGTCAATTTCACAACAAACACTGACATTGTACATCAACAAATTCTCGTTCCCTTTATTTTCACCATAACCTGCTACACAAGTGCAAGTCGTAATGTTGTCATGTTTGGTATCAGTGTGTAGGTGAGAATTTAAACTTTTGAACGATGTTGCTTCCACAACAGTCACTTCAGGCAGAGATGTGTTATGAATACAAACCAGTAGGTAGTTGTTATTGCAGCAGAGCGCCGGTCACCCGGTGTACCGCTCAGTCGCTAGTGTGATATAAATAGAATGAGCGGGCGAGAGTGGAATTTGATCTCGCGGCGCCTTATCTCTCTAGCAGCTGGAAGCGAACTAAGTGCTAGGCGCCAGCACTGGCTGGTAAAGCCGTGTGGCACCACCCTTGAACTATCAGTCAAATTTATTTCAAGCAAAAATGGCTGTATCAGGATGATATGGGTTAAAAAGCATGGATATGAATCCGATTTGGTTATATCCAACCTTGTCATAGGTGAAATTGACATTATTTCAGAGGAGCTGCGGAGTATGTTCACAGTGGCAGGCCTGGATGAAGTTCAAAATCTGGTGGACCGTCGTCTGCAGGTGAACAGGGGGAGACAAATCAAGATGTATCGTGTCTGGGTGCAGTGCAAATACAGAAAGCCACCAACCAAAACTGAAACCCTGTCTGTAGAGCATAAATCATCTTGATGATCATGGAGTGTGGTCCATAAGCAAATGGGACTCATGCTGACTGACCACAGCTGAAGAGGAGTCTGTGGAGCAGAAATCTTTTTGATGATTGTACTTGTAAACTTGTAAACTGTCCTCTGGCTGACATTGGCCGTATTTGGCCTGCGCACATCGGTGCGCGGGCCAACTACAGCCAACGTCAGTGCTTAGAGGGTTTGTCTCCGTGACTGTGAAAGTGTCTTCAATTTGGAAGTTTGCAGATTTAAAATGCACTTTGTGTTATGTCTAAATGTGGACCATTTAAGGCGGTAAGGTCCCAAATTATTAAAGCAGCATGCATCTTACAAGAACTTTGAACACATTACTACAAAGAATCTTCCTGAACAGTAGATACTGAGACCAGTTTAACATGACTAAAATAAACAAAAAACTCTGTAGGTTTTCTGTTTTCAAGACGATGCAAATTAAAAATGTCTTGATTCTGAGTTTATATTTTTAGTTGAGTTTGGACTTGTATAAACACTGTGTTTATGGGATATCAGCATGTGTGTGTAACTGCAGCTGTTAGTAATACACAGTGGAGAATTCATGTACACAGCATAGAAATTGTTTTGATGTGGCAGACAGTGTGTGACTGCAGTGCATCTAATAATAATAATAATTACGGTATTTATAATGCGCTTATCTTATAATAATTATAACTCTAAGCGCGCACTCACAACAGTCAACTCGCACACGCATGCGCACGCTTTAGACAATGACTCACGTAACACAACTAGTGAAAAAACATTACGACGGTCAGCTTGGGGTGGGGAGTGTGGTGATATAGTGCTAGAACTGTTGAAAGAGGTGAGTTTTGAGGGCGGACTGGAAGGAGGAGAGAGAGTGTTTCTGACGGAGAGAGAGTGGGAGAGTGTTCCAGGTGGATGGACCGTATACTGAGAAGGAGCGGGGGCCGAAAGTGCTGAGTTTGGTGCGGGGGATGAGGAGGCGGAGAGGGTCGGAGGCGGAGCGGGGAGGAGTGTAGGGGTGAAGTACGTTGGAGAGATAGGCAGGAGCGTAGTTGTTCAGGGATTTGTAGCAGAGAGACAGAATCTTGTATTGGATGCGTTGGGGGCTGGGGAGCCAGTGAAGGAGCTTGAGCAGGGGAGTGATATGGTCGGATTTTTTCTTTCTGAGGACGAGGCGGGCAGCATTGTTCTGGACGCGCTGGAGAGTGAGAGTGGTGGAGTGAGGAAGGCCGGAAAGGAGAGAGTTGCAGTAGTTGATGCGAGATAAGATGAGAGAGACAGCAAGTTTGTGATAGTTTATGAACCCTTATCATTCAGAATACACCAGTGTGTGAACTAAGTTTGACTAAAATAGTAAGCGCCAAGCTGTTCTGGCACCACCCTTGAAATAAAGCCATTGGTCTGTATCCTTATCTTAAGTTCTATAATGTAGCTTGCATATGGCAGTGTACAGATTTGAAGCTTTTAGCCTCAGTATGATATGGGTTAACTCGTTCAAGGCACTTCAAATCAATAGCTGCAAAAGCATGGTATAGTGTTGCCCATGGCAACACTTAACCACACTTTTGCCGCTATTGGTGCGGGCACCTTGAATAAGCTGAGGACAAATGTAACCCTTGGCTATCATAACACTTTTTGTTGTGTTTGTTTTTTTGTGTTTTGTGTGATTCCAGCAGGAATCATCTCAGCAAGATGTGCTATGATAGCCACATTGTTAATGTAATTGATGTTAGTAATAAATGAAGAACTCAAGTACAATGTAAACTGTGTGCCTATTTTTGTCTGTCGTTTTATGTGCATAGGCAGTTGTGAGAAAAGTAGAACTGAGTGTGCACTGGGGCCCCCTTTAGACGCAGATGTGCACCTTAGACACATGAAAACACAAAAGGTCACAATAAAAATCACAGCGACTGCATCTCAACTGACATATGCAGCCCTGATACACAGCAGCAAGAGATGAATCAACCGTGATAGTGCAAGAGTGGTGTCAGAGCAGCTTGACAATCCCAACAAAGAGAGACACGTTTATTAAGGACAAGCACATCTCAATGTATTAAATTCTCAGATTGTATCGCTTTTTTTTCAAAATGGGCAGACGAGGAATACAGTGCACTGTTAACCCTTTGGCTGTCGGTAGCATTTTCTGTCACAATGATTCCTGCAGGAATCGTGACAAAAATCGCTGCAGACAGCCAAAGGGTTAATCCTTGTGCGAGAGTAACACTTGGCGTCTAAGAAAGGTAAGTAGGGCATAGTCCATTTTGAAAATGTAATAAATTGTGTTGTCACCCCTTTTGGTTTTATTTGCCCTTTCTATGTGTGTTTCTTTTGTTCTTGGGATTTTCGTTGCATTTAACACACTTGGCGGTGACATGAGATTGCCTTAATTGCCTGCTCCGCATTAAACCCAATTACCTAACTTTCTACTGGATTTCAGACCATCTTAGTGCGTCTTCAACCGTACTTGAAGTGTCATGGACGATCAGTTTCCTGAACTATAATGCAGTCTGCAGGTGGCAACTCACAACTTTGTTTTTCATTTTTGGAATTTCATTTATATTAAAACAGTATTGACGAGAGAGTCTTTGGAGACGTCCTAGTTACACAATATGCACTAAGGCTAGTGACACCTCCATGTACATGTACATGTGACGTGTCAACCACCTACGTATCAAGTAAGTATGTAACTCTGTTATATAACTGTGGTGTTGTCTTCATTCTAGAACCCCCCCCCCCCCCCCACCCGGGTCTGCCCTGGGGGACTTGGGTGGGGTTAACTACTTTTTAGTTTCAGGGTCAGCCCCACAGGGTGGGTTTTCCCCTCTATTCTGGGGCATGTGTTTCTGTCTACCCTTGGTCCATTCACCTGTATTTTCCCTTTTTAAACTCTCCCCCTACTGTCTGCGCTTCCTGTAGCTCTTGATATTGGATGCGTGTTGTTAAATGGTCTTAGGTTTATTTAGCGTATGAGACCGGCAGGCGACATACATTCAATATTCTGTTTAGGATTTATTTTCACAAGCAGTGCAGGCACGTCCTGAGAAAGTCTTGTTGCTGTCGGCACGGCAATGTACAACCAACCATTGATTCTAGAACAGTTGATATGGATAACAGTGTGAGCGTTCTCTAATCGTAGGAAGTGACTTCAACATTTTCAATGCTAGGTTCAGCTTTGTTTAATCAATAGGGATGTCCTCCTTAACATTTTGGCTGTCGGTAGCGCTTTTTCTTGCGATGAAAACAAAAGGGTTAACGTCTGCACTGTCTGTGGATCGACCATGATATTTCATGGCAGTACCTGCTTCACCTTGGGCTTAGAAATTGGTGAACAATATCAAGCACGACCCTTCACTATCAATGTAACGGGGCGGTCCGTGGCGCAGTGGTTAAGGCGCCTGCCACCAATGCTAAAGGTGCGAGGTTCGATTCCGGGTTCCGGCGTCGGATTTTTCTCCTCTAGTAAGTGTCACCGTTAATTCGGGTGGACCGTCGGGGGTTCTTTCTCCGGGTACTCCGGCTCTTCCTCCCCCTCCACTTTGGTATCAGTTTCAGCCAACTTAATAAAATTTCAAATACAAAAAACGATTTCCAAATACCGTGTAGCTCGCTTGAGCTTGCCCTTAGCACCACGTGAATGTTCTGTGTTTACGTACAGTGTGTGAGTGAATGCGTGTGATCCACGTGAGCATGCTTGTTGGGTTCAGTTCGCGGCTACATTCTGCGCATTGAGTTATATTATAAATATGAGAAATGCGCCATATAAATGCTATGCATTATTATTATTATTAAAACCATCGTAACCTTTTCAGTCCTGACACTACTACAAGATACAAGATGTGAATTGGCCATGATCGTTCGAGGATGCTGCCAGATCAGCTTGGTGCCAAGTTATTCGCGCTTCAACCGTGAACTCTTATAGTTGACCTGTCTCCTTGCCTCGGTTGCATGAGAGCGCTTAGATCCTGCACAAGCTACTAATCAAGGTGTTCCGCCCTTAAATCAGAAGTAGGTCAAAAACTGTACGAACTTCAAACATAATGTGGATAGAACGTCCAGCACACTCCATCTGCAATCGGCGTATGTTCTCATGAGCCCCATGCAACCTGTAGGCTAGGGGATGATGGGGATGAGAAAGTATGTGTGTGTATATATATACTAATGGTCAAAACTTAAGGGTCACTTTTTATCGCAGACGCACCGACAACACCACACAAATAATGTAACAATACTTGGAGTCAGTACTTTGCTAATTTATTCAGTAACAATTTCATTTAAGTTTTGAGTAAATCAAGCAATTGTAACAACAGCAGTACGTTAGAATGTTCACCCACCCCTCATTTGAAAAGTCAAACAAGACAGGTCCAGTCAGTAGCGAGTGTGCCCACCGTTTGCAGCCATGCATTCAATGCAGCGTTGACGCATGGAGTTCACCAGGGTTCGGAGAACATGTTGTGGGATCGCTTCCCACCCTTGATCCAGGAACTGAGCCAGCTGGGGGACGCCTTGAGGTGGGGGGTGGTTGCTGACTACACGTTGCCCCAGCACGTCCCAGAGGTGCTCGATGGGAGCCAGATCAGGTGAACGAGCTGGCCACTCCATCCTCATGATACCCCGTTGCGCAAGGTACACATCCACCACACGGGCGCGATGAGGTCGAGCGTTGTCGTCCTGCAGAACAGCATTGTCGCCTATGGCTTGGAGACCTGGTTAGATGAGGGGCTGCACAATCTCGTCCCGATAGCGCAGTCTAGTCAGGGTGCCTCGGATGACGTGGCGGGGGGTCCTGCCTTCCCTGCTGAAGCTTGCCCAGACCATGACTGAGCCACCTCCGTAGCGATCCACCTCTTGGATGCATCCATTCGTGCTTCGCTCGCCCTGGCGTCTCCAGACCCTCACCCTGCCGTCGTTTAAGGACACAGTCGTCAGTGTACCGTGACTCAGCAGTAAACAGAACCTGAGTCCACTGGAGTCTGTTCCACCTCACATGTTGACGACACCAGGCAACCCGGGCTCTGCGATGAGCTGGAGTGAGGGGTATTCTCACTGCTGCTCTGCATGAAGCCAGGCCAATTTCGCGCAGACCTCGGTAGACTGTGCTTCTGCTGACGTTAACATTTGCAGCTTGCATCAGTTGACGTCGCAGAGTGGTTGACGTGACAATTCGGTCGTGCAGAGCCGCCACACAGAGGTATCTGTCCTCCCTTCTGCTGGTGCAGCGCGGGCGTCCTGAGCAAGGTCGTCGTTCTGCCCTTCCAGTTTCTTGGAATCGTGCCAGCAGCCCCTGGATCACTGAATGGGACACCCCAAGACGTCTCCCAACTTCTCGTCCGGAAATTCTATCCTGCAGCTATACTAGAGCCCGGTCTTGATTTACTGGCGTTACACTTTGTCGTGGCATGGTTAGGAAAGTGACAATTATGCCCCTACTGTACCGGTATTTGTAGCGAAACAGAAGTGCTCAGTGTTCACGACTGACCCCTTTAGCACGTGCATCACGACTTTACCGATTTTTTTCCACCTGCCTGCCTTTGGTACGCTTGCCAATATCGCACAGCTTTTCACAAAAACTGACGATGTTTCACGTGCATTTGATACGTTCGTGGAAATTGATGAATTGTTGTCTATTGTTTCCTGTACACTGGACTGTCTAAGGTCAACTTTTAACCCATTTGGATCGAAAGAACATTGTATTTTATTAGCGTACTTGCGACGATAAACAATGACACAAAAAAGTGTGGTGGCCCTTAAGTTTTGACCATTAGCATATATGCTGCTTGCGGGCTAGCCCTGAGCAAGGAGTTGTCTGGCGTGCACAGTTTGAGGTACTTAACAGCAGGGCTGCTACGAGGACACGTGATGCTTGTAGAGAGATCCAGCGAAACCTGCCGTTTAAATCTTAATATGGAGGATCGCAACCTACTCTCTTTCCTTACTATGAAACTAAATGAAAAGGAAAGGGGAGACTGCCAGTGCTAATATATCGGTGCTACCAGCTAAATATCTGGACCCCCCTTGGGGGGACCTAGATTTAAATTTCCATGCACTGAGTGGCTGGAACAGTGGATATGTGATACGCCCCCCTTCGGGGGGGCTTCCATATGCATTGCTTTCGGTCACTTTCTTAGCGCCCCCTCTTTCCTATCTCTTTTTTTTCACTTTTTTTTTTTTTTTTTTTTTTTTTTTTTTGTGCTTCGGCCACAGTAGATCTATGATCACTGGTCGATCATGCACATTTCTCTTCCCTGACAGTGCTATAACCTACTTTACTTTGTAACCTTACTATGAAACTGTTTTTGACTTATTCTGATTTAAAACACATGCTGGTGAATTTTTTTTTTAAATCTCACGGCTTTAGGGCAATGACGCCCATAATCGCCTACAGCTAGCACTAATATTGTAATGATTATAATTAGTATTTTAATTAACCCCTGCCTGCGTATTTCGCGTCAGAAATCGCTGCACACTGGCCAACATTCACATGAAGAACACAAAATGGGATTAAACGTAGGTCATCAACACAGAACATTACAAGAGACATAAATCCTCTTGAGCCCCCGCGACTTTGGGGGCTCATGAAGATTTATGTCTCTTGCAGATGGGGTTTCGCCATGCCCCGGCAGTTAAGGGGTTAATAATTGGTACACGTATTATGATGCCAATACGCCCTGACAGAGCCCCATGAACACGCAGGTGCTTGACAGGCCACGGAGTGATCAAAGTCGTCGGCCACAGCAGCTACTGTGACAGACGTGGCCGGGGTGAGATAGGACAGCATCCAGATAACATTCCTCCGGACAGACCACATCATCTTCAAGAGGCACAGATTATCATGAGCCCTTATAGCCGCAAGGGTTCATGAGCATCTATGCCAATTGACAGCAAATTTCGTACCCATTTATATACCCTGGAGGTGTTATCCGAGTCTGACATGCAATGAAAGCCAGTTTAACCTACCCGGCACACTGATGCATGAAGGTATTATGTCCTTTATCAAATCCTTACCCGTTCTAAGCTAATCAACAAGCTATTGATGCAGTAGCTGTCTTTCTTTCCGACGTGACCGAAGAGGGGGTGCGAGTGGGGTACTGGTACTGCCACGGCTTCGAGAAGACTTGCTGCGTCAGTCGGTCACGTATCACGAAACCAAATTTTGATTTTGTGACATTTTTCAAGAGTCACGGTCACGTTCACAACTAAGGTCTTACACTAGTCACGAAATCTAAAACTATACTACAATACGTGTCACGATTTTGTCACGATTTTGTCACCCCTCGTCCCCCCACCCCCTACCCCCACCCAACCCCACCACCATCACCACCACCAAAAGGCCAAGCATTACGTTGACATGAAATAATATTTTACGCGCTCGGTCCAAGTTCCCTATCTGGCACGGTACACAGATTAACCCATTTAGCCCATTTAACCATGATAATTCAAAGGTAGTGCCAGATTAGCTTGGCGCCTGAAGGCGCCAAGCTAATCTGGCACTACCCTTGAATTATCACGGTCGATCCATCTCGTTCAACTGGTACTCGATCATTACGCAGACACCTACAAAAAATGGAAATGCGACCGTTGGGGTTAAATGGGTTAAGAAGTGCGCCGATGACCTTTCAATCAGTAAAATATTGCAGCCGGAGTCTCTATCTTGATTCAGTACACGATCAAGTCCTCTGTGATAACTGTTGCTCATCAGTTCAGAGGGAAAAAAAGGGCAGCGAACTTTCACCACACACCTATTGGACCAAGACAGCCACCATGGACGCTCTGAAAACTTTCGCTGTTGCGTTGCTGCTCACTGTCGTTGCGGCGAGAAATGGTAAGTATACACGAAATATACTCATTTGGTGGTCTCTGATTCTGGACTTTACGACCGTAAGGTCCAGAATCGCATACCACACGCGACAATGTTCAACTGTCGCAAACTCAGTCACAAATATGAGCGTGGTACTCAAGAATGCTAATTATTGTACACGGGGTTTGTTATAGTACTTTCACATTTAAAAACTGGAAAGGGCCTATTTCGGATAGTCTGAAAATGACCATTAAGTCTGTATTCTTTCTGTCCGCATAGTACATCTTTGGTAAGACGGTTGTTTTTTTTTTTTTTGTTTGTTTTGTTTTGTTTTTGTTGTTTTTTTTTAAATCAGTTCAACACCACAGACCACAAGTTCGCAAAGTATTCTATACTGCTTTTTTACCACAAGTTCGCAAAGAACCGGCCCACACTGCTGGTTTGTTTGTCGAATTTTTTTCTGTTTTTTTTTTTTTTTTTTTTTTTTTTTTTTTTTTTTTTTTTTTTAGCCTAAGCTTCACAAAGTACCTACACTTTGGGTATTTTTTTATCACAACTTGGCAAGGTACCCTTCTCTCTCTCTCTCTCTCTCTCTCTCTCTCTCTCTCTCTCTCTCTCTCTCGGCTCTCTCTCTCTCTCTCTCTCTCTCTCTCTCTCTCTCTCTCTCTCTCTCTCTCTCTCTCTCTCTCTCTTAAATGGTTGTCTGAGAGAGAACAATGTTAAATACTGCGTCCGTTTCTCGACACCGGAAAAACCGCTTCTGAAATATTTCCAAATGGTTTCTTTGCAGGCCACAAGTTTGTGAAGGAAGTGCGTCACAAATTCAGTTCCAACATCAATGACGCCATAGGGAACCAGGTCCAAAAGGAACTCATCGCCAGTTATGTCTACCAGGCTTATGTAAGTCACCATTAGGACACCACAGTGAGGATTGGGTCAGCCATGATAGTTCAAGGGCCGGTGGTGCCAGATTAGCTTGGCGCCTGGGAAGGCCGCCAAGCAAATCTAACACTACCCTTGAACTACTGAGGACCGAGCCATCTCATGACCAGTAATAATTATGTCTACTAGGTTTACGTAAGCACTTTAAACACACAGGCTTGGGATTATCGTCGCCTCATTGTTTAGTACTACCCGCGTAAAGAGGTGACCAATGACGCAGCGATCATCCTACGCCTGTGATTAAAGACACTGCACTTCAACATGATGAGAGATGGGTCATCCACTTGGGATTTGCCTTCCGACGACTCCCCACGCAAGAGTCTTCGGGCCGACGTCGGCCGCTGACCGCCCGAGCACGACAGCGGCCAACATCGGTCCGCGGAGCCACCAGTTTTCCTAGACGGATCGAGCTGAGCATGCAAGGGTATTCAGTGCCAGATCAGAATGGCATGTCGGCCTCCGAGGTAGCACCTGGGCTTAGCACCTTTCAAGACAAATTATGATCGGCTCAGCCTGGGCAAAAGGTCCTCGGGCCGACGTCGACTTGAGGGCTATGTTTGTTGAAATAGGAATCCAGAGACCTTGTTTTACCCGTTGAAGGCTGAATGGGATACATCAGTGTATCTGCCTTTAAACCCTTCCCTGCTCGCACTGTCCGTACCGCATTTTGTTTCGGAAATCTTTGTTCGTTCAACGACCAAAAGCCAAAACCGTCCCCCAAAAAAAACATGGACACAAACTGGTCTCAGCAAGAGGCATAGATCCCCATGAGCCCCCGCAGTTGCGGGGGCTCATGAGGATCTATGCCTCTTGCAGTTGGATCGTGTTCACTTTGAAGGGGTTAACGGTCTTATCCTAGACCTAGCTGAGCACACTCCATATAGGTCAAACGGCTCCATGCTATTCCGTAGGCGTCGTGGTTTGGCCGAGCTGACGTTGCCCTGCCAGGCTTCCAGAAGTTCTTCGCGGAGGCGTCCAAAGAGGAGCGGGACCACGCGCAGAAACTGATCGATTACGTCAACATGCGCGGGGGCCACGTGCAATTCCAGCCAGTGGACGTAAGTACGCTTACAGGCCGGTTAGGATTTGCTAGTGATAACAGACTTTGAAAACGGATGCAATTGCATGCGTTTCGACGAAAACGGTGAAGTAAAAGCCCGGATAAACATGCGATATCGCATGTTTGTCCGGGCTTTTAATCCACTGTTTTCGTCGAAACACGCAGAGCGATTTCGATCTACTTCTGAATTCCGGAAATCGTCGATGTATTTTCACGGTGCGTACGGTGCATCATAAAAACAACATTATAGAGGTAAATGGAGCCAGCAAAAGACATGCATTATCATGAGCCCCCCGCGCCCTGCGGGAGCTCATGAAAATCCGTGCCTCTTAGTGCAAGTGTTGGGCGTTTTGCTGGTGCTGGTCGCTTGTGATATTGGACCTGTGATATTGGACATTACGACTCAAAACACAGGACTGTATACAAGAATGTATGCGCTGGTCTTTGATTTTGGATCTTACCGCCTGGAGCCGTAGTGAGGTCCACAATCAAAGATCACTCAGCGCCAGTGCTTTATATTCACCGCTGTTTCTTCCTTTTCAGTTCCACTCTGCGTGTGACGTGATGACCAACGCAACGTACAAGATGACTGATCGCAGCCAAGCCTGCGTACGTTGACTTTCTTTCCTTCTCTGTAGCTTCTTCCAATTTATTAACTCATTCAGCCCCCACGCACCACAGAAAGACATGGATCGAGCATGATAGTTCAAGGGTGGTGCCAGAGTAGCTTGGCGCCCATGGGCGCCAAGCTATTCTGGCACCACCCTTGAACTATCATGCTCGATCTGTCTCTAGAATTGTAATACAGTCCTTCAGAGGGCAACTTCAAAATTTGGGGGATTTCGGTCCTGGGGTAGAATGTGTTAATTTTCAAGTAACTGTCACTCGCTAGGGGGCTGCGCAAGACCATCTCACAACAGTTCAGGAGAAAATATGAAATCCAGGCCAAAGAGGTGACTTTCAAGCGTGCAAAATGCAAAGAAGAACTCAACGAAAACACAAACGTTCTTAGGAAGAACAATCACAACACAGTAACTGTCTTTTCTAAGCGTGTTTTTTTTTTTTTTTTTTTTTTTTTTTTTTTTTTTTTTTTTTTTGGGGGGGGGGGGGGGGGGTTGTTTGGGTTTTTTTCTTCGTTGGATTGTTCACTGCAGTTGAAAAGAAAGGCATGAGACAAACTTTAATTTCGGAATTTGCTTTGGAAACGACAGGGAGGATGGTCTAGGCCCAGGGGAATGGGGTGGAGGAAAAGGGGAGAGGGTGGGAGGGGGTCATTTCATTTTGGTGCTATCGGGCTATTATTCCATAATAACCCCGATCACTGTCCCAAATGACTCGACGAAATGTTGAATTACGTCTTTAAAACTGTGGGCCATCAAAAGACAACGACCTTCACTGAGGAACCCTACCATCTATGCTTCTGTGCCTCTCGCAGGTGGGTGTCGCATTTTTAGCAGACACGCGTCTTTATGCCGCGTATCCGGATGCGGCACGTCTCGAATGAGTTAATCCTTTGTCACTGCCAGGTACATGTACTTGGAATTGTCACAGTTTCGTTGCCAGATAGCCTCCTCTTTCAAGGCACACAGACATCGACTCCAAGAATGCAGTGCCCAAAGGTCATCGGGTCGATGTCGGCCGCAGTGGGCCCGCGCGCGGGCCCACTGCGGCCAACTTCGGCCCGATAGCCTTTTGCAGGCTGGGGAGGCATAAATCCTCACGAGTCCCATTTTCGGCGTGGGCTAATGATGATGTATGTCTCTTGCGCTTTGGTGTCGTTTTCAGTCAATGCCCTACTGAGCAGTGAAGGTTTAAAGCGGCTGATATGTCAAGACTTCATTGATTTTTTCTATAACTGTCTGCCAGTTGCAAGTGCAGAAAGGTAATTTTGGATATAAAGGTGGACGAAATGTGAACAAAATGATGTTTACGTGTTTTAGGAGTAAATTTTTTTTTAACGGCTTTTGTAAATGAACTGCCCTTCCTGCATAGTTACTGTTTTCTCTCCCCCCCCCCTCCCCCCCCCCCCTCCCTCTAACGATGACCGATATATGCCGTTTTGCGTCTTAATTTTTTTCAAACCCATTTTGTTGAGAGTGTCCTGTTTATCGCTAGTGATGATATAAATAGGTGAATGTGAGGTTAGATAGGTGACAAACACGTTACCTACATGATAACAGTCAGGCCAACAGTATGTTATCTGGTAGGATATAATGTACTAACGCTGTACTTTTATCTTTCTCATTCAGTACAAATCAGACTGTACATTCTATAATTGTTATGAGTGCGCAACAGGTTTGTCGGTTTCGTACACTTCGACAGCACGTTCTTTAAACTTGTCCCTGCTACTGATTGGATGTTAATTTTGAAATCTTTGTTCATTTAACGACCAAAAGCCACAATGCCAAAGGAGCATGGTTACAAACTGATCTCTGCAATAGGCACATATCCTCATGAGCCCCCGCTACTGCGGGGGCTTATGAGGATCTGTGCCTCTTGCAGATGGGTGGTATTCTATTTTCCTCGGCAGTGAAAGGGTGAAATATGTCTTCAACAACTTGGCATGCTTAATTTTGTCAAGGTGTACGAACCTATATCAGACTATCATTAGTTCTCGAAGTCAGTGCATAAGATGAATCCATTGGGTCATCACACTCGTATAGACTAATTTTAGGCCTCTTTGTGGGGGTGATAAGGAGAGAGAGGGGGGAGGGGGGGAGAGAGGGTGGAGAGACAGAGATATTATGAGGATGATGGATCTTTTATTGCAAGATAAGGCTACTCAAATCAATGCCTGTCTTACAAGCTGTCCTGTATACAACACAAAACACGACAGGGAAACAAACGCATCATACAAAAGAATAAAATGCCGGGAAAAAAATTAACGTACAAAATAGTTAAGAGACAATGACAATGATTCTTTATTTTACAACGGTGGAAAGTTTTGGCTGGCACAACCATTTTTTGAACTTGCCGTTGCTAATCTAATCTACAAATAATGCACAAAGTGTGAAAATATATTGAAACTAAAAAATTAAAAAAAAAGAATTAAAAACAAAACAAAACGTGCACACACACACGCGCACACACACACACACACACTCACACACACACACACACACACACACACACACACACACACACACACACACACACACACACACACACACACACACACATTGAGAGAGAGAGAGAGAGAGAGAGAGAGAGAGAGAGAGAGAGAGTGAGAGAGAGAGAGAGATAATGATGATGATGATGATGATGATGATGAATCTTTCTTTTTTTTTTATTCAGGATAAAGCTATTAGACAACTCAATGCCTGTCTTACAAGCTGTCCTGTAAACAAAACAGAACATAACAGAAAAAGAAACTGTGACATCGTGCAAAATAATAATAATAATAAAAAGAAAAATTACGGGGGAAAAAACCCACAATAGGTGAATTATTGAAAGGAGAAAAAAAATTGCAATGGAGAATTTGTAACTGACACCGATGCAAAAAGCAAGGGAAATAAATGAGTGCATAACATTAATATTATACTCATCTAAGAATCAGCAGCAGCAATAGCGTATAGCGACACAGACAATAGATATTCAGTTAGCAAATGTATGGAAAAAGAGAGAATTTTTTTACGTTTACGTGTTATCAGCAGTATAATGTTTATATTGCGAACTGTGAAGTCACGCTGATTGGAAGCGAGTGTGCAAAGCACGTTTAAAATGGGTTTTACAAGAAAATGATTTAATGTTTAAAGGCAAGGAGTTCCAGACAGAACTACCTGAAAATAGAAGGCTTGACTTGTAGATATCTATCCTGGGGGCTGGGTAAATGAAGCAAGCCATTTCTCGTATGTAGCTGATGCCTAGGGCTTGGTTAGTTGGATAGTTCGGGGTTTAACGTCCACGACACCGAAGTGATAATGGACGGCCCTGACGGGCAGGTTATGGGGGACAGGGAAATCTATTGCCAATGGAGTACGACCTGAACACTGATCAATTCAGGCGCACTGCAACTGGCCACTTTGATTTACCAGGACCTCTAAACGGACATGCTATGGAACAAGCCTGTCTTTTTTCCCTGGATTGCGAGTCCAGCTACCGGGGCCGGGGTGGGGACTCGAACCCACGACCCGACGATTCCCTTCGCTCTCTTGCTCCGACGCTTAACCGCCTGAGCTATTTCGGACTCCATGCCTATTAATAATAATACTAATACCGGTTATTATATAGGCGCTTTTCCCAATTCTGCGAATTGGTTCACAGCGCCGCGAACTGAACCCAACACGCACGCTCACGTGACACACACACACACACACACACACACACACAAACAAACACACACACACACACACACACACACACACACACACACACACACACACACACACACACACACTCACACACTGAAGACAAACACGGTACAAGACAAACACACGACATTCACGTGGTGCGAAGGGTCAGCTCAGCTACTGAGGTTTCGGAAATTTTGATCGCTTGTATTTGAAATTTTATAAAGTGGCCTGAAACCGGTACCTAGGGCTGAAGTTATATAGCATGCACAGACATTAAGGGGCTTGATAATGAAATATTTTGTGCATGAGTACGCATTCAGTTGTTAAATTTTAGTTGTTCATTTAGTAGGAGCAGGCCAAGGGAGTTTTATTTTCTCGTCTGTGGAAGTATGGTTTGATTAGAGAATCAATGAAACAATAAATCAATGAATCTTTATTTTACAACGGTGAAGATATTAACACAGTCAGTGACTATGTCATGTTTCGTACCTGCCGTTGCTACAACTACGACTAGCTAAGTACAAACTATACATAAAACAGGGACATCAAAGCACAGTGATACAAAATATATAGTCCACTAAACACAAAGGCAGACGCATACGCGCACAAACGCACTCGCGCGTCTCACCCACACACACACACACACACACACACACACACACACACACACACACACACATATGATTGTTAGAATATACAAGTACATTCGTGTGCTTACGAATGACTAGATATTATTATTATAGATATTATAACTAGAGAGAGAGAGAGAGATATGGTATTACCACAGTCGACAACGCCATTTTCCAACTAATAAAAATGGTGATGGAGCCGGAATGGGAGGAATACAGCAGTGCTTAACGCCTTAACTGTCGAGGCAAGGCAAACGCTTTACGTCTGCAAGAGACATAAATCCTCATGAGGCTGATGAGGATTTGTCTCTTGTTACGTGAGTCTCTTGTTAGTCCTATGTTTTTTATGCCTGTTTTTGGCACAAATTACATTGTTTTCTTCACGTGAATGTCGGTCAGTGTGCAGATCAGAGACTTTATTTCACTCTTCTACTTCATCTACATCCCCAATGCGCAAAAGGCCATCGGGCCGACGTCGGCCCGCTGGCCTTTGTGTACTGGATCATTTTTACGTACCCATATTATCGTGTGTTCATAGACATTGGTCTAGGCCAGTGATGTGTTGCCACACAAACAATCTGTTTTCTGCCCACAGATTTGCGAGTTTCTGTGGACACAGTCAACGAAGCAGTGCGGGGTAAGCAAATATGTGTGCTTAGTTCATTATCAGTCACTATTCGGGAACGGATCTTGAGAGAAAGGGCGGGATTTCCGGGCTTGCCCCGAGCCCCCCAAAATTCTTAAATGCTATGTCATTTTACCTTTTTGAGAGTTCAGAGACTAAGACAAGGACAGTCTGATATAAAACCTACGACCCGAGGACCTCGATGCCACCGTCCCAGCTTGCTAGGCCATGGCAAACGAACCAAGGGTTTAAAGGGTGGGGCCAGTACTGCGCACACTGCACTCCACCAAAAAGCTCCACCGCGCAGGCTTTAGGAAACGCCCACGGACTATGACACTGAACTTTCCAAGTCCTGTAGCGATGGGCAAAGGGCAAAACGGCAGGTGAAAGATGTCACTGGAAGCCGCAGTCTCAAACCTGCATGCAGGCGGTTCAGGATATTGGTCGCCTGATGTTGACCTGGGGATGACAACGTCACTCGGCACACCCTGAACGACCAAGCAGCCTTCTCTAGGGACAGCACTGCTTGCTCCACACGGAGAGGGGCCTAGAAAAGGTGGCCTAACCAAAGCTCATCCCCTCGTAACCCCAGTTGGCTAGCCGCGGTCAACGGGCATCTTCTCATGCGGTCAGAAAACAAGAAAAACAATGGATCCACTCTCATGACGACCACGACCGGACTCAACGTAGCATGCTGGAACATCCGAACCATGCTCGACACAGCAGACAGCGGACGCCCTGAACGTCGCTCCGCCCTCATTGCCCATGAATTGCGGAGGTTAAACATCGACATCGCCGCGCTCAGCGAAGTACGCCTTCCGGAGGAAGGCAGCCTCCAAGAACTTGGCGCTGGCTACACCCTCTACTGGTCAGGCAGGCCTGCATCAGAAAGACGGCTCTCAGGCGTGGGCTTCATGGTGAAGACCCCCATTGCGACTAAGTTGGAAAACCTACCAACGGGTCACTCCGACCGCATCATGTCCATGCGCCTCCCACTGAGACACCAGCAATACGTCACCCTTCTCAGTGTGTACTCCCCAACCCTCCTGGCAGAGTCTGCAGAAAAAGACAAGTTCTACTCTGACCTGCGCAGCCTCCTGCAGAGCACCCCTGCAGACGACAAAGTCATCATCCTTGGCGACTTCAACGCCAGAGTGGGCCAAGACTCTGAAGCCTGGAAAGGAGTCCTCGGCAAGCATGGCGTTGGGAACTGCAATGACAATGGTCGCCTACTGTTGGAGCTCTGTGCAGAGCAGCAACTTGTCATCGCCAACACTACTTTCCAGCAAAAGGACAGTCGAAAGACCACCTGGATGCATCCTCGCTCCAAGCACTGGCACCTTATCGACTATGTCCTAGTGCTTCAGAGGGACCGCAGTGACGTTCTCCTCACCAGAGTGATGCCCAGCGCAGAGTGCCACACTGACCACCGCCTTGTTCGCTGCAAACTCAGGCTCCGCCTCAAGCTGAAACCCAAGAAAGGGGGCCCTCCCAAGAAAAAGCTTGATGTTGCCAGCCTTCAGCGTGACGACAAGAAAGCTGCCCTTTAGGCCGATTTACAGCGCATGCTCAAAGACACAGTTGATCCAGCAGACTCCTCTCCTGAAACACTCTGGGAACAACTGAAAACTGCTATTGTAAAATCCTCTGTGGAAGTCTTGGGCTTTGCTAGAAAGAGGAACAAAGACTGGTTTGACGAAAACGACGTAGAGATCCAGGAACTTCTAGCAAAAAAAAGAGCCGCCCACCAGGCCCAGCCTTCCTGCCCTGTGAAGAAGTCTGCCTTCCGCCTCATCTGCAGCAGTCTCCAGCTCAAGCTTAGAGAGCTCCAGAACGAGTGGTGGTCCAGACTCGCACAGAGGACCCAACTCTGCGCTGACAACGGTGACTACAGGGGCTTCTACGAAGCACTGAAAGCAGTGTATGGCCCTAGGCACCTCGTACAAAGTCCCCTGCGAAGCGCTGATGGACAGGCACTCCTCACAGATAATACCTCCATCTTGAACCGCTGGTCGGAATACTTTCAGGACCTCTTCGGCGCTGAACGCACTGTTCAAGAAACAGTCATCCTCCAAATCCCACACCTTCCACTAAAGGTTGAATTGGACGAACCGCCCACCGCCGAAGAGACCCTCACAGCCATCCACCAGCTCAAGAGTGGCAAAGCAGCAGGCATTGACGGAATCCCGCCAGAGATCTGGAAACATGGAGGCCCAGCACTGCACAACAAGCTCCACGACCTCTTTCTCTGCTGCTGGGAAAAAGGAACACTACCAAAGGATCTCCGTGATGCAGTCATCATCACCCTGTACAAGAACAAAGGAGAGAAGTCTGCCTGCTCTAATTATCGTGGAATTACCCTGCTGTCCATTGCCGGGAAAATTCTCACAAGGTTGCTCCTGAATCGGCTGGTACCTGCCATCGCTGAAGACCACCTCCCAGAGGGCCAATTATGGCTTCAGAGCCAACAGGAGTACCACTGACATGTTCTTTGTGCTGAGACAGCTTCAGGAGAAGTGCCGCGAGCAGAACAAAGGGCTGTACGTAACGTTTGTCGACCTAACAAAAGCGTTTGACACTGTGAGCAGGCAAGGTATGTGGCAGATCCTGGAGCGACTAGGTTGTCCCCCAAAGTTCTTCAACATGATCGTCCAGCTCCACGAGGACCAGCAAGGCCAGGTCAGACTAAACAGTGACCTCTCAGAACCATTCCCCATTCGCAAAGGCGTGAAGCAAGGCTGCGTGCTGGCACCGACCCTCTTCACCATCTTCTTCAGCATGATGTTGAAGCAGGCCACAGTGGACCTCGACGATGACGACGCAGTGTACATCAGGTATCGTCTCGATGGCAGCCTGTTCAACCTCAGACGACTGCAGGCCCACACGAAAACCCTAGACCAACTGATTCGTGAGCTGCTCTTCGCTGATGACGCTGCCCTCGTTGCACACACAGAGAGAGCCTTGCAGCGCATTACGTCCTGCTTCGCAGATGCTGCCCAGCTCTTTGGACTTTAGGTCAGTCTGAAAAAGACAGAGGTCCTTCATCAGCCGGCACCCAAGGAAGAGCATCGCCCTCCCCACATCACCATCGGCGAGTCTGAACTAAAGTCAGTGCACCAGTTTACTTACCTTGGCTGCATTATCACGTCGGACGCCAAGCTGGACAAGGAGCTGGACAACAGGCAGGCAAAAGCGAACAGTGCTTTCGGGCGACTATTCAAGCGGGTGTGGCACAATCAACAGCTGAAAAAAGGCACCAAGATCAGCGTGTACAGAGCTGTCGTCCTCACCACCCTGCTGTACGGTTCCGAGTCCTGGGCCCTCTACCGCAGCCAACTACGACTCCTCGAACGCTTTCACCAGCGCTGCCTGCGTACCATCCTGGGCATTCACTGGAGTGACTATGTCACCAACGTCGAGGTCCTTGAACAGGCGGAAACTCTGAGCATCGAGGCTTTGCTGCTGCGGACACAGCTTCGCTGGGCGGGGCACGTCTCCAGGATGGAGGATCATCGCCTACCCAAGATCACTCTGTTCGGCGAGCTCGCCACTGGACACCGAGACAGAGGGGCACCAAAGAAGAGATACAAAGACGGTCTCAAGAAGTCACTTAGTGCCTGCCAAATCGAACACCGCCAGTGGTCTTCGCTTGCTGCGGACCGTGACACCTGGCGCTTCACCATTCACAAGGCAGCCGTCTCCTTTGAGGACTCTCGCAGAGCTAACCTTAAGGACAAGCGGCTTAGAAGAAAAAACAGAGTTGTCGTAACTCAGAACCCTGACCAGACCTTCCCCTGCAGCCACTGCGGTCGAACCTGCCTGTCCCGGATTGGCCTCCGCAGCCACGAAAATGCCTGCAGACGACGTGGGCAAGCCCTATAGAATCTTCGTTCGCGAAGTCAAGCCAAGAGAGAGTCACTATTCAGGAACGGATCTTGAGAGAAAGGGCGGGATTTCCGGGCTTGCCCCGAGCCCCCCAAAATTCTTAAATGCTATATCATTTTACCTTTTTGAGAGTTCGGACCCTGTCCGCACGATGTTTGATGTTTGATTTATTTTATTTTATTTTATTGACTTGACTTGGCAGTGGAAAGCAAGGTGTCGCTTTTAGGCGCCTTCTGTCTCAGGTTAAATCCCCAAACAGAAACGTTTGAACCTTCCCTCTCCCTCCCTTCCCCGCCCCCCCCCCATCTCCCCTCTCCATCCTCCCCTCGTATGGTAACTGATCCGCCCCTTTTCTTCTTCTTCGTATTATTAGTATTGTTATGCCTTCAGTGCGGATACTTCTCATCATTATTATCATTACTGTCCCCACTATGAACCCCTTGGTAGTCTTAAAAATCAAACCGGAACTCAGCTATCCTGGCAGAACCTTTAATCTATCATGATCGACATGAGTGTTGGGGTCAGCTCAGTGCATGAGTTAGCTTTAAATCCTGAGCAAGCCACTAAGTAAAGTGTTGTGCTGCAGTTAAATCTTGCTGAGTGGCTTTTAAGCTCACTCGTGTAACTGAAACCACGAGACTGATCGACTCTTACAGCTCAAGGGTGGGTCCAGAAGAGCTTTATGCCATCGTCCCACACTGGTTGTCTCCCTCGATTCACTGCGCTGGGGCGCAGCGAATCGAAGGAGACAACCAGTGTGCCATCGCCCTTGAACTGAAGTTTATTATGACCGACCCATATCAGTCTTGAATACGGGCAGTAACCGTGGAACGTGTGCCATTGTGCAGCCTTCTGACGAGACCCAGTACGGACTTCAGGCCATGGAGGACGCTCTGGCGCTCGAGAGATATGTCAACGATCTGCTGCTGGCTCTGCATGGACAGGCGGACGAGGCCAACGATCCCCATGTAAGTAGTGGTCCTTATCGTAAAATGTAAATCATCGTCACCATAGTGTTCCTTGTTGTCAGTCGTAGTTTCAACTCATTCGAGACGTGCCGCCTCCGGATACGCGGCTTATGCCGCGTTTCCGGAGGCGGCCCGTCTCGAATGAGTTAACCCCTTTGTGCATGCAGGCGTACAGTACCGGGCCGGGCACACGGGGGTTAATTCACAGCATTTATGTCAATCCCGACAAGCTTTGATTGTTCCAAGATACATGAAAAATTGGGTTCCCTGACGTCTTTGTTATATATTCGAAGGTTATTGTTCGTGCATACACATATTATGTTATTCAAGCACTTTACATAGGCGTGCATGTGGTCCTGATAACAAAAGTATACAGATATGCATGCATACACTTTGTTTATAATTACTTACTTACTTACTTACTTACGCCTGTCACCCCTACCCGGGTATAGGCCGTCGACGAGAGACCTCCAGCGACTCCTGTCCTGTGCTTCTCCTTCGATATTACTCCATAATTACTATGACATTAATCTACCTTATGATAATCGGTGTCATAATCGTAGCTTTCCCTATCCTGGTTATACAGTCATAATTAGAAGGCAAACGCCTTAACTATTTTGAGACGTACCGCATCCGGATTCGCGGCGTAACGCCGCGCATCCGGTTGCGGCACGTCTCGAAAGAGTTAAAACTGTGTTCAGTGTGTGACTGAGTAAAACTAAAAGTGCTTGTTTCACGTACGCTATCAATACTTATCTGCTTTGTCATGAAACCACAACCTCAGTGTGCAACGCAGAGACGATCGATAATCTGACACTAGGTCTCGCCTTGAACTACTGTGGCCATTGGTAGATCCATGTTTTGCTGTATATAGCCGTGTCTTGGCTGAATGAGGACAAAAGTAAAACAAGAAAAATGAATCCCTTTACTGCCAATGGATGTTAAATAATCCAATCTTTGAAGCCATCAGGGGCCGTAAAGTCAGTTACCGCTCTTTTGGAACGCTTATATAAATAGATATTTTAATAGATAATGATAATAATAATGATAATAATGGGCCTCTGTCGGTCTGAATCGACCATAGATAATGCATTCTAGTTGTTCTGATCTGATTGCCTGCTCAGCTGAATTTGAAGCAGCATCTTTTGTGACTTTAGAGGCCAATAATAATAATAATAATAATACCGTTATTATATAGGCGCTTTTTCTCAATTTTGGGGAAATCGACTCAAAGCGCCGCGCCTGAAACCCAACACACACACTCACGAAACAGACACGGATTTACGCCATTTAAGACAAACACAGTACAAGACAAACGAAGGGCCAGTCAGCTACTGAAGTTACAGAGATTTTTGATCGCTTGTATTTGAAATTTGTAAAGTGGCCTGAGACCGGTACCAAAGTGGGGGGTGGAAGAACCGGAGTACCCGGAGAAAGAACCCCCGACGGTCCGCCCGAATTAACGGTGACACTTACCAGAGGAGAAAAGTCCAACGCCGGAACCCGGTATCGAACCGCGCACCTTTGGCATTGGTGGCAGGCGCCTTAACCACTGCGCCACGGACCAATGCGGGAGTGGTAGTCCCTACTGCAAAGATCACAAATGTACGTGGTCGCTGGTCTGATGGAGTTGTTGCACTCCTTTCTGCGTGCCCGCTTGTCTGCTGCTGCTTTCGACATCTTCTCTTCTCCTGACTTGAAGATACTTCTTCACTTTGCACGGTCATCATGAAGGCGTTCCCAGGACCCAGTGTCAATGTCCAGTGTTCTCATGTCCCTCTTGCAGACATCTACAAATCGTAGCTTGAGGCAACCAGTGTTTCTTCTCCCAGCTGCCAGTTCTCCGTATAGGATGTCTTTTGGGATGCGGCCATCTTCCATGCGGTGAACGTGGCCGAGCCAGCGCAGTCTGCGTTGTCTGAGTAGGGTGTACATGCTGGAAAGGTCAGCGCGTGACAGGACTTCGGCGTTGGTCACTCTATCTTGCCAAGATATACCCAGGATACGGCGGATGCTTCTCGAGTGGAAGGTGTTGAGTTTTCTCTCCTATCTGACATATATGGTCCATGTCTCACTGCCGTATAGCAGTGTGCTGATGACGCAGGCGTTGTACACAGTCATCTTTTTTTTCACAGTCAGCTTGGGATTTGTCCACACACAAGTTGTGAGGCTTGCAAGAGTTGCAGCAGCCTTCCCGTCCTCTTGTCGATCTCAATGTCCAGAGAGAGGTTATTGGTGAGGGTGGACCCAAGTTACGTAAACTGGTGGACAACGTCGAGCTCGTAGTTGTCAATGGTGATGAATGGCGGTGTCTCTGTGTCCTGTCCCAAGACGTTCGTCTTCTTTAGACTAATAGTCAGTCCGAAGTCCTTGCAAGCCTGGGAGAATCGGTCCATCAGTGATTGCAGTTCCTGCTGGGTATGGGTCGAAACTGTCGCATCGTCAGCGAACAGCATGTCCCTGATAAGGGCTTCGCGTATCCTTGTCTTGGCTTTGAAGCGGGCAAGGTTGAAAAGCATGCCATCTGATCTGGTTCGCAGGTAGATTCCTTCTGTTGCATTACCAAGTGAATGCTTGAGCAGGACAGCGAAGAGGATCCCAAAGAGAGTAGGGGCCAGGACGCAGCCTTGTTTGACTCCGCTGCATACGTCAAAGGGTTCGGATGTGCTGCCGTTGAACTGCACTGTCCCTTTCATGTTGGTGCGGAAGGATTCTATCATACTCTGCAGTTTGGGTGGGCATCCAATCTTTGAGAGGATCTTAAACAGACCGTCTGTACTGACCAGGTCGAAGGCTTTGGTGAGGTCAATAAAAGCGACATACAGAGGCATGTGTTGTTCCCTGCACTTCTCCTGACGAAGGGAGAAGACCTTGTCTACCGTTGACCGCTCAGCTCGGAAGCCACACTGTGACTCGGGATAGACACGTTCTGCCAGCTTCTGCCAACGGATCAAGATGACCCGAGCAAAGACTTTGCCGACAATGCTGAGAAGGGAGATGACTGTATTTGTTACAGTCGCTTCTCTCGCCCTTTTTCTTGTAGAGGGTGGTGATATTGGCATCCCTCGTGTCTTGTGGTACCTCTCCTTCCTGCCAGCACTGGAGTAGGACTTCATGCAGGGGGAGAAGGAGGGTGGCCTTGCAGTTCTTGATCAAATCCGGGGGGATCCCATCGTTGCCTGGGGCTTTGCCTGAAGCCAATGGCTTTGCTGAGCTCCTCTATTGTTGGCACTGCATCTAGCTCATCAATTACAGGCATGCACTCGATGGCGTAAAGAGCTGATGGGGACACGACTTTCTGTCTGGAGTAGAGGTCAGAATAGTGTTCCACCCATCTCTCCAGCTGCTAGCCTTTGTCCGTAATAACTTCCTCGGTGGATGATTTGGGGGGGGGGGGGGTCTTGTTTTGGGTTGTTCCTAATGACTTCTTAATGCCGTCGTACATACCGCTGGTGTTACCTTAACGGCTGCAATCTGGATGTTCTCACTGAGCCCCGTCCAGTACTCGTTGGCGCAAAGCCTGGCAGTCTGTTTGACCTTGCTCCTGACAGCCCTGAGAACATGCAGGTTCTTTTTGCTGGGCGACTGTTTGTACTCAGCAAGGGCAGTTCGCTTGGCCACAATAATGGGGGACATCTCAGTCGACTTGGCCTCGTACCAGTCTTGTGTCCCTTCTGGAAGGCCTCTGCAAACTGCTCCACGAGGTCGGGTTGGGACATTTTGCTGACATCAATGCTAGGTTTCCCTAGCTGCTTGGTGCGATGGAACTTCTTCGGTTGCAGCCTGATCTTGCAACACATCAAAGAATGGTCTGTGTCGCAGTCCGCGCTATGGTAGGAGCGTGTGTAGAGAACGTTCTTCAAGTTGGCGCGCCTGACAAGGATCAGATCCAGTTGGTGCCAGTGCTTGGAGCGCGGGTGTCTCCAGGAGACCTTGTGTTGAGTCTTGGTTTTGAAGTAGGAGTTGGTGATGCACATCTCAAGCAGCCGAGGCCCATTCTCGTTCATCTTGCCCACACCAAACTGGCCGAGGCAGGAAGGCCAGGAGTCGTGGTCTGCACCAACTCTGGCATTGAAGTCGCCAAGGATAATAATCTGTTCCTTGCTTGGGACGCTCCTGATGATAGTTGCGATGTTCTCGTAGAACTCATCTTTAGCGTCTGTCGTGGCGAGCAGTGTCGGTGCGTACGCGCTGACAAGGGTAATGGGGCCCTCGGTGGTGTTGAGGCGAAGAGTGAGGAGTCGCTCTGAGTCCTTGCTGCCTGGTTCAACCATACTCAGCATGTAGTTCCTCACTGCAAAGCCTACTCCGTACTCTCTCCGCTCGTCAGAACTCTTCCCCTGCCAGTAGAACGTATAGTCCTTCTCCTTTAGTGTGCCAGCATCCGCTAGCCGAGTTTCCTGAAGGGCGGTTATGTCTACTCTGAGTCTCTTGAGCTCGTCGTTGACGACAGCGGTTTTCTTGGCATCGCTGATGTCGTCATGGTTTTAGAAAAGTCCATTCAACATTGTCCGGACATTGCAACTTCACAGTTTTAGAGCTGGCCTCTTTCTTACCAGTTTTAGAGTTGGTCTCTTTCTTTCTCTACTATTGTTGCCTGGTGCGAGGTTGCGATCTGCTGTTCGGATGGTTCCTAATGTTCATGCATCCAATGAAGAAAGCAGACCGTGGCGGGACAGCACCTTACCGGCTGGGGGCTGCCCAGCTTGAGGCGGGCGATAGCTGTCCAGTGAGATACGAGAATCTCTCCCACCGTCGGGAGCAACCCCTGGCGCCGCGCTCTCCGCCAATTGAGCGATGGCTTATAACCGGTGTCTGCTGCTCTCCGTGTTGTGTCTACGCCAAAGGCGAAGCTGGAGTGTCCTCTCCAGGTTGTAGTTGTGGGTGAACGCTGTTCGGATGCAAGCCTGGGCGGTGTGATATGGAGGACAGGCTTTTGACAATGTAGCAAGGCCAGGTCCCCCTCTCCACGGCGCTCATGGGTCCAAATGAACGGCAGAGCCATTACAGTTTGGCTGTGGCGCCGTCGCAGGAGCTGCCAGAACGAAGTTGAATGCAACGACAGACTACCTTAGGGGTTCCGACTCCGGATTTTTTTTTAACGAGGTTTACTCCTTAAGCCTTTTCCATGTCAGGATATGACCAAAAGGCAGCGGAGGTTGTGATTCAGATTTGTCCTTCTCCTAGATGGGCTGCCATCCAAGGTTTACGAGCCCCAACTGCCCGAGACTGTGGTGGGCGGGGACGCCTAACTCCCCGAACAAGTCCTAAGGACTTGCCCACTGCCATTCTTTTTAGAGACAAGTCTTAAGGACTTGCCCACTTAATAGATAAAAACATAGATAAATAGATGAAATAGATGAATAGATGAAATCAGAAGTAGGTCAAAATTGCACCTGGTTCCACGAAAACTGTGGAATAAAAGCCTGGACAGACATGTGATCTATCGCATGTTTGTCCGTAAATTTAATTCACTCTTTTCAGTAGCAGGTCAAATTGAACATGCTTTCACCACTGAAATTCAGTGGAATAAAAGCCAGGACAAACATGCGATATAGCATGTTTGTCCGGGCTTTTTAATCCACTGTTCAGTTTTCGTCGAAACACGTGCAATTTTGCAATCCAGACCCAAAAGGTGACTGCCAAGCGTGTAAAATGCAAAGAAGTACCAAACGGGAAAAAAACACGAATAGAAAAGACAGTTACAACAGTTTATTAATATTTCATTCCTTTTGCGATAAATGAAGATAAGTAGCGACTGATCTCTATATTTGTTTGTTTGTCTATTTTGAAAAAGGATATTTACCCGAAATATTAACCCATTCAGCCCTGACGCACTACAGCAGGAGATGGGTCGACCATGATAATTCAAGGGTAGTGCCAGATTAGCTTGGCACCTGTCGGCATCAAACTAATCTGGCACTGAACTTGAATTACCATGGTCGATTCATCTCCAGCAACAGGTGCATAGTCGTCAGAAGACGCCTCCAATGTTTAGGAAATACGTGCGCCGGGCTGAATGAGTTAATAAATTGTTGTAACTGTCTTTTCTAAGCGTTTCTTTTTTCGTTGGGTACTTCTTTACGTGCAATTTTGACCTAATCCGATTCCGAATAACGTGTATGGGTCCAACACCAGTCATAGACCCAGCTACGGGTTTCGTTTGCAACGAGCAACTCCAAACAACGAACGACAGCAAAGTCACGGCGGTTCACCAGATTTTACGCGATACATAGACAACACTCCAAACATCTCCGAGAAACATAGATCCTCATAAACCCGGAGAGTTTATGAGGTTCAATGCCTCTCAGAGATGTTTGGAGTGAGTTGCCG